>JALPQD010000085.1:5706850-6029350 GCA_023101885.1 Typhlomys cinereus
CTCTGCACCACTGCCTGAGGAAATTAACACTGCTTTGTCTATGGAAAGGACAAGGATCTTCCAGAATACTCCCCCATAGCTGCCTGTAGGTCTGTAACTAGACTCAAGATTAACCAGGCCCTAGAGGTGTACCCTAAGCCCCTAGAAAGTGTGGTCAGTGAGGATGTACTCTCTATCCCTAGATATGTTCATGAATTTTTTAACTTTTCAAGAAGTCTGGGGAAATATACAAAAGGAATGTGGAAGAAGCATAACGCTGCATCAGGCTGAATTCTCAAAAATGGACCCATTGAGTAAAGATTTTAGGTTTAATGCTATAATTTGTAGAATTTAAAAAAGTTCCAAAAGTTTAGGTGGCTGAAATATTCATTAAAGTATGATATTCTGAAGAGGAATTAAAGATACCAAATAATCCTTTGTTTAGTGTACATGATGAGACAAATTCATATACTTGGCTAGATTTGTTGTTCAGTATCTAATCCTCCTCAATGGGAGAACCCAGAAGGCATGCTGTTTGTCAGAACTTATATTTAAAAAATTGGTGAGAGGGCCACCACCAAATTTGAAGGGATCTATCATTTCTCTTCTTGTGCCAGTAGTTACAATGGACAATGAAGCTGCTCGATTGGAGGAATTAAGTTCAATGTGTCTAATTGGATCAAGGAACAACAGGGGCCAAAAAGCATCCCTGAATCAACCAGCTGGAAAGTTTGGTGGGTACTTAGAAATGCTCATCAAAAGGTAAATTCAGCAGACGACACATTTAAAAATCAGGTGGATGACCAGCACTGTGGACAGTCAACCTCTTTTTCCAACTGTGATAGTTAAACTTAATGGTCAATTTGACTAATTTAGGATTAACTTGGAGATTAACTGTCAGTTAACATGAAGAGATAATCTGGACTAAAATATTTTCAACACAAAGACCAATCCTAAATCTAGATGGAACCTCTCAGTAGCAGAATAGATGAAAAGAATCCCAAAACAGAATAACTCAGGGACCCTCATGTCCTGTACTGGCAAACACATCTTCCTTCCTTCAGCCATCCAGGACCCAGATTCTTGTTCTCTCCATGATATATCCATCATGGTAGCCTAGCCATTGCTCTATTCTTATCTCTAACCCTAGGTCTCACCATAATCCTACAACTAGCTGTTAAACCTGAGATGTTAATGCTTAAAACCTATACTAGTTCCAAATAAAACCGTATCACTCACTGTAATACTTTCCTATGATAAAATATGTATCTATAAACTAAATGAAGTCCTGTTTATAGCTCAAATCCTAACCCTAACCTTAGCCCAATATCTAAAATTAAGATATAGCTTTATAAATAAATAAATCCCTATACCTAAGTTCACCACTAACCTTACCCAATACCTGAGAGTTAGCAGTAATGGGAGAATTAGGTTGAATCTACACATCTATTATAGATCTCTTCATAACCCTTACTCTATCCCATCCATAATCCTATCCTAGTTCCAAATATGATTCAAGTATGACTCATGCTTAAAACCAAGCTGTAGCTCTACTCAAATCTTTATCATTTGCATTACCTCTATTTTAGAACCTATATTGCATGTAAAAACTATTTTAGCCCTATTGATTTTATAACCCTTACAATAGTCCTAAATCTAGCTCAAAATATAACATTTTATCTAAACCAATCCTTTAAGTAACTATAGCTAGCCTTAGCAAAATCCTAGTCTTAACTCTGGACTGAGATTTAGTATGAAAACTACTCTGAGATCACTTTACCCTAGTCAGAGGGCTAACTAAGTTTAAGAACACAAGGAAGTGGAGAAAAGGTGGGAATGTATACTGGAACAGCCACTCTTGAAATTAGTATGAAGTTTCCTTAGAAAGTTAAAAGCAGAACAAAAGCTTATTGCAGAGACACTTTTACATCTATGTTTATTTCAGCTCTATTCACAATACCAAGGAAATGGAATCAGCCTAAATGTCCATTAACAGAGGAATGGAAAATGAAAATGTAGTACATATACATAATGGAGTACTATTAGGCCATCAAGTAAAATAGCATTGTGGAATTTCCTGGTAAATGGATGGAACTGGAAAATATTATATGGAGCAAGATGTTTCGGACACAGAAAAACAAACACCAAATATTCTCTCTTATATACAGATGTAGCACTGAACTTTTTTAAACTAATTTTTAACTTTTCTATTTTTACAAGTACTCATCCCTGCTTCCCTCCATTTCCCCTGCCTTCCATCCTCTCTCTTCCCTTCATCAGTCCCTCCCACTTATTCCCACCCTCCTGCCTGTATGCTTCTATGGGTCCTAGAATTCCCTCTGGTTTATTCTTATAGTGAGTTCAGGCTTCTGTGGCATATCAGGTTGCCTCTTTGGGCCACCCACTGATAGTAGCATTTCCCTTCACTTATCCAGCTTTAGACTCCAAGGTTTCCACTGTATATTTATCTTTCTTGAGTTGCTAGATAGTCTATGGGGGCATTTTGGTATGTCAGTCAATATGCAGATCTGGGAGTGAACTTTCGATTGTGTACTTAATCTGGAATTTTTAGGTCAGAAAACTTAAAACATCAATAGGGAATGAGAGGGAAGGATAAGGTGAATATCTTAAAGGAAGGGCTTTAAAAGACCACAGGCAATGAGATAGAAAGAGGAATAATGAGGGGAAATGTATAAGCAGGAGACGTGAGGGATAAGTTATGGGAAGGATTGAGGGAGTAGCAAGTAGCACTATGGTTGTATGATGCAACCAGATAGAAACCTCCTATATTATTAGTATATCATAAACCACTGTTGTTTCAAAAGCAGGAATGTTTGACAAACCCCATAGAGGGAACACAGGGAGAAGAAAATAAGGCTAAATGGAAAATGCTTGTACTGTGTATTCTTTATGTTGCTGTGAGAGAACACCCAAAATCAAGCAACTTAAAGGAGAAAAGAGATTTATTCAGCTTATGGCTCCAGAGGGGAGATACAGTCTTTCATGATAGAAGCAGCATGGCTAGGGGGCAGATTCTGGAGATGAACAATCCTTCATGGAGACTAAGAGCTGCTAGACTGCCAACTGCAAGAGCAGACCTCTCCTGGAAGCAGGGTGAAGCTAATCCACCTAAGGTTCGCCTCCTGTGACTGCCTTTCCCCCACAATATTCTACCTCCATAACCTCCACAAATGCATGAGTCTATGGGGAACACATTCAAACCATGACAACGCCCTACCATGCTCCAATGAGAACCCATAGGGAATTAAACAATATTCTAAGTACTGGGTATATGATAGCACACAGTAAGTTGTTGGTCAAAGGTCTCAAAGATCCCCAAAACAGTATAGACTTTTGCCATCATTCTTGGTTGCTTTCCAGAAACAGACAGTAAAAGCTTATTGCTAAAGACACAATACATGTTGATCACAGGACATGGATGGAAACACCAGCTCAAACAGATTTGGAAGCTTCCTCTCTGGTAGACAGCTTGCAAGGACAGCAATTAACAGTCTCATCAATCCATGAAAGCTAAAAGCTGTAGTAACTACCACTCTAAAAACAGTCAACTATCAGTATAATAGTAGCATGAATGTACAGAAAGCAACCAACAGGGATTTAGGGCCTACTTTTTAGCAGGGATCATATTTCTGGTACTGTAAGCCAGAATAAGAATCTATACATGAGGAAGACATAACCACTGGAGTGAGGTGAAAGCTGTTAAGGTTAAGCTATGAAGATGCTATATCAAACTGCCTTTTAAACATTTGTCATTATACCTATATAGAGGAATACTGAGCATTCAACCTAGAAGCTTCTTTTTGTGGTGGAGTATTTATAACAGAAGATTACAATTGGACAAAGTGCAGAAAATAAGTGACTTGACCCTAAACAGAATATCTAAGCCAGTTCCCTCTCCAAAACACTGGAGACATTTTAGAAGGAGCAGTGAGCTTGTGAGAACCTGCAAAAGGAGCAGAGATATGACCAGACATTATCTTGAAGACATTACAGTGTTACTATATCCATGAATCCACTTCAGCTATATATATTTCCCAAGACCTGCATGGGATTTGTCCTATCGACATTTTTACCACGGACAAAAAAATAGCTCAAGAGGTCCCACATCATCTTGGAAGACTGATGCATATTAATGTCGATAGGGAACTAATGGAAGCTGACTTCATCAACAGTATACACACTTATATAGGATTCTTGTTTCAGCAAGTACTTGGGTACAGTAGATCAAAACAAGATGGAAACTGACAAGAAAGAAGGGTTGTTTGGGGAAAAGGAGGGAGGAAAGGATTGGGGTTTAAGGTTTGTAAATATATGTTCCTAATATTCATGTATGAAACACTAAAAGAAAAAAGAAGACATGATCTATAAAGCTAAATGAGATAAAATCTTTGAATATGCTGTGTTCTACTGGGTATCAATGTTTTGTGTTCTACTGGTTATAGATGTTTTTAAGTTTAAATCTAAGTGTTATTTAGTTAATTGTCTCTCAACAAGACTCTGTGAAAGTGACTTTATTTCAGTCACCTGAAGGTAAGAAAGGTTTTTCCTTCTTCCTGGATGTTCACTTTTCCTATCCACAGATAGTCAATATGAATTTCATAGACAAAGACAATCTACTCTGCTCCACTCTATCCCATTTTTGACTTTTACCAATGAAGTTTCACCTTTTATATTTCTTAAGTTCTAATTTTAATGACAATGATAGCATAACAGTAATACTTCTCAAAAAGAAAAGAGTAAACTGGCCATTCTTGAACACACACTTTTCAAACTGACCTTTGTTCTGAAACATTCTAAGAGAGGACATGTACTCCTGTACCATCTATGACCATAGACTCTTGGACATATAGGCATGATGATAGTTCCTGCACTTGGAGCTGAATGCTTGTACTTTGGGTTCAAATGCTATAATGACTTCTCTACCTCCATGGCAATTTGAAGACCTTAATGGAAATGTTTAATACATTTGGTTCCCATGGTACCGCTCTTAAAATATCCTAGTAAATTAGAAAAGCTAATTTTTGAAGCTGGACTTTTTTAGAAATATTACACAATTAAATTATATTAAAAACTTGGGAGCAAATGTGAATTCATCAAAAAATTATTATCTTCTTGAAGAGTCATGCTATTTTAAAAATGTATAACCACACCTCAGTATTTATAAGAGAATTAATAAACTTAATTTTATTACAAAAGTAATATTGCCTCATCCTAACTAGCCCAGTACCTAGTATGAATCTGTAATCTAACTACAGCCTTATCCATAGCCCAAATTCTAACTTTTACCTTAGCCCTAGATCTAACCCTAGATTAAAAGCATTACATCTAAACAATGCCTTTCACCAACTGTAGCATTAACCTAAGTCAAAACCTAGTTCTAACACTAGACTGAGACCTAATACAAGTCAATAGACCAACAGTAGCACTACCCACTTTCCTATGCCTAATCCTAATCCAGTCATATCTCTCATGCTAAAACTAGCTCTAAGTCTGACCTAGCCATAATTCCAATGAACTTGCTGTAACACTAGTCCAGGACATAGTATTTGTAAGCCAGCTGTAGTTCTACTGGTATCACAAGTCTCAAACCTGCCCTGATCATAAATATAGCATTACATCTAAACCAACTCATATATCTAGCTGTAGAACTTGAATTTCTGGACTTTTGGTACCTCTCAAGATAGAAAAAGCTATAATTTTTTGTCCCTGTCTATGTAGTAGAGGAAATTATATGCTCTTAAGTACAAGCATTTGAACCTAGAATTTTGCCCTCCTGAAAAGATCATGAGATCAAATAGATGATCAATAGAATACTCACAAGTTTATAGTTTATAGTTTATAGTTCTGGTAGCCAAGAATCCAGATATCCCCAAGTACATCTTACTTCAATGACCAATATTTTTCCAGGTTCATCTTATTTCATATGTTCTATTTGTATCATGTAACCTTAATTCTCATTCATAATATTATGACCATTAATACCTGATGACTCAAAAATATAGAACAATTTTAGAAGCCTCATGAAAAATATTTGAAAAGGCCCTTTGAAACTTTCCATGAAAATGATGTCATTAAATTAGTTCATGAATTATGGTTAGTAAATATATAATCTGTGGGGGCATTTGAACTTGAAAATCCAGATATTTATGGATTATTTTAAGTTGAAAATACAATATAACCTTAAGCGGTTAGGACTGATGTCAAAAAGATATCAAAAGGTGCTATCTTTGAAGAAATGAAAATAATATTTGGGCATAAATAAAATGATACACTGTAATTTGAAATACTTGAAAATTATGTGTTGACAAACACTGTATTTTGAAAAATTAGATTCTCTTAAGTTAAGAGAACTGCTAAGTACCTCTTTGTTTCATGCACTGTAAAAATTCATCTTAGTGCATTTTGTAGTTAGATGTTTTTAAGTTTTAATCTAGCTAATTGTGTCTCAAAAAGACTCTGCAAAAGTTACTTTATTTCAGTCACCTGAAAAACTCTTCTTAATTTCTTACAGTTAATGTCTTAGAAAATAGATTTTTTCAGATCTTTAGATGAATGAAACATAGATTTGGTAAAATCAAGTACCTGGACTGGTTTCAATAATTGCCATAAACTTATTGGAGGACACGAATTAACCCAACTGAAAATTATTATACTGGTGTGACATTAATCTACATCACAAAAATGTCCTATATGCACATATTCAGAAACGGACTTGTGGATGACTGGTTATTATTTTATTACAGGTATTTTGTGGACATGATAGTTATATTTTACCATTTTACATTATTTTTAATACTCTTGTTCAGTGGCAATATACACAGCAAAGATTGGTTGAGAAAAGCTGTCAAGGAGAGAAAGACAGAATCTAGACTTGGAAAATCACCTCTGCTAAAAGTTATAAGCAAACTTCTTTGCCCCAGTGGCTCTGAGTTCACTCATAACCCGTAATGTGAAGATATCCATCACTCAGAGAGACGGTGCTGGCACCGGGGGAGGACGAGAGCCAGTGATTGCTATGCTGACTGCTGAGCTCTGACAATAAACTCATAACTATAATGGGAGTTAGGTGCCCAAAGGAGAAAAAGACAAACACAGGCCCAGGGCTCCTTAGTAACTTATTTCAGAAAGAGGATGAAGAGTGTTACAGAAATTAGAGCCAATGTCATGAACAGATAAACAGTCAGTTCTCATTCCTTGTGAGTTGTCTAGGTGATTTGCAGAAGACTGGGGAATTACTTGATTCCCCTTTACTTTCAGAAATAGATGAAGTAATTAAAAACCTTCCCCAAGAGAAAGTTCTTGACCTTGGCAGAGATACAGGAGATTTTTATAAAACCTTTGGCTTAGCTCTTTCTGTGCATTCACTTGATGAGCCGAGTCACATGATGGGCTCAGGTGAATTCATTGCTGCCAGTCCAGATATCCAGATTATCTTAATTGCTAAAAAAGAATAAAGAGTCAGAAAACTATACCACATCTCAGTTCAGAGCTCTGATTGGAGTAGATACCAACTTTTGGGATAGATCCTGACTATTCCTGTTGCTACTTAGAATAGGAGCAAATGTAATCAGGTTGTTGATTGGGAATGAATCATTGTTCAATTACAGTATTTTTGTTTGTTTGTTTGTTGGCAGTATTTCAGCTCTGTGAGATCTTGGGGGCACTAGCAAATTCATTCACTATGTTCCTTACGAAAGAGTGGATTTCTTTTTTCAGAGAAGTAAATGTGGCTTCTGAATTCCATTATCTTCATCAGATCGCAATGTACTTGCTGGTCTCAAGGAAGCAGAATAATAGATATGATTTTCCACCCTTCAGTATCTTCCCGGTCAATTTAAACTTTCAATGTATCATTAAAGCATCACCTAAAGCACAGTTCTCAACAGTTCCTGGCCTCTCTAAGATTCATGTAAGAAAGATGCACAAGAGACCCATGGAAAAATTCCAGTAACCCTTGACAGTCACTACCTTTCAAGAAACAGAAAATGGAGCACGACTCTAAATGAGACCATTCATGCTTTGTATATAGAAGGGCCTTGGAGCAAGTTGTCCACATGCTGTGTAGTCATTTGCACCATGGAGCACCATATAACGCCCACCTCACTGAACCACGCATCTCTGAGACACATCCATTTTCAACAGTTAAGTCACAAGGACCTGACCCCTGCTGTCTTGCTCACTGCTTCTACACTGCCTCACAGTTCTTTCTGGATTATACTCTGGGTCATGTATAAGCAGTGGACATTTCTCTGGATTCAAATATTACATAAACAATATAGTCCAGTGCCTATTTAATCTAAAATGCTACATGAAACACAGAAAAAACAAAATTCCAGTCATTCAAATCCATGCTATCTGATAATAAGACACATGTTGCTTTGAATTTCTTTAAAGGGAAAAAGGTTCAATTATGTACAACTCTTCACATTAAAAAAACAGGGTTTTATTTTTCCTCTCCTCACTCTTTTCCTAGAGTTTCAAATTCCTCTTCCTGTCAAAATTTCTTTTTATTTTATCCGATTTCCTTGCTGGCTTTTATTACCTTTCTTTCTGTCACATCATTTCCTCCTTTGTTTTTCTGTTGTTTATGACCAAATCTACAGCTGTCTTCACCCATCACCTGTGATGGACCCCTTGTGGATTCTTGGAGTATTTGATTTATTCTTCAACCCACATATTCAAATCACTGATGGTAGAAGTCAGGGAGACCCTTGAAAAGTACCTTTCTTTTCTCACTCTTGCAGTTTTTGTTCTCTGGAAATTTCACAGAGAACCACTTTCTGATATTAGCAGTACTTTGTAAAAGGAAACAAAGAGAGTATAGATTTAAATTTTAAGCCCTGATTGGTTAAGAATACTACAAAACTTGGATATGATAGCTCTCTAAGCTATATGATTGTAGATGAGTTATCTATACTGCATTCTATCTGCTACAGCACTGACTTTTGCAACAATCAAAGGATAGTGTAACCCAGAATGGGGCACATCTATAATCCCACCACTGGAGAAGGGGAGACAGGAGGATCAGGAGTCCAAGACCAGTCAGACTCTGAAAGACCTTTCCTCATGAAAGGAACAAATAAAGGAGATGTATATATTACATGCCTTGTACACTGGCACTAAAAAAAAAGTATATTTTTGTAATTCTAAAAGTTGATTTCATAAAAGAGAAAACTGAGGGGCTGGAGAGGTGGCTCAGGGGTTAAGCCTCTGCCTTGCAGGCGGAAGGTCCTGAGTTCGGATCCTAGATCCCACGTATAGACGCTGGGTGGAAGCAGGGGTGGCCTGCGGCGTTTCTGGTCCTGGTAGAGCGGAGCCTGTGAATCCCCCGGCAGAGTAAACAAGGAGGTGGAGACGGTCCATGGTGGTTCCCAAATTCGCCGGTGGTTTTACACACACACACATACACACACATACATACACATCCGTGGGCACACGCACAATGAATAAATAAATTTAAAAAAATAAAAATAAATAAATTTAAAAAAAGAGAAAACTGAGTTTTTCAGAGATGAAATATGACATTTCACAGTTATTAAATCACACACACACATACACACACAAACACACGTTACTACCATTTGCTTGAAGCTCTGAGATTTAATTCTTACCAAGAGTTAGCCCTCTACAACTTCACTGCCATGTTTTAATTTGAATTCAGATCAGCAGTTTGTATGTTTGATCACCAGTATTACTCTGTCCTTCCTTCTGTCCCGTAGCAAAAGCCCACATGCTTGCATACAATAGAAAGACTAAATTAAGTATTATTTTCCATGTCACACTTATGCTTTCCTTGATAACTTGAAAGTTATGATTGCCTGGACAATTTTAAAAATAATTAAAATAAGCTTTCAATTTAACTGAAAAGAAATCAATCTTTTCATCTGAACTGATGAGGAATTGCTGGGCTCCTGGAGTGTCTTTTATACCTATAACAAGGTCAAAATACAAGTTGTTTGACTTAACTTTCTTCAAATATATTTAATGATGCTATGTTTGCCTCAACCATTTCTGCTGGAGTGGGTCAAATCTTGAATTGTGTTGTATGCTCTTATCAGCACCTTGTTGAGAATTAGTTTATAATGAGTATTTGTTGCTAAATGCACTGACTTAAAAAGAAAGCAACAAATCAAGACAATCTTGACCAAGAACAAGGTTTTAAGAAATAGTTTAATATGCATTGACCTTTCTAATGAATGTGCTCTAATCAACACTTTAAGTGTGTGTGTGTATGTACATGTGTGTATGTTGTATGACTGTGTGTTCACATTTGTGTGCAGTTGTATTTGTCTTTGTGTGCACTTGTGTAGATCAGAAATTAACACTGAGTGTCTTTCTCTATTGATCTCCACCTTATTTTTAATGTAGGGCCTCTCACTGAACTTGGAATTCTCTGCTTCAGCTACTGTGACTGACAGATGAGCTTTGATGAATTTATCTTTATCCATAAGGCTATTGTTGTGCTGCCATGCCCAGTTTTTATTTATGAGTTGGATACCAAATTCAGGTCTTCATGTTTGCACAGCGAGCACTTTACCCATTTAGTCATATCTTCACCCCACTCCGAACTTTTAGTTAAGAAAACAAAGGTCAGCCTTAAGGAAAGTTTAGCTACAGCATCTAGATGGGTTAGTATTCACTGTCAACCCGGATAGAATCTAGATTCTCTTAGGAGATCAGCCTGTGGGTGTACTTGTGAGGGGTAATCTACGTCAAGGTCAGCCTCTGAGAACATCGGTCAGGACTTTTCTCCACTATGACAAATGCTGTAGGAAGACTTGTTTTAAGTGTGCGTTAGACCTGGGCTTGGTAATCTAGGAAAAAGAGAGCTGCTCACCAATATTCATCATTCTTCATTTCCCTACTATGGGTGAAATGTCAGCTGCTGTAAGCTTCTGCCACCTTGATCTCCCCACCATGGCGGACTAGACTCTTAACCTGTGGATAAATCACAGCAAACACTATATCCCTTCAATTGCCTTTGTCAGACTATTGATGGCAGATAGGAAAAGTAATTGAGACAGGCATCTTTAACTTTATTCCTCTGGCAGAACCACATGAGACTCAAGGTTTCCAACTTGAGAGCAAACTCCTCAGATTTTGAACTCAAGTAAGTCCTTATAGTAAGTCCTCCCTTCTCTAAGAGCAAATGCTTCATTGTTGGACAGAAAGACTTACAATGAATCACAATCCTCTGAGGGATATTGGGCTGCTTAAAGAAGTCAACGGAAGTCTATGCTTAATTCAAATAGTAAGTGAAACCAAAAGCACTAAGGAATTGGAAAGCATTTTGCTTTGAAAACATTGTCATATATGATATCATAAATATTCTTCTGAGTAAGAAGGCATAGATGGTGTTATGATTTCTTCATTCTCACTTTTTCCAAATATAGACACTGAGCTCCCCAGGGGGAAATGGGTAGAACCTGTAATTAGTTCAGACGCCAACTTCCTTAGTCTCCTGACCATGCTTTTCTCATTATCTTCTTACCAGACTCACCACCCATGAACTCCATTCACTTCCAAATGCTAATGGAGAGAGTCCAGAGGAACTTGAAATTAGATAGTGCACAAACTGATTCACAGGGAATGGGAAATTACATCCAAAAATAACTTCATTGTACACAGGCAAGACTGGATGTAGAAAGACTTGCAATGGGTGTGATTCTGCAAAGAGGATTAAAAGTTAAAAGTATGCAGGTTGGGCGATTGCTGTAAGTTTCCTTATAAGGAAAATATTGACTTTTCATATTCTAGAGCTACTTGGAAGATGTGAGAGGTTAACATACTAAAGTGGAATCTGTCCTCAGGTAGCTAAAGAAGTGAGCATGTGATCAGAGAACATGCTCATCTCGCAACTCAGAATACTCTTAATACCAGCATTATGAGATATGAGCCCTTATTCTTCTTACTTATTCTGTAAATCATCATATTTTTAATTTTTTTATTATTTATTCAATTGTGTGTATATGTATGTGTGTGCATGTGTATGTGTGTGTGTGTGTGTGTGTGTGTGTGTGTATGTGTGTATGTGTGTAGAACCATGGACAAATTCTGGAACCACCATGGACGCCTCCACCTCCTCCTTGTTTTATCGGCCCCAGGATTCACAGGCTCTGCCCTACCAGAATCGGAAGCGCAGGCCACACACACCCCGCCCCCTATGTGGGGTCTAGGATCCGAACTCAGGACCTTCCGCCTGCAAGGCAGAGGCTTAACCCCTGAGCCACCTCTCCAGCCCCAAATCATCATATTTTTAAATGGCACTTTAATAAAGTTAATATGAAGTCAGTACACAAAATTTTCAAGTATTGAAAGACAAATAACCATATAAAAATGCCCAATTTCCACTATTGAAAAAGTCATGATGACATCTGATTTACACTCTCCCAGGAGTTTTTACTTCAAAAATTATGTTACATTACACATAATATGGTACGTTCTAATTGTTTTTGTTTATGAATACCTTATTATTTAGAGATATTGTATTGAATTGCTTGGATATATGGCTCAAATTTTTCCTGCCTTCCTTGTACATGCTTCTCTGTGGTACCCTCCCATATTGACTCTCAGCTCTGTCAGTGGCTCTGTAATAAAATGGTCCCTAAAGAAACCAAGGGAAATCTGAAGAAAAATACATTTCTTCCATTTCCCACTTAGATTCTTGGCATGTTCTTGAAAATATGCTACAGCTAATCTGCAGAAGGGCCACTGATACCCTTTCACATTATCCAATAGGCCATAGTCTATCAAATATAGAGATAAGCCCTATCAATCCCAGAAAGTCAGCAAGGCCTATTTCTTATTCTTTTCAGAGTTTTTGATAGGAAACAGAAAATTAAAATTATGTCCTATTTAAATTGGAATTAGCTCAACTTTAATGTCTAGAATAGGACCCAGTTGGAAAGTTAATCTCATATAACTCACAATTGACCAGTGCAGTATCTTCTACCAGTATCAATTCTTACTTGGTTTGGAAGTTAATATGTACTGCTTAAGTCCAATCTGAATCAATATGAAAATGAATGAAATAGCTCACTGTTTTAATTCACTAAAGCTCCCTTCATGAGTGAGTGAAGAAGTTTACAAATGCTGGTGACAAGTTCCTTGTAGTATATAGAAGCTGCCTTTGGGAATGTAAGACATACAAAGCTATAGCTATCTAATGCCTATTATCTGTAGTCAGATAACAACAGTGGGATTGATAGGAGTTGGAAGAGGTAAATATTTAATTGAAAAATATGACCACAAATTCTCACTAGAATAAGCAGTATGATGATGTATATATTGAATTGACAAATGACATTCTGTAACTTCATGATTTAAAAAATGACTTAAATTAGAATCTATGCTGTTTCTGATTATACACTTCCACCCCTCCCCCACTAGCATGTCCAAGAACTAATTAGGAACCCTTTCTGATGTACAAACTCTTCAGAGACTGTAGTCAAGGTGATCCAAAAATTTAATTCAGTGTAATTTAAAATGCTGTAGATTGAAAGTATTTCCAAACTTGCTTTCCTACAGTAGCAGTGATAAGAAAGGAAACACATTCGCATCCCCAATTATCTGACTTTAGGCAGTTTCTGTTCTTGACATTATTTAGAAAAAAAAAAAAACAGGAGAAATAAAAATTAAGTAAATCAACCATTTTAAAAGAACAGTTTTGCAGCACATTATTCATGATCAAGGTTAAATTGCTCTAATTAATGGTTTTATTTACTATTGGCAACCATTAGTCACAGAGAAAATGCTGTTCAAAAATAGTCTCTCATCAATCATGTATCTACAACTTATAAGTTATCTGTTTTTCTGTGTCTTATTTATATCGTCTGTCTATCCAAGTATCTATCTGTTTTTTAACTATCTATTATCTATCCATCCACATAGGATATACATGAGTGGTTTTTACTAAAGAAAATCCAACCTAAAGCAGTCTTTTTAGCATCCTGGAGCAGCTCATTGGAAGCAAGCCTAACTACACTAACTAGGTTGTTTATCCTGAAAAGGCATACAGAAAGTGCTCACCTATTCACCGAACTAACAGTTTATTATATTTTGAAAAGTTATTTTTCAATATATTTTGGAAATAATAGTGATTTGTTTTCTTTAAGTAGACAATCTTAGATTCATAGCAATATATTTTGTCAAATCCTTAAAATCTTCTGTCTCTCTGTGCTCAATATTATCCGTCTTTTGAGATATAACTTAGTATAGGAAGACATTCTCTTCAAACATTGCTACTGTTTTATAATTCAGTACAGGCCTTTTGTCCCTACTGTTGGGTTCCAATCTAGGTTTGCTCTCTTGCACACTGCTGGTGAACAATGAGCTCATAATGAATTTCTTCTTTGGAGATAAGAGAGTGAAACGTTTCCATAAGAATTTCAATAGCCATAGAAAATTACAAAAGCATGAATTAACAGCATCTTTTTAAACCGGGTGCTAAATTCTATCAAATAATAAAAGTCCATTCAGAAAAATCAAATGAGAGAGCAAGCACAAAATTCTACTGTAAAGAAAACAGTAAGGCCTACTAGCTACCAGAAAGCAACACATCTGACTTGGAACTATGTGAGCCTGACTCTATATCCCCAAATTCTACGGAGGAAAAAAAATTACAATTCCCACTTTTTTTCATTTATCTCAAGAACTTTTTAAATACTCCAGAAAGGTATTCCAATTACATTACTGTTGAAATTTTCCAAATAGAACTCAGTCAGATTTTTAACTGTTTTCTTAAATCCAGTTTTCTCTTTTTAAAAAAAAAATAAAAGTTTGTGTTTAAATTTGTGTGTGTGAGTGAATGTACACTCATGCCACAACACACATGCATAGGTAAGAGGACAATTTGGATTGTCAATCTTCACCTTGTACTCTGTTTTAGATAGGATCTTGTCTAAACCCAGTTTTCAGTATTTATTTGGTTCTATCATGTTGTCAATAAAGGAAACAAAAGTCATCAGTGTTGAAAAATTGCTCAAAATAAGGCCCATGTTTCTCTCCATCTTGCAAGTAAGACATCCACCATCCTTCACTGCTTAGTTTCCAATACCAACTGTAGCGAGGAAGACCTAGACGTGAGAGAACATCCTCAGGAGCAAAATGCAGGCGAGCTCACTGCGCATGATGGAGCACTTCAGATTCTAAAGTTAGTTCCTTAGATACTGAGGATGAAGAGATCATTGGACCCTCTGAGGCTTAGAGAACTGGCTTAGAAATGTAGGTTCTGAACACTATTAAGGTTGTCAGCAGTGAACCATTCTTTATTCTTGCTTCAGGAGTTGGCCTGCCTTCTACCAACATCGATACAATGAGCTTAGCAAACTTGAAAATACACAAGAAAGGCAACATTTCAGAACCTTCAAACTTCTTCACAAGATACCTATTAAAGATACAGTCTGCAGTGATGAAACATGAGAGAGTAAACACTTTTAAACTTCTCAGATAAAACATTCTGGGGGCTGGAGAGGTGGCTCAGGGGTTAAGCCTCTGTCTTGCAGGCGGAAGGTCCTGAGTTCAGATCCTAGACCCCACGTATAGACACTGGACAGAAGCGGGGGCGGCCTGTGTGTCTGGTCCTGGTAGGGCAGAGACTGTGAATCCCAGGGCAGAGTGAAAAAGAAGGAGGTGGAGGCGTCCATGGTGATTCCTGAATTCATCCGTGGTTCTACACACATACACATACATACACCCGCACACACATACATACACACGCGCACACACACATACACACAATTGAATAAATAATAAATAATATCAAAAAATTAAAAACATTCTGTACAGCAATTACACATCTTTCTTGTTATAGTACAAATCTCATAAATAATATATGGCTATATTCCTATAAAACTTCATTATATAAATACTGAAATGTGACTTTTTATGATTTCTTATATCATGAAATATATCCTTTACTATTTTTCTGTTATTTAAAAATTTACAAAGCACAATGAATTCTCAGATTGTACAAAAGCAGGTGTGAAATGGTTGATTAATAAACCTGTGTGCTAATATTTACAGAAGAAAAGAGTTCCCCCAATAGCCATCTAGTGAACCTAATCATTGATTATGTGTTCTTTCCCTTCTAGCTCAACTATAAGAATCTCAGGCAACTGAGGAGCTAGAACCATATTTGATTTATGATTGTGGATGCCTGTTTCTCAAGTACTAGAACACATCTCTAGGGCTTTATATATGCTAAGCAACTACTGAGTTACACCCTCAGTCTTCCAGATTTTTGTATGCAGTTATGTGTGCAAAATTTGAATAAATATAAATTTTTTCTGTCCTTTGCCCTTTTGCTTTCCAAGCTCTTGTTCACATAGTATTTAGTTTAACTCTCCTCTTGCCTGTAGTACTATATGAATGCTAGGAAATATACCATTAAAAGGACATTTAGACTGAAATTTAGTCTTTCCTTGACAGGTAATGATTTAACTATGTTCACAATTTTCATATATTCTCTGGGTCTCTTTTTACCTCAGTTTTCATAAATGTCTTTCTCAAAGGTCATAATATCTATGACTTGTTTCTAATACTCCACAAAGCTTTATAAAGAGCAGAATTAAAAGACCAAGATAATTCTTTGCCATAGTATACAAAGTTTTATGTTTCACTCAGAAGCTAAAATCATGTGAATTACTTTGATAAGGAAAGCTCAACCTATGAAGTGCCTGGTAGATGATATGTGCCAAATAATTACTCAATTATTCTCTCTTTCTCTCTTGTCTCTATCTCTGTTCTCTCTCTGTCTTTCTGTCTCTCTCTCTCTCTCTCTCTCTCTCTCTCTCTCTCTCTCTGCAAATGCACCTGAATCAAGTCATACATATTTTCTACATCTTTCATTTATTTACATAAACAAGAAAGCAAAGCATCCATCAATTTGCATAATGCTTAAGGCTGAATTTGGATTGACACAAGTGAAGTTTGCTTTGGCAAAGAATAATACTGTTCTTTGTAAAAGGAAGAAGTCTATAAATAATTAGGAAACATCAAGTGAGTTAGTGAGTGAGTAAAACTGTCACAATCAGCTTGACCTTGAACTTTGCAGTGAACCCAGAATACAGGTCCCAGAGGCCAGACAACACTGAGCATATGTGCTTTAATTCTGGGCTTAAATTATGAAATATTTCTGGTTTTTTTCCTCCTGAACACACATTAGAGAATGCCACAATAGGACAAGACCCTACAGTTTGTACCTTAATCAGCACTAGATAATAACCCTGGGTAAGTCTATTGCTTAATTTGCTATATAATAGCCACCGAGCAATACTCAACTCCCAAGTTAGCACAACTTTGTATTCCTTGCACATATATCCCTCCAACACAGGCAAAACGTCTGAATGGGAGCTTGAGATTTTCTGCAGGTCTGGAAGAAACCTTTTTGTTTGTAAATCAATGTTAGTCTAATAGCATTAGCAATTTGCGAAGAGAAGAGTGATAACCTTATTGTAGTTTAGCTGACGACAAACACTTTGGTAATTTCTCTGGAAAAGTATTTCCTGTTGATCATTAAAAGCCAAATTTTGAGTCACTTCCCCCTCTGGATTAAGTAAATACTATTAGTTTTTCAACTGTGTACAGTAAATATGGATTTTGAGACTTGTTTGTCTGCATTTCTTAAAACATTTATGAACATTGAACAGATGAATTTGTTTTAAGCATATTTTTTCATTTGAACACTTTTCCCAATGGTTTTTAATATGGATACTGTTCATCACATATTGAATAAAGGAACTTTTACTTTATTTAATGTCTTGACCCAAATCACATTGTCTCCATAAATATTTTACAGTCTGTGTGCAACAAGAGCGTGATTACCAAAGTCATGTCTGCACTTGTAGGTAATATACCATAAAAAATGGATTATTTTTCCCTTCTCTTGTTTTTCAGAGAGGGAATTGATGCTTACATTTGCCCAAGTGGGTGTTTTTTCTTTTCCTTTTTCTCTTTTTTTTACACTAACTAGCTCCTTAGGGGTAAGATATTGGAAACATGGGTTTGTGCTAAGTTACTATCTCTATAAAATTCACAAAAGAATAAGAAAACATTGCTCACTTTACTTCTTTCCAGCTGTTTTTCTGTGAAAGAAGACATTTGGAGACTTCCATTACGCTGATAGATTGGATGAAGTTCTGTGACTGACTGGGAAGAAGTTACACTGCTTTTCAAAGAAACAAAATAAAAGATAGTATTATAAAATTCCAATAATTATTTCTTTTGAGAGTTAGCAATCATGTTGTCTTCTTTTACCATCTGATTTTTCACACATTCAAATTAGAGCATTTCATATAAAGTATTCAAAGAGATTAAAATAGATAAGATTTTTTCCATAATGCACCTTTTGCCTTTATAGGATTAGACATGAAGAAATATTCTTAATTCCTAGTGAAATGGATTGGTCTTGAGTAGTTACATAGAATGATTATTTGTGTTAGTGATATTTTTCCTTTTCTTTGCTCAAACCACACAGGAATAAACATTTGCTTCTGTTTAGTTCTTATTTAATGAGATAAAGTCATCCCTTTAACATTTTTACCAATCAATGGTCAAACCCTAAACTAAACTTGGTGTGGTATTTCACAGCACATGTGAAAATCAGAGAACATCTTTCAGGAGTCAGTTTTCTAAGTCCATCATGTGGGATCTTAGGATCAAATTTCAGTGATCAGGCTTGGCGACAAGCATCTTGCCCACTGTGCTTTCTTACCAGTTTTACTCAAATGATTTTAATAAGAATAGAGATATAGAATGACTATTCACTTATGTGTTTATGCTTTTTGTGTTCACCCAAATATAATAGCTAAGTGATAATCAAGTGAGGTAACCAAAAGTTTCCATTCTGCAACTGGTTGTATAGGCCTGCTGAGGAAGCTCAGACATAATGTAAGTGATACCATATGGTCCTTAGAAAAGCTACAAAAGCAACACAGAAGATCTTCATGGTATTTTACCTGTGCAATAGCTATTGGTCATGGTCACTCCTTTCAACAAAAAAAAATGTTGCTTCTTTTGGGCATGGGTTAGACACATGTGGAGGACAAAGTCCACTACATGGAAAACTCTGAGGATCAAACAACAGAGGCTACTAAAATGGACTTCTTATGACAGATACATACAGGTTTCAACTTGAAAACTGAGGGCTGAACCTTCAAGAATACCTGTGAATAATTGATTAGTTAAGGTAAGAATTGAGCAAGCCTATGAGAGATTATGTATTTGATGTGGGGAAAACCCAGCTTTTAATAGGTGAGATCATTCCTTGAATAGGTGAATAAGAAGGAAAAGAACTGGTTCAGAATTTAGCCATTCTTTGATTGCAAGCAAACAGGCAAAAAAGCAAGTTTATCGGTTATTTTTTCTGTTACTGTGAGACAGCACTCAGGCTCTAACAACTTAAGGGGAAAGAGGAAGATTTATTCAATGTACATTTCCATAAGCGAGATACAAGCCCTTTATGACAGAAGAGGCATGGCAGGTGACAACAGCTGGAGATGGCCTAAGACACTACAGATGTCATGGAGACTGAGAGCTGCTACTGCAAGCTTAAGAGAAGACTCACTAACTCAATCAGAATTGGGCTATCCAACCTCAAGACCATCCCTGTGACTGCCTTATTCCAGCAATGTTCCACCTCCTCAAGGTGCCATGACTTTCCAAAACAATTAAACATTCAAACACATGAGTCTGTGGGGATCAATTCACACCACGACAGCAAGTATGGAAGTATGTCCCTCTCTCTCAGTTCTTTCCATGGATTTTTGTATGGTCAATTCTCTCAGCTCCTGATGTTGTTGTGAACTCTTATGCTATGTTGATGAAGCATAACAAAGAATGGTAAGTAAGAAGCGATGCTTCTTTCCCATAAGATGTTTGGATTCTGCATTCATTCAGTAATGGGAAGATGAAACTAACAAATTTTCCATGGGATTTTTATACTGTTTCCAAAAGAAAAAAAATACATATATACATATATATATATATATATATATATATATATATATATATATAATGTATGAATACATACATATATTTTTCATGGTACCATCAAGATGCAAGTTTGGAGGTACCAATCATGGATTCCACTATAATGGCTTCAGCTGGTGTGAGCAAAAGAAATTTATATATAAAAGGAAGAAAAATGAAAGATGGAGAAGGAAACCCAACAGCACTTCATTTTTAGCTCTTTTTTTCTGACAAATTCAGACCTGATCTTGACCATCCAATATTGGATAATATGATAACAAATCCTTCACTTTTGTTTTCATATGTTGACTTGGGTTTTTCCATCTCAGTAATAAAGAATTTTGAGTAACACTTTTGATGGATGAATGAGGATAATTAATCATCTCTGCTAGACAGATGTCAGTTTACAAAGATTGAAACCATCCTGGTCCAGGCTACTCTCCCATCAGTTTGCTATGGTGCCAGAAATTCTGAGATTTCACTTCAACTTTAAGTGTCCCCTAAAAGAGATAAGTATTGAATTCTGCTTTCTGATATCTTGTTTGAGGATGTCAGAGGAAATAAGATTTTTGTCTTCTTTTTCTATTGTAAAATCCCCCAAACAAGAATAAATTGTTTTATTTATTTATATAGGCACAAGAATTTTTAGGTTAAAATAATCTAAAGATTAAGGTGATTAACTTCTGTAGGTGAGAGTCAACTACAAACTCTCCTTTCCTAAATCGAATTAACCATCACCTATTGCCCCCAAGTAGAGCAAGTCAAGAGGATAAAGGTCAGCTAGAAGAACAAAATCACAATGCAGCTACAAATCTCCAGTAATGAAATGAGAGCTCAGTCATCCAAAATAATCAATGTACATTGAAGAGCACAACAATGAAGCAAAAGTGCTTATTGGAACAATTACACTGAATGCATGGACTGTAACCAGTTACTTGCTGGAGCAATCTGATATGGAAACTAGAAGGCAATGCTATGAATAATGAGAAAATGTACATTCAGGCTCATTTTTCAGTCACTATACATATGAAGCATCACAGAAAAGAGTAATTCTAATTTGTAAACATCTGTACAACTGCATGTGTTTGTTGGCCTGAGACAAATAGAGGGTAAATTAACCTCCTCATCCGAGATATCTACACCAGAGGATCCACAAAGGTAGAAAGTTCTAGTTCTGAACATTTTGTCTTTGCCTTTCCTGAATTAATATCTGAAAATTGAAAGGTTCAGAAAAAATTCCAATAACTGTAGAAAAATGAATGCTGAAACAGTATTTACATAAAAATGCTACAGATAAAAAGATAAAAAGTGGCATACAAGCAATATGGGGAAGTGGGGGAGAAATACTGGTACTGACCACATCAAAACTTTGACTATGTACATTGCTGGTGGGAATGCAGGCTTATACAACCATTCTGGCGATCAGTTTAGTTATTTCTAAAAAAGTTAAAGATTGAAATGCCATATGGCCCTGCTATACCACTTCTGGGAATAATCTCCCATAATGTAAAATTCACTACAGTAACACAAGCACAACCACATTCATAGTGGCACTATTTACAATAGCAAAATCATGGAATCAACCCAAATGCCCATCAGTTGACAAATGAATAATGAAAATGTGTACATTTATACAATGGAATATTACTCAATCATCAAAAAAGATGAATTAATGAAATTTTCTGGGAAATGGATAGAATTAGAAAAAATTGTATTTAGTGAAACACGGAAAATTTGACACCATAGACACTCCCTAATAGGTGGACCCTACTACCAAACCCACTTAATGACAAATAAATGACAGATAAATCTCTATAATACCTACTGTAATCACAAAGATTATAAAGAGGAGGGAAGGGGAAGGAAGCCCCCCAGAAAAAAGGAGAGAGGGGATCAGACTTCAGTAGAGAAAATAGGTCACCGTCAAGTATTGCATGTAAGTAGTGAGATATCTGGTGAAGCTCACTCTCGCTTCCCTTCTTAGTCACTTACTACTGAAGAGGTTTAATATCACCAATCAGGGAGGGTATAGGAACTGGCAGATAGATGGTAACCATCCTGCAAATGGGATGTCCTACTCCTCTTCCATCTACCTTTGAATCTCTTTTTATACTAAGATCTTCATTTAAACTGCCTTTTATCTTTGGTTAGGTGGTGACCTTCAATACCAATCAGGATGGAGCCAAGGGCAGTGCACGAAAAGCAAAACTGAAAACAACAAACCACAATTCAAAACACCAAAGACCTTATGTTATTCACCTGGAACCAGACCAGCCAAATCTCTCCCCATCCTAAAGCTCAGGGAAATTTGTGGAAGAGGAGGTGGTAAGATTGTTAAGAGCCTAAAGATGGGGAGGAGCAATGATATGCAAGATACTCCACACAAGTTAGAGCTGCAGTAACCATAATAGGACTTTGTGTGACCTGTGCAATGACTGACATGTCAATGACCCCCCAAAGTCTAGCATGGATCACAGGCACTAGGATCTTTAGAGGCAAGGGATTAACAGTCACAATCGTGTTTCCATACTAAAGGGGAATCCAAGAAAAGGCTCTGGGCAATGCCACTGAATCCTTACACCTCATTATAGCAGAGGACGCAGGGAAGTTTAACATTCATACTAAAGGATGCTCCAGGGAATGGAAAGGGAGGGAAGAGAGGGACACTGGGAACAAGGGAAGGAGGGGATGTGAAAGGAAGGGGAAAGGGGGGCAGGGTGCAAGGGAGACTGGGGAGAGGTGGAGGGAGGAAGGAGACTGGAATACCTATTAAGTTTATATGATTGGGAAAAAATAAATAAACATAATAATAAAATAAAAAGATACTCCACACAAGTTAGGGCTGCTATAGCCATAATGGGACTTTGCATGACTTGACATGTCAACACCCCTCCAAAGTCAAGCATAGATCACAGGCACTAAGATCCTTAGAGGCAAGGGATTAGCAGTCATAGTAGAGTTCCCATACCAACGGGAGCCCAAGAAAGGGCTCCTGGCTATGCCACTGAGTCCTTACACCTCACTAGTGTGGAGGACTCAAAGGGAGGTTTGGCATTCACACAAAAAGATACTCTGGGGGGATGGAAGGGGGAAAGGGGGAAGCACTGGGAGAAGGGGAGGGAGGGAGAGGGTGTAAGGAAGGGGAAACGGGGGAAGAATACAAGAGGGGATTGGGGAGGGGCAGAGGGAGGGAGAGGACAGGGGTACCTATTGAGCTTGTATAACGGGAAAAATATAAAATGCGGGAGAAAAAAATACTTGACTGTGTTAATTTTCTTTCTGTCTCCATAACAAACTATCTAAGGTAATTAGCATATAAATACAAAAGATTTGATTAGCTCAATGTTTTGAATGTTCTAATCCATGACTGAGTGGCCCCATTACCCTGAGCCTATGGCAAAATATCACATCATGGAGAGAGTTGTGACAAAGAAATATACTTATCTCATGACCAGGATCTACAGAATGAGAGGGAGCAGGTCCCCCAAGTCCTTTTAAAGGCATGCTCATAATGATCTACCTACAAAAGACTCCGTCACCTTTTAATAATCATCATCTGGGATGAAACTTTAGTCAGAAGGGCTGTTGGGGTCTTTCCACATGGAAACTGTAACACTGAACTCAACTGGAATGCTTAGGAAAGATAGGCTAGGAAGGTACATGAAGGACAGATCCACACAGTGCAGCAGGAGCTGGGGAAGAACATGAAATGTAGATGAGGATGGTGCATGAAGAGCAAATCTACAGAGTAGTAGGTGGGATAGGACATAAAATGGAGAACCAAAATTAAAAGTCTCATTGTATAAGGCAACATGAATAAAAATAAAAAGAGCTGATGATACAGTTTGCTGCATAGAATATATACAGGAAGGAGAAAATTAAAGATAAATACTAAGTAAGAGATACTACAAGAAGTTTCAATATATGCATGTATCACTGTTCCTAAAAAATGAAATCTGAACAACCAAAAAAGAAAAAGAAATCAAGCTTATAGTAAAAGCCTTCCAGAAAAATAGGACATAAAATAGAAAAATATGCAAGGTTACAAAAAATAAAATAGCAGTGATACCAATATCAGTAGTAATACACAAATGCTTATAACCTGTTAAAATTCTTAGACATCACATATTAATAAGAATCTTAAAAACATTGAGGCAAAAAGAACAAGTCATACATAGAGGTAAAAACTGGAGTTAGCCTTAAATTCTCCACAAAGAAACATAATTCTGAACTATAATAGAACAGTGGTTTAAATTTACAAAGGAAGTATAATCCTAGCAATGGACAGTGATTCTTCTAGCTTGGACAAAACTAGGAGGAAATTATGAGAATCTGAATGGTAACAAAGTATCATGTTGCTTAGTCACTTCAGTTCTAGGCCATCTTATTTTCCCACACTATGAGCCTCTTATCTCCATTTACCTCAATAGAATTACAGGCACAATTTTCCCTCTGAGCCATGAGACATGGACTGTGCATCTCCACATTTCTAAAACCAGTCCCCTATCTATGCAGTCCTGCAGTCTTTCCCCAAATGTCCTGCAGACAAAATTTTTCTTTCTTGCATCCTCATTTTCCTTTTATTGCAGCATCATTTCATCCACATTAGGATATCAAATCATTTGTTCCTATTGAAATGACTTTTCTACTATCCTCTTTTTAAAAGTCATTTTCAGGTCTTTCTGCAAAACCACCACCATCTACAATCACCTATAAGCTTTTCACACTTTATTCTTTTGCTTCCCAGAATAGCTCATAAGTTTCTTAGACTTTACTACTTATTTGGACTTCATTGAAGCTAAGTAGAATCCTTGAGGGTAGTCTGAAGGAACAGAGTAGTGTATGTATGTGTGTATGTTTACAGATATGCATATATGTGTGTAGATGCAAGTGGTCAAATCCAGATGTTATTTATCAGGAATCATCCATTTTATTATTTAATTTATTTGCTCATTTATTTATTCATTCACTTTGAGACAGATTATCTCCCTGGAACCTAGAACTGCCATTTTTAGGGTAGATTGGCTATCTACCAGAAAGCCCTAGGATTTTCCTGCCTTGCCTCTCCCATACTAGTATTGCAAGAGTGCCATCATGCCTGGCATTTCATAATAGTGCTGGAGATTGAACTCATCCTTACGCTTGAGCAAGATGCATTTTGCTACCATAAACTACCTTTCCATCACCCAGAATAATGGGTTATCTTAGAGGGCTGCTTGCCTCCAAAATATTCTCCACAGAGCTCCAAGATAGCATTTTTTCTACTTTCATGTTTATGTTTCTATAGTGGTCATTCATGTGTGCATGTGCATTTGGATGTGGTTGGGCACATGTGGGGGGGAGTACACGTGTACATGACTGTTTTTATGAAGGCCCAAAGGTGATATCAGGAATCATTCCTGATCACTCTTCCACCTTGCTATTTTCAGGCTGGGTCTCAACATCCAATCTGATAGAAATGGTACAGCTTGTTCTTCAAATTCCTGGATTCTACTATCTAAGTACCAGAATAACAGGTCACCAGTCTTCCTGGACATTTTATCTGGAATCTGAGGATTCAAACTTTTGAAGCAACCATTTTGACCACTGAACAATCTTTCCAACCTCCAAAATAATCTTTTAAAAATAGCCCTAATCCTATCATTCTCCAGATTCTTCTGTAACCTTCAGACTCTTCTGCAATTCAAGCATTGCCACCTATTCTTGCAGTTCATTAAGAATATTGTACTGTGTGCTATTCCCACAGCATAAGAATATCTTTAAGTTCCCTCTGTGTGAAATGGCCTTAGTTTGTTTGGAAAACTTCTATTCAATCTTTAAAGCACAACTCAAATCCCTAAAAGACTCTCTCTCTCTCTCTCTCTCTCTCTCTCTCTCTCTCTCTTTTCTCTCTCTCTTTCCTCCCCTCCAGGAATGGGGAGGGGTGCTGGGCTTGCAGCTGTGAGCCTACAGTCCCATCTGCACTGCTTGGATTGTGCATTCATAGGGGTCTCACCCAAACAGGCTCTCGGGGGAACAATAATACACCTCTTGATTTGACTGTGAAGTTGTATTTGTGACTATTAATAGTCAAGATAAGAGGCTGGTGCTCTATTCATCCATGTTCCAGCTAATTATTCAGTTTGATCTAAGCTGATTATAACACTGATAGATAACCACACCACACTTACCGCTGCGCCAAGCAGTGACCAGGAGTCTTGACACCATGCTGCCCTTTGAGTTTATCAGAAAAGAGACGGGAGGGGGCCATGAGGGAGATGAAGAAGCGGTTTTGGTTGATTAGCAATGTGCTGCATGGGACCATTTATAATGAAGCATATCATTTAAATTTTCCTTTACAAATGAGTCCAATGTGTGCTGCAGGCTGCAGGCTCTGTTAATTGTCACAAACATTGCTTCTTTTTTTTAACATTATTAGCTCTTTGGCAGGATCCCATTGTTGACTAAAAACTTGGCATGATCAGGACTTGCTGAATAATTTAGGTGGTTGGCAGCTGGAGAAGGGGAACACACACACACATCTAGGCAGACAGACATGCTGCTTGAGCTCTTTATATAATAGGATTGTATACAAAGCAGAGCAGAGTCAGCAGTGACTTCTGTGTCTGTTTATAGGTAAACACTGATGTTAGTTTCATAGGGAAACTGGAGGGATACTTCTCACAAATCGCTTGTAGCATATGAGACAGATGCACGGAAGGACTGTCAAGTCAACTTGGATCATCTCTAGCTCTTACAGAATACCATGGCTGGGACTCCCACACAGCAGCACATGGCTGCTGCCACCATGGGGACTTTAAGACTGCCACTGCCTTCGCCAGACTAACAAAAAGTATAGCTATCTAAAATACTGAAAGTTTGAAATCAGCAGATTAGAAAGTCTCATGAGGCTAAAAGAATATGAAACACATGAACTGGGGAAGCCCAGATACATAACTATGTTTGATAAAGTATACAGTTACTACCTGAGGTGAAGGGAAACAGAAAAAATCATGGGTGATACAGTAAATATCGCGTATGTGCATGTGCCTATGTGTGCATGTACACACACACACACACACACACACACACACACCCATGGCATATAAACTACATGTCCCAAATAGGCACACTGTTAAAACAATGGGATTCAAGGGACCCAAGCAGCACAAACTTCTTTAAGTCAACAGACTTACAGTTAACATAAGTGCAAAAGCACAAGATTCAGATGAGAATCTTACTCAACTAGCAGAGTGCTTGTCTAGCACAACACCCTGGGTTTGAACCTTAACACTTTTTAAACCAGGTGTGGTGGTACCGGCCCATAATCCCAAGACTTGGAAGGTAAAGGCGGGGGGATCTGAAGCCTAATGTCGTCTTTGGCAACGTAGTGAATTTGAGGCTTGTCACAGTTACTCTTCTCTGTCACTGGGAGACAACACTCAGACACAATTTAAGGGAGAAAGATTCATTTGGCTTATGGTTCCAGAGGGGGATATAGTGTTTTATGACATAAAAGGCTTGGCAGGCAGCAGAAGCTAGAGGAGGCTTGGTTCACAACCAACATCATGGAGGCAGAGAAAGCAAGGGGCAAACTCAAGAACAACCAATAGAAGCAGGTCAGGGCTACCTGCCCCCTGTGACAGTAACAGCTAAAGATTCAAGCACATGAGCTTTCAGGGGACAATTCACATTCAAACCAGACAAGACTAGGCTGCATAAGAGCCTGTTTCAAAGCTCAAATTCAAATGGTAGAACCAGGATAGTGTTTTTGATGCATTCTCCATTTGACTTTCCTGCTAATGTGCTGGCTCCATTTTCAGAAAGTCTTGTCTTGTTTTGGTGACACATTGGCCAGAACTGCATGCCCCATGTCCAGGCCACTGGGAATGAGGGCATGAGAGGACCTGCTGAAAGATCTAAGATTGAGTTTTGATATTCTACTGTCATAGCTGGGCACAGGTGTCAACTTGTCTGTTTGAGGGTTTGAGCTCTGAGCACATTTGTAGGGAATTAGTAGTTGAGTTAAACCCAGAATGAACCTGAAGGAGACTGTCTAGTTGATGGGGCAGACACAGCCCATAGTGAGTGGGGCTAGGCCCTGAACAGGTGAATAAAATACTGTGTCAGTTGAGGAAGTTGGCATCCTTCTGTTCACTTCGCCAGACATGCTAGTCTGGCAAGTAAGGATCATCCCTCTCTCAGTCATTATGTAGAGATGGTATGGCCAGTTGCTTTGGCCTTGGTGTTGGTGTGAGCTCTCCAGTCAAGCTGGACTGAGAACTGTAACAAGATAATCACAAGAGAAAATAAGCCCCTATTCCCTTAAGACTTTTGATGGTTATTTATCAGCAGTCATGCAGGTGAACTGCAACAGAATTTGGTGCCCGGGAAGTGGGGTGTTGCTGATAAAGCTATGTGGATTTTGTGGTTTTTGAATGGTTTTGCTGGACAAAGTTTGAAATTTTTGAAGATTTGACTTTGTGGTACAAATACTATTTGGCCATTTGGAAAATAGTGATGCTGAGAGAGTTATAGATTGTTTGGGCCCAATTTGTGATGAGGTGAACAAGGACTTGGGTAAAGTTTAATTTAAACATGATGGACTGGTTTGCTTGATAGAGGAGAGCTGTGTTGGCAGCCTTGAAGATTTGGCTGAGGAAAGGGCAGGCAGCCAAATAGCTGCCACTTTTGGATGAATATCAATGAAGGAAAACCTAGTGACTTCCACTGTGACAGTGGAAAACATGAATGCCACCTTATAATGAGTTCGTAGTTTGAAAACCCAGATTCCTTCAGGCGCTGAAAGCCCACGTTAAAAGATTTTTTTTTGCCTTTTGGAAGTTTAGCTGCCGAAAAAGAGGCTTTTCCAGTGTCAGCACACAAAACTTGGTATAGCTGTGGCTCAAGTGGACCAAGCTATGTTTCAACCTTGCTTCAAAATCTGGCAGCGTCCACCAGGTAGTAGTGAATGATTTGAGGGGTTCATGAAGAGCAGCAAAAGCTTGACACCAAGTGGTAGGCATTGAGTTCCTACAAAGAAAGGTGAAGTTCAAGCTGCAGAAGCAAACCCAGAGTGGTATTTGACATATCGGAACCAGGGGATTGTTGCTGAGTGGAGATTCAGCCTGGTTCGGGGGAACAGTGCTTTTACAACTTTGAGTGACAAATAGGGAGTGGGAATACCTAGAATCTTTGAGCCACCTTGATTACTTGATGAGTAACAGAAGGTAGACATTGAAGTACAAGATATGGTAATTTGCTGGACTTTGGTCTTAACTTGATGTTCTATTATTGTTACAATGATTTTATTTGGGATATTTAAAGAAAGACTTTCAGATCCAACATTTTAATAACTGAAGTTTTAGTGAAAGAATATCTTAAATTTGTTTATTAAATATATTTATATTTTTAAGGTTACCTTTAACACCTATGGGGAGAAGGATTGAAGGTTACAGTTTAAAAGTGCTATGTTTTTGTGTCAAGTTGACAAGGGGTGGAGTGTTATAGTTGGGCAGGGGTATTAACTTTACTGTTGAAGGTTTGAAGAATTAGTAGTTAAGTTAAGACCAGAGCAAACCTGAAGATTGTCTCATTGATGGGGCAGACCCAGCCCATGATGGGTAGGACTAGGCCCTGAACAGATGAATAAAGTATTAGTAAGGATCATCCCTCTCTCAGCCATTATGTAGAGATGATGTGGCCAGTTCCCTCGGCCCTGGTATTGGTGCATGCTCTCCCATCAAGCTGGACTGAGAACTGTAACCAGATAATCGTAACAGACAATAAAGTTCCTTTAAGCTGTCTGATGGTCATTTATCAGCAACCACGCAGCCGAACTGCAACATCTACTTACCAAAAAAGGTCACAGGCTTCTTCCTGAAGCAATCACCACAGAAAAGAGAATAAATTTAGGAAGAGCAAGACATGCAAATAAAAGTTGGCAATAAAATAACAATAGGAGGCTGTATTAGTTACTCTTGGCATTGCTATAATCAAGTATCTGGCAAAAGAAGATAAGGAAGGAAGAGTTAATTGGGGTTCACAGTATAAGGAAATACCACTGTAATGAATGTATGGCAGTTGGCAACACTGTGATGCGGCTAGTAATATTGCAGCCACTGTTAAGAACCAAAGAAATGAATGAGGGCACTCAGCTGACTTCCTTCTTGGGGCTCTCTTTTTTTCAATCCAGTCTGAAACTCCAGGCATCAGATGATACTGCCAATATTCATGGTGGGTCTTCCTTTCTCACTTAAACTTTGATGAACCTTTGGTACAAGGTACAAACATACTCAGAGGTGTGGTCTAGATGATTCCAAATACACTTAAGTTGACAATGCCGATTAACCCTAACAGTGGTCAAAAGAAAGCAAGACAGCAAAAATTAAAACCGTAGCACAGTTTTATCTTCCCTTGGTTTGTTTTATTTCAGGAAATCAAGGTAACTTTAGACATCTATCCTATTTAATAGCCTTGGAAATGTTTGGAAAAATAAAATGAATTAATGAAATAATAATCAAGAATATAGTGATGGACTGATTTTCCCCAGGCCTGTTGACACACTTAAGAATTAAACCCTGGACCTATAAAAGTACAGTTCCCCTGTAATACTTTAAGTAAGAGGATCTGATCTGCCATAGGACATTTCTTAGGCTTAGCCTTTCAAAAGAACAGTTTCTACAGACCACTTTGACTGCCAAGATAGCTAGGGATGTAACATCAAGAAAGATTTTCCACTTTGTTAATTCTTTCATCTACCCATTCACAGGCCTTAGGTCCCATAGGAGAACTTAATTACCAAAAATTTAATACTCATCTTCTGAACAATATATGCTAATGCTAATATACATTGAATTGATGTATAGACACTGTAGGGTTGTGATAGCATAATATAGAGGCAAGAGATACTGTTTTTACTTTTCTTCAGTAAGTCCATTCATAGTCTAAGTTTTTTTTCTGCAATATCTTCATTCCCCAAGCTAGCAGTGTGACACATTAGGTTTTAATAAGATCATAGATTTTCCTATTGGAAGTAAATTTCTATCTAGGAATATGGTGTTTCTCCCTGAGCTAAGAATTAATAACAAGCTTAAAATATTAATATAAATTATCCATCTCAAAAGATATAAATATATCAATGCAATCATTAATGTGAAATTATATATATATTTCATTCCACTTACATGTCTCTTGAGACAAGAAAATATACATTGAAACTGACATGATAAAATAAAATTATTGAGAAATTAACATAAGATGTTGCTTTACTACATTTTTTACTTTAAGAGTATATGCTAGTTGAACTGGAACTGGTCTGAGGACTTCCTCCTTGTTGGATAGTTTATACAGTACCTAGGAATACTGTAGATGCTGCTGGGGGAGAGATATAAACACAAGCCCCATCAATGCATGATATCTGAAAGTTGCAATAAAAATCACCATGGCAACAGGTGACCACCAGTATAGTAGTGGCATGAGTATCAAGGAGATAACCAATGGCTTTCTGATTGGATTCAAGACCAATTTGTCAAAATGGTACACATCCCTGTAACTGTAAACTAGAATAAGAACCTAAAAAGGGGAGGAAATAGATCAATAGGGAAAACAGCCAATGAACCTATAGTTAGGAATATAGTACATCAAACTGCTCTGTTAGTAGCTATTATTATATCCATGGATTGGAAGAACATTTAACATTCAATCTAAAAGTCTTTTTCTACAGCAGATGTAGCGGATCTCAATACCCTAACAATTTGCAGCCAAGGGCAATAGAAGAGCAGTAAGTGGATGACAATGAGCAACCATAATGCAGAGTATCAGAGACTCAGCAAGGCTCACTGCAGAATCAGGCCAACTTAATCTCTCCCCATTCTAAGGCTTTGGGAACCTTGCAGAACAGGGGGTAGTGAGACTGTAAGAACCTAAAGATGGGAAGGTTCATCATTAAACAAGGCATTCCACTCAAGGCTGGAATGCTGCATCTAGGAACTCACTATAGTGAGACTTGTCCTTCCCAGCACTGCATAATGACTAACATTCAAACGTATCCCCATAGACTACCAAGCAATTCAAGAAATAAGAGCATACAGTAGAAACATTGGAGTCTAAAGCTGGATGAGTAAAGGGAAATACCCCTCTCAGTGGGGTGGCCCAAAGAGATGCAACTTGATATGACACAGAGGCCTAAACCCCCACAAGAGTAGACAAGCCAGAGGAAACCCTGAGGCTCATAGAAAAATACAGGCAGGAGGGTGGGAGGGAGTTGGAGGGATTGATGAAAAGAAGGGAGAGTATGGGATGGAGGGGGGACAGAGGGAAACAAGAATGAATACTCAATATGCTTGTAAAATTAAAAAAAAATAAAAAAGTATATGCTAGAATATGTATCAAAATCATTTGAACTTTATTGTATGGATGAAAATATTAAGTGATAGCAGAGAAAGAAATTTTAAACTAGAAAATTGAAAATAAATCTAAATCTTAGATTAAATCCTGTTTTAATTCTTTTTGTGTTTTAGACTCTCCACCTTCTTGTCTATCTCCTTCAATGATTTCCTTCCTTCCTCCCTTCCTCCCTTCCTCCCTTCCCTCCTTCCTTCCTTTCTTTCTTCTTTTCTTTTTTCTTCCTTCCTTCCTTCCTTCCTTCCTTCCTTCCTTCCTTCCTTCCTTCCTTCCTTCCTTTCTTCTTCCTTTCTTCTTTCTTTCTTTTTTTCTTTCTTTCTTCATTCACCTGCCCATTCATTCTATAAATGAACTTCAAAGGCTTAATAGATGGCATATGCTATATCCGTTCCTGGTAACTTAAGGCAAAAAACACAACCCGTTTCCAGGTGATTAAATCTAGTTAGGTGGTAAATACCTATCAGACCACTAGAATGCCCTTTAAGAGAGCTATAGCCCGCGCCCGCCCACCAGAACCCCAGGTCAGCCCAAAGGGACCCAGCTCCTAACCCCACCATCCAGCCGGAGCCACGAGCAGGGCAGAGGGACTAGGAGGACCTCCCCCTGCGCCCGGGCCCCGCCCCAGCTCCCCTCCGGTTAAATAGCTCCACGACGACGTCCCCATCCTCCCTTCCCCACTCCGCTCCGCCTGCCGGGACGAGCGCGCGGTCCAGCCGGGCCTCATCCGCGATCTAGGTAAGCTTCGTCCTTGCCCACCCCCCAGAACCCCAGGCCAAATAATTCAGTTTACTGAAATTGAAAGATCTTAAGAGTTAAAACGACAATGCCAAAGTCAAAGTGCAAATCCATGAGAAGCAACACTCAAGCAAACAAATTTCCCACTGAAGAAATTAATCCCATAATGTTAGACTCCAACAAGAACAAACCCACGGAAAAAGGCCAAGAAAGCCTCACCCAGGATAACGACTATCAAAATATGATCATTACCATGTTCAATACTATGAAAGAGGAAATCCGGGAGGAATTCATAATCGAATCAATCGCTTTGAAGAGGAACACAACAGACATTTGGAGGAGTTGAGAAAAACAGTGCAAGAAACAAAAACTGGCTTAGAGCAGTTAAAACAGACTCAAGCAGAGTTTAAAACTGAGCTACAAGACACGTTATCTTCAACCCAGAACTCTACAGAGAGTCTTATCAACAGAACTAACGAAGCAGAAAACAGAATTTCAGACCTTGAAGATAAAGTGGGAATACTAACCAGCTCAATGGAAGAGGTGGTTAAAGCCAAAAAGATACTTGAGAGAAATATCCAAGAGATATGGGACACCCTGAAGAAGCCTAACATGCGTATTCATGGAATACCGGAGCAAGAATCTCAAAATACCACCCCTGAGGAAATTTTTCAAACGATCATCAAGGAAAACTTTCCTCATCTAAAAAAAGAGAGGCCCATCCATATACAAGAGGCATTCCGCACCCCAAACAGATATGACCAAAACAGAAGCACCGCACAGCAAATAATAGAGACACTTTAGAAAAGTCATTGTGACACTATTGACCTCACAAAGTCTAGCATCAGCTAAAGGCACCAAGATCCTTGGAGGCAAGGGATTGACAGCCACAGTAGTGTTCCTATGCTTAAGGGGAACACAGGAAAGGGTTCAGGGAAATGCCACTGAGTACTTGTACATCATCGGAGAGGAGGTCCAGAAGAGAGTCAGGCATGCACAAGAAAGGACTCTGGGAATTGGGGCGGGAGGCACGGGGGGTGGGGGGGATGGGGCGGGAGGGGTGAGGGGAGGGAGAGCAGAAGGTTGGGGGGGGAGGAAGAGGGAGGGAGGGAAGTGGTGTACCTATTAAGTTTGTATGAGCTGAAATAATAATAAAAAATGTATAAAAAAAAGAGAGCTATAATAAGTTTGTACAGATCTTTTACAGAAGAAATGAGAACTACCAGAGAACAGTCCCTGGAGGTAGCAATGCCAGAGCTAAAGTCTGAAGTTCTGCTCACATGAACTAATGTGAGAGAGTTGGTTAAAATCTTGGAGAAAGGATGAAAATCTGTTTTGATCATGTCTAGCAGGTATAGAAATCAAGAGGAACTGAAATTGTACAAGCAAGCACAGCTTGGTCCAAAGGAACTTGAAGGTTTCCTAAGGTGTTGGGATTCTAAAAGATAATTCTGGAAGCAGTATATAGTGACATACACCTAAACCATAGAATGTAAAAACAATTGGAAATGATTAAAATGTGAAAGAATGAAAGTTGTGGCAACATGAGAGCACAGAGATAAACAGAATCAAGAGATTCACACAAGTAGGAGTGAGAGGATTACTGTATCATTCCATACCAGTTTCCAGCTGAGATTCCATTCCCTTCACTTTCTCTGCCATCTGTTTTCCCAAAACCCCCTAGTTTCTCTTATCAAACATGATACCTTCTTTTGCATTTATTCCAGTCAAACTTGAAGATATAATGATTAGAGAGTCACCTGATAAGTCTATCAACTATAAAACAATGTTTAGAAGTATATTAAGAACACTCACTGTGAGGGTGGGTGTATTTCAGTTGGCAGAGTTCTTTCCTCACATGTACAAAACTCAGGTTCAATCCCCAGATTCCCAGTACTGCAGTAAAGCCAGATGTGGTAGTATACACCTGCAGTCCTAGCATAGGAAGTGGAAGCAGGAGGTGCTCAGTATCATTGCTGAACATATGGTGAGTCTGAGGCCAGACTTAACTACATGAGACCCTTGTTTCAAAAACAAACAAACAAACACATAAAATACTCATCAGACATGTGAAGTGCCATTCAGGTACAAATATTCCACAGAAGCAAAACTCTATTTAAAGCAATGCTGCTGTGTTATACAACTGAGTCATCCATCCAAGGATAATTCCACAGGGCAGTATGATGCAGCACCCTGCACAGGGTTGAAGTTGCTAGAACAGTGAACAGGTGTCACCAGGATTTTTTTTTTTTTTTTGGCTTCTCTGCAGAACTTTATTCTGGCTTGTACATCTGGCACTCAAACTTCAGGAAAATTTCAAATTTAAAGCCAGATGCAGGCAAGACTGCTTTTCTATGTGTTCTGGGCAGACTGTGGTTCTGCTCTAAATCAACTAGAAGACAAGCATTTGGATATCATTTCCAACATTATTACAACCCTTATGCTTTTTGGAATGAACATCTGATTACTATTAAACATTATCTCCTGGAAAAATAATTCTCTTCAATCATATAAACATTCCTGAATTATAGCCAGAGAAGTATGTTGCAGTAGTTCCTTACAACACACATTTCATTCTGCATTAATGAATCAAACAAATCAATGTTTTAAAGACCATTAGCTGACTTTTCATGGATCCAGCCATCCTTCTGCAATCAAATGAAGCCAGATCCACATAATGACAGCAGATTAAAAGCATCACAACTCATAACTTTACCCAATATCACTTTAAATATGTTTCAGGAAATGTACATACCAAAGAGATGCTGATAAATTCCTAAAGCCCTATAGCAGATGCTACCATCATGTTAGGCTACTCTGATATTCATCCCATCTTTGTAGTATCAAAGTGGTGACAGCGAGATCACATGACTAGTTAAATGAAAAATTTGGAGAACTACATATAGAGCCAAATAAAATGGAAATATATCTTCTTAGCTCTTGCTTAATAATGGAATATTCTACTAGTGAACTGCAGCAAGGGAATAGCGACCAAAAAAAATTAGCAAGTGAGACCTGGTTGGGGGGGATTCTAGCTTGGAGGTTGAGAGAGTAGGATCATATATTATAGGCCAGTGAAGGCTACAAAACAAGTTTAAAAACAGCATGGCTACTTCAAACAACAACACCAACAATAATACAATAATTTTATAAAAGTAATTTGCATCTAGTTCAAGTTGGTTAAGAAAATTTCAGTGTAGACATCTCAGACCCCTTTCTCACCAGCTTTAAAAAATTAATGTGAAGACCCCCAGAAACCAATCTCAAATTGGAACATATATTTGTAATGAGACACGAGTTCTTCAAAAATCTCCTTTTTTATCCGAATCTCATCAAAAAACTGAAAATAGGTCAGGTTTGATTTTCTGAACTAATGCCTTGTAAATATTCCGTTTTGCTTGTTTCAAAGTGATTTAAAAAAAAAAAAAGAGTCTGGGAAGACAAGAGTGGATACAGAGTTTGCCATGCAAGCATGAGTAGTTCAACAGCATCTACATCAAAAACTGAGCTTGGCAGATCTGGAAATAGGTTGATCCTGGGGGCTTTCTGACAGTGTAGTCACAGATGGTGAACTCTAGATTCAGTGAGAGACTCTGCCTCAAAATAAAATCAAGGTGAAGAATGATAGAGGAGGATAAGTGATATCAGCCTCTGGTTTCTACACATGAATGCACAGTCACAGCAGTCACATACTCTCATAAAAACAAAAAATAACATGTGCCTGTGCTCAAGTCTATGCTTTCTAGAACTTCCTCTCCCACCCCTTCTCTCCATTATTACAGTCTACCTCAGTGGCCTCCCTTCCATATAGTCCAGAGTCAGAGCTCTTTCTTCCTCTAGGTTTTCACTCACAGGGAGATACTCTGATGTAAGGTTAGATGTAGGTTCTCTTAGAACATCTTACTTTGAGTGTCATTAGCATCTCTTTAAAGGCAAAGAATCTACTAGTTTTATGCATCTTTATTACAATGCCTAGGATATCGTAACATGACTGCTATATTGAACAAACAGGCAAAATGACCCTATGACAGATACAAAGGAAAGAGAACGTAAGAGCAAACGACAGTCTAGCAAATTGATAAATGCCCCATGGCTTTTTTATTTCTCATGAATAAACATTTATTTTCTCTAACATAATAATGGCACTTCTTGGTTCTTTGAGCTCACAAGAGCCTGTGGAGCACAAGAACCATTTAATAAAGTAGCTCCTCTTTGTTATAAATCATTCATAGGGTAAGAGACTCTTAGAAGCCTAACACTGTTATTCACTATGATAAATCTCATAAAGATAAAGATTTAACAACAGACTCATAAAAAAGTTGTCCATGATAAAATCCAAAAGTACAACCAAGGCGATTCATATGCACACTGTCACAATACATCCAAGATGGAGGATGAAAGACATGGAAAACTGATTAAATGTCCAGATAATTCAGTGGAATAGATCCAGCTCCTCTCACAATGGACAGTAGCTTTTGGTACAAACATGGACAAATTACAAAGATCTTGGGCAGAAAAAGACAACTGAAAATCAAAATGTATAAATGTATATTCTATCCCATGTTCTTCACCTTCCAGAAAAGTATGTTGGTGTCTCTAATCAGAAACCCTCTATGGACTAGGAATTATATTGAATGCTAAAACAAACCATCTGTTGGATGTTTCTCATGTGTGTGGAACTTGTATGACTTCAATGTATTATTCATTTCATTCTCAAAATAACTCTTTTATATAAATGTTACTTTTCCTTCTAGGACACTAATTGACCTGTTAAAAGATCTACAACTGAAAATGGGAGAAATGACTCTCAATCTTACCCACTGATATCAGGACTACACTCCAAACTTCTCTCCCTTTCTTACTGTCCTCAGAGGACTCCAAGATGCTTTGTGCGCTTTGTAAAGCATAGAACAAATCTCCAGTTCACAGTCTCTCTTCTAGGAATTGTGCTTGTATTCTGCTTTCATTATACTCTACCTCTGTTTAGTTGTGAAGTCTAATTTTTCCAATCATTTTATGCCTAATATAGTCAAGAATGTTTGATAGGATTGATGACCTTTCATCAACTGCCATAAACCATCTTCTTAATTTCACTTATAAAAATGTGTAAGTCTAAATAGCTCAGTAATTCTGATGAGATCTCACTTGTATTCCTCTATTGTGTGTGTGTGTGTGTTTGTGTATGTGTGTTTGTATACATCCTATAATCAGTGAGTTCCACAACAATTATAAAACCTTTCCTCCAAAACCAAGATGATTAGTGGCATGACCCCTAGGGTTGGACTCTGGCTTCTAAATGCACACATGTGCTCATTGACACACACAGCTTTCTTTGAATAGGGCTTCTGCGGCAGGAATTGAACTCAAGATCTCATGTGGCAAGGCAAGCAATTTACAAACTTAGACCTTGAGTTCCTTTCTCATAGACTTGAGTCATCCATACAAATGCTAACTATGTCTTTGAACATACACCTTGTTCTGTGTGCTTAATTGGAGGCTCCGAATGTTTCATCTCTTATTTCATCCACAGAATTATTCTGTGAATACTGTTGCTCACTGGGTGGGGAAGCTTGGGATTTGAGAATTATGCAACTTGCTCAAGGTAAAAGAGTTGGCTGGGTGTAGACTAGGATTCAAACACCAGTCTGTCTCTTGCTACATCAACAGGGAGATAATGAGATACTTTTGCCTTCTGTGATAAAGTAACTAATTCTTCCCTTTTATTTAATTAGTAAGTTAAAAATATTCTTCACTTGCTATTGCTGGTCTTTAAAAACACTACTCTTGATTCAAGTACATAAGAATTATTAGAATGAATTTAGGAGTTCTAAAGGAAAATGAAGAAATTTTAAAGAAAAAAGTAAAAAAAAAAAAAAAAACTCTTTAAAAGGTACTAAATGCCAAAGTGTTTCCGTGGTGAAAGATACAACCACTTAGCTCCAATTGCACATGATATTCAGAAAAAAAAAACCCAGTACTTAAGCAAAACACTCTTCATATGATCACAGCCAAGCATTTTATATTTTCGAGCAAAACCAAGTGCAAATTGTGTTTGTTTTTGAAATTATGATCTCTACTTTACAAGTGAAATTCCACATACCAAAGTGTGAGCTTATTTTGATAAAACCACATTTCAGATTCCACATGTAACTGGGTATGAAATCAGGACATGTGGTGTGGGGTTTTCATAAAAGTCAAAATCTGATAATTAGCACCAAAACTGTTCTTGGAAATCTGAAAGTACTGGAGATAATAGAAATAAAATCTCATGGAAATTCCAAGAGTATCTGCTCTTACTCAATCCTATCAAGTACCCCAGAGCAGGAAGATGGTGTACATTTAAAAATGTACTACTAACCTTGTTTATTACTGAAAAAAAATAAGACAAGGACATAATTTTGCAACTTTGAGGAACCTGAGAATAAAACTCATGTCCTCACACATGCCAAGAAAGTGTTCTACAAGAGTTCTACAACTCACACCCTCAGCTAAATACTATTTATTTGTTTATTTGTGGGAAACTCATGAATACTTACATGATTTTTACTTATTTTCAATTGTCTAATTTTGAAGTTGATCATTATCAACTTGGAAACTAGGGATCTAAACCCATATCTTAGGCTGAGCCAGTGAAAGAAGTTTAAAGCAGTCTCCCTGCACTTACACAGACATCTCATTGGCAAGGATAGGGTTTTCCACAAGTTTAGAATGGATATAAGAAGAAGAAACTAGAATCCCATAGTCCCTGATCCTCTGTAGTAGTTGTCTTGAATGTCTATATAATGGGGTTTAGAAACACTTCGGAGACACACCTCTGAGTGTAACTGTGAGGTCACTTCCAGAGAAGATGAGCTGACCAGGGAAAACCTGCCTTTAAACTAGACGATACTTTCCAAAGTAGGATCAGATACAAAAAGCTATGACAAAGATGTATATGCTATTGCTTCTCAATAGCAGCTGCTCTTGAGGATTGGCCAAGATCTTTGTCCTGGCTTGGGAAAGCTGAGGCAGTTGACTTCATGGACTTAACAACCATTGGGTTTCTGACTCTCCAAGTTCAGGCATCCATTATTGAACCACCTAGCTTCAATGGTACTAAGAGTCATCTTATAAGTCACACACACACACACACACACACACACACACACACACAAATTGGTTCTGTTTCTTCAGAGAAACTTATCTAATATATTCCCTGACATTTGCTTGCATCTATATTTTTAGATTTTTGCATGTACATGTATGTGTACATTTTAATTCTGTCAGCTTTAACAGTAGTAAAAAAATAAAATCTACCTTGGCAAGTTTCCAGCCAAATTGGTGATTGGATGCTTGCCTCTGTTTGTTTCAATAACAGCATCAGCCCTGTACTCCAGTGTACCTCAAGCCTGCATTATTATTTAGTAGAGGAGTTGTAGGATTTAATGTTTGAAGAATTGGCAGCAGATTGTATCGGCAGTCCTTAAACAGCAGCATGCTGTATTTATTTGTATATTGCATTTCATCCAATGTATGTAATTTTATCTTGAAATTCAACATTTGTTGGCGATTACATAGGGAATGATTCTGTTTAAATCAAAACAGCCATCAAAACAGGAACAATGCTATATTATAGCTCAGATGTGAGCTGCATAGCTGATACCAATTTTTGGAAAACAACCAATGTGTCGTATTTGAAACAAAGCACCCTATTTTTATAGAAAGAAACTCAAGCCTCTAATTATATAAAAAAAATTTCAAATATTTAAAGAGCATTGATTTGTAATGAAATACTCTGAAAAAAATTCTCAGAAGACAGTATTGCTTATTGTTGAGGCAATAGTAATAAAATACCAACATTCTAGCATATTCATAAGAAGCAACTAAATACATTGCTAATTTTAAGACATTTAATATTGATAACACTATCAACACTTTGAGTGTGTGTGCATGTGCATTTGTGTATGCATATAGTGATAGGTACCTGACTAAATAGCAAAAAATTCATTTTTGAGAATTACATCATTAGGCAATATCAAGTAATAACATTATGAATGAATAACAATAGACATACTTACACAAACATCGATGGTATAGCCCACTATCATTTATGCACTTCACCAGTGACCTCAACGCTGTTACATGGCTCATGACTATATAAAAGCATGCATTATGTATATAAGAGGAAGTGATAGGATATTATCATGTTAAAAGGTTCCAAGAATCCTTTTACTACCTAAAAGTTTAAATTTTTAGAAGATTTCAAGATATAAATCTCCATATTTAGCCTTTGTATAGCATGACAGAATTGTATTTCACTAATGATAGAAACACAAAATAGTTATGTTACAGGTTCCAAATTGTGTTTCCCACCCAAAATTGCATTAGTTTATGCTCTTGATGTTGAGTTTGGACAAAATTATTAGGCTAGTCATGGCATGTGGGAAATTATACTACCATCTGGGACTGTGAGAACAAAATGTGGAAAGCCAAGGATCACTAGTCAAATGATGATGTGACTAACATCTAACAATGCCCCCAAGTGGCCTCATACGTCTAGTGTGTTCTTTGAGCCATGTAGCACGCAGTGAGAAAGTACTCAGTGGTAAGTGAATGAATGAATAAATGAATCAATGAATGGCAAAAATAGATAAAAGTAAATAAGTTGGCTTTTAAAAGTGTTCAATAGAATACAAGAACATTGCCATTATCTTGTAAATTAATCTCTTTACCATCCTTTCTGTCTTATTGTACATAAAATAAGTAGCTGGTTCTATAGAGGATCTTGAGCTCAGTTTAATTTAAGGACCATGTCTTGATCTCTATCTCATTTGGTATTAGTAGTCCTGAGATGAGTAAGATCATCTTTGGTTTTTTTTTTTGTTTTTGTTTTTGTTTTTTTGACGTCGATCCATCGGCTGACTATATTGACAAGATACCGATTGGTTCCATGTTGAAGAAAACATACAATACAAAATACAGAAAAAGTTGGTTCCATCCCCACCCACTCCCTCTTTATCCTTACCCCAAATACTCATCGTTGTGATTTGGTCAGAACAAGGCTCAGAGTCAGAGGTCAGGGTAACCGAGGGTGGAGGGGTCGTGGGCCATGGGTGTGCGGATGTCACAATGCCGCTGCGGTAATGCTGCGGTTTCCTCCTGGCTGGGAGTTGGTGGGGAGGGGGCTGCAGCGTGATGATAACCAGCTGAGGGAAAAGCTTCCTGTCCCTTCCTCAGCCCAGGGCCTCCCCACCGCCCGGGACCAAGACCTCACCCGACAAGGTTAGGATGTGGTGTTTTTGCTGAGCTGGTCTCCAGCAAGAAGGAAGGAAGGGGTCACTGCTCCAACCCCATCCCCCCAGATGAGGGGGCACGGAAGCATGTGGCTACCACCAACCAAAGGACAAGTGGGAGAGCTGTAGAAAGGGGGAAGTGGGAAGAGCAGACATCATATATATTAAAAAAGTGACTTAAGACTTAAAATTGAATTAGTATTTGTACAGAAAGGTGCAGGTGGAATAACTCCCTCCCACCTAGGATCAAAGTTACGTGGAGAAATCATGGTGGATCCCCTCCCCTATCCCCAATTCCAGTCGGGTCGTTCTGGTGGAGGAGTGGGGGCAGTGGCAGACAAGGGGGCTCAGTTGCTGCAGCATTGGCTCCGGCTGGCTGGGTTGTTCTCCTGCAGGTCCACACGTCGGTTCCAGCCTGGAGCACCAGCTGCGTTCTGGGGCTCATTCTTGGGAAGCTTCTCAGCTATCGCCATGAAAATTTCATTCACGTTCATTGCAGTCTTTGCTGATGTCTCCATGAACAGCAAACTGTTGTCATCTGCATAGGCTTGAGCATCCTGGAACTCCACGGCTCTCTCGCTGGCCAAGTCGGCCTTGTTACCCGCGAGTGCAATGACGATGCTGGAGCTGGCCTGTCTCTGCAACTCCTTTACCCAGTTCTTGGCCCGTGCAAATGTATCTGTGTTGGTGATATCATAGATCACCATGGCCGCCTAGGCTCCCCGATAGTACATGGGGGCCAGGCTGTGATACCGCTCTTGCCCGGTGTGCCCTTGTGTGTGTCTGTGTGAGGAAGGCTGCTCCTGTTGTGCTCTGCTGGTACTTGTGGAACGGTCAGTCCCTTGACAAAACGGAGGACGAGGCTGGATTTGCCCACTGCAGATACCCCCAGCAGGACCAGCTTAAACTGACAGATCTTGTTCCTAGCGGCTGGTCCATTGGGTCGTGCTGCGCCTCCCCATGGCCTGCTGCACTGTAGTGGTACCAGTGAGAGTGGGGGCGGGGCCCGTGCTATGCAAAGAGGCACTTGGTGGGGAGGAGGCCCTCTCACGCGGCTGGAGAGGCAGCGTTACTTGGGCCGGGGCTCGCACGGACTCTGCCCCCCCCCCCCCCGCAATGTCCCAGGCTCCGGCCTCCACTTCCCAAGATCATCTTAGTTGGTAGGTAAATCTATGAGCAAATAAATTTGGGGGAAAAGGGGGATTACTTATTCATGCTTACTGTTTTCAGACTGTAATCCATTATGATGACGAAAGTGATCCAGCATCAGGAACTAAGGGAAGTGGCCACACTATATCCACAGAAAGACCTGAGAGAGAGAGATGTACACTTTAGCTTGCCAGACATCCAAAAGCTAGCCAGTTCTCTCGCTCTCCATCTTATTTACCTGCTGTCCCAGTTATTTTGCATCTGCCCAGGGATTAGTGCCATTCACCATATGCCGGATCTTTCTCATCTCCCCACACACTATGAACTGAGTTCTGCCACATCAATTTTGGATAATCTCTTACAGACCTTCTTAGAGGTTTGCCTTCACTAAATAAACCTTCATAGGTGTGCCTAAAGGTTTATCTTCCAACCATCAAGTTTTCAAAACTAACTGCCACAAAGACATACCCCTATATCCTGGCAGAATTTGCAATCAAAAGGAGAAATGACAAATAATTCAATCTGAGATAATAACTAGGTAAAGACACATATATTTACAAGGCTGTATGGTAACAATTTTTTGAATAAATAATTCTTAATAATTTTTCCTTAATGAAAGGGAATTCTATGTTTTGACCTTAGGGAGGATGAGACAATGTTACAAAAGTATTGGGAGAAAGTCATGTCTTTGGATTCCAAGGAACAAGAAAAAAAAAAAAAAAGAAAGAAGGAAAGGAAGCCAAGAAATCCCACATTACATGACTTAATTATCTCTCAGCTGTTTTGTGTAACATTTAGGTGATTTATCTGCCCAACTGGCCTCTAAGGAAATGTGTTATCTCTTTACTAAATAAGCACAATTTTGCACTCAGCAAATGATTGGATAAGTGTGATAGCCACTGAAAAAGAACTGAAAAGGTATGTTTGACTTTGTCCTAGCCAAAATATTATGAGTGTAATTGTGGCTTTATGTGCTTATGAACATCTCATCTACAAACCATGTCATTTCGTTTTTAAAATCCAAATAACCTTTAAGTGAAAACTAGAAAAGTGACATCTTTTGATATTACATAACTTAAACTGCTGTATTTGACCTATTTTCTTTAAAAACTCAAAATAACTATAAAGCACTACCTGGGTAGCTACTCATGCACATATATTTTTACTGCTTTGGATTACTCTGAACAGTGATACACACACTGATAATTTATGCTGCCAAGACTTTGAAGGCAAAATAATACTTTAAATAAAAAAATTGGAGGTTTTCCTGAAAATAAATTGGAATAGAACTGATGTGATTCCAATATTCTTTTTTTTTTCCCTGTGTGTTACGTTCAGTGTCTCAAAATGGGAAAATATATATCTGAGAGTCAAGGGAAGAAGTCCTTGCCAAGCAGATGTTGGTAAATTGCCAGTTGAAACAAAGTTGTGATGTTGGTGACAACAAGATTGGTTTCCAGAGGATATTTAGAAAGCAGAAAGTCTGGCTTTGCTATCATTTCCCTCAGGAAGAGCCTGGATGATGGGCTACAGCACATTACTAGCTAGTATCTTCCTTCCAAACATCTGGATTCCTAGTCTCATCCATTTAAAAATGATTTACTCATTGTGGTTTGTTGTTTGTGGAGATTTCAGCCAAGAGAGAAAAACACTCAGCCACCTCTTCTCCTGACATCCATTTCTGGGCTTCCTCTACTGCAGTCCTTTAAAAAGATATAAAGAATCTTACCTCTAAATGCCTTCTTCTTACAAACACATACAATATTTAAATTTCCATCCATTGCTTAGCCTACCCTTATCAAATCAAGGGTAAAATAAAGTTCTGGCAAGCGTGTCTAAAACAAAGAATTCCTTGCCTCAGTTACTTAGACATTTGAAAGAAAAACATATTTAGAGTTTAAATTATACTGAAAATTGATTTATATTTCACATCATTTCATTGGTATAGAACAATGATTTGCAACTAGATTTTTACCTGAAAACCATTTGGGAAGTTTTTCAGAATGCGTGATCAGCTCTTATTGCAATGTAAAAAGATGGAAATAGGAAGAGATTCTTTTGAAAAGGACCTCCTATCCTAATTACGAAACATAAATAATTATGTTTAGCAGGCTTCATACTCAAAACATCAGCTATTTACTATTAGCTATGAAAAGTTAGAATGAATTTAAAGTTATAATACAGAAGTATCAGAAGTGGGGACTGGGGTTAAGACTCTGTCTCCCACGCACCAACACCAGGGCCGAGGGAACTGGCCACACCATCACTGCATAACAGCTGAGAGATGTACAATTCTTACTTGCCAGACAGTATCAGGAGGAAATGGTAGTGGCTTGCAATTCCAGCCCTGGTGAGCAGAGCCTGGGAAATCTCAGTACAAAGCAAGAAATAGGTAGAAGTAATCCAGGGTGATTCCTGAAGTCACCCTTGGTCTTCTACAAGGACACACACACACACACACACACACACACACACACACATACACACACACTAAAAAAAGTATCATAAGTGCCAATGAATAAATCTGCCAAAATTTGTGAGGGAAAAATGTAGAAAATAATGAAAAGCTCATGACTAGAAATTGGGTAGCTCAAGGCCGAAAAGGTTGTGATAAATGACCATCAAATGGCTTAAGGGAACAAGGAGTTTATTCTCTTACGATTTCTGGTTACTGTTCTTAGTCCAGCTTGACAGGAGAGCACGCACCAACACCAGGGCCAAGGGAACTGGCCACACCATCACTGCATAACAGCTGAGAGATGGACAATCCTTACTTGCCAGACCAGCATGTCTGGCCAAGTATATACAAGGATGCCCACTCTCTCAACCAGCTCTCTGTGATTTATCCAGGGCCTAATCTCACCCACCATGGGCTGGATCTTCTCCATCAGCTAGACAATCTCCTTCAGGTTTGCTCTGGGCTTAACTCAACCATCAACTCTCTACAACTGTGCCCAGAGCTCAAACCCTCAACAGTCAATGCCTGTGCTTAACTATGACAACCAATAAGGATGAACTTATCTTAGTAAGGACTACTTTGGGTTGCAATGGTACCTTGAAACACGGAAGGAGAAAGATCCGAAGAATCTCTTCCTTCCTGAGAGACTGTTGATGCTGGTTAATGCTATATGGGACTAGGTGAAAGGGAAGAAGCTTTTCTCAATGGTATACTCACTAATGTATGATTATTGCTCCATCAAGTGTTCAGGCACATGCTATCAAAAGCAAACCAGATGAACTGGACTACATATGCAAAAAGACATGAACGTAGCAGAGAAAAGGTCTGTAGCAGGAAAAAGGAAGGTGATAGTATTAGGGGATAAAAGGTGAAAACACAATGAAACTCTAAAAAAAATTAACTGAATAAAAGAAAGCATAAGATCTCCCAAAGTTGGGGCTGGAGAAATGGCTCAGGGATTAAGACTCTGCCTCAGAAGCAGAAGATCCTGAGTTCAGATCCCAGGTCCCACATAAAACCCTCAGGAGGAACCAGTGGCTTGCACTTTTGCCCTGGTGGTCCTCCACAGAGACACACAATGCCCTTTGGTACACACACACACACACACACACACACACACACACACACACACAATAGATAAATAAAAATATAATATTTAAAAAAAAGATCTCCCAAAGTCCATATTGTCAGAATTAAAAGTGTAAAAATGGATAAATTACCAAAACTTATCATTAGATTTGACTGGGTTATAATTACCCTTGAAATTTTGATGACGTTTTTCAGAGCATTAGGAAAAAATTCATCCTAAAGTTCATATGGAAACACAAATGACCTTGAAGCCAAAACAATTTCTAGACACAAAGTACAGTGCTGTGGTATCACAATACCAGATCTCAAATTATACCATAGAGCCATAGCAACAAAAAAAGAATTGCATGTGCATAAAATTAGACATGTAGATCAATACAACACAAGAACATTATAGAATGAAGAAAACTATAGAATACAATAAAGTGGAATGGAATAGAATGAAAAAGAGGAGAGGATGGGAAAGGAGAGGAGGCGAGGAGAGGAGAGAGGCGGGTTGGGGAAGAGGGATGAGAGAGAAGAAAGAGAAAAAGAAGACAAACAAATAGAAAATAGAATAGTGGCCCAAAATTAACCCACACAGTTAAACACCTCATTTTGACAACCATGTCAAAAATGGACATTTTAGAAAAGGCAACTTATTAAACAAATATTTATTGAATAACTTAATACTTACAAATAAAAGAATGAATTTAGATCAAAAATCCTTTCCTCTACACATAAAATATATCATAAAAATCTTTTCCTCTACACATAAAATATATCAATTCATGATAGGTCAGAGACCTTACTATTATACCTAAAGCTCCAAAACTTCTAGAAGTGAATATAGGCACAATGTATGAACACATAAAATGGGTAAAGAATTTCTGGAATGAACTCCAGTCCCACAGGAAACAATCCCAATAATTGAAAAATGGGAGTGCATGGACTTAAGCTTTACATAGAAAGAAAAACAGCAATGTGACAAGACATCCTATAAAGATAAAATTCTTACAAACTATATGTTTAACAGGATTAATATATTAAATTTATAAAGAACTACAAAATTTAAACACCAAATGCTAAGTCATTCAATCTGTAAATGGATAACAGGTTGAATAGAAAGTTCTTCAATGAAGAAATACAAATGGCCAATAAATATTTGAAAAAGTATTCAACATGTTTTTCCATTAGGGAAATGAAAATGAAAATTGATTTCAGATTGGATCTCACCCTTGTCATAATGGCTATCATCAATAAAACAACGGGTAATAAATGCTTGCAAGCATGTAGGGAATGGCAAACCTTTACACACTGCTGGTAGAAATATAAACTGATACTGTCAAAATGGAAATTAGTATTGTAACTCCTCAAAAGATTAAGAACAGAACCACTATATGATCTAGCTACACCATTTCTGGGTATACACATGATTATAAGTGTACATACCACAAAGATACCTGCACCTCCATATTTACTATTACACTATTCATAATAGAATAAGTCTAGATGCACATCAATAGATGAAATGATAAAGAAAATATGATATACATATATATATCTTCAGGCAGTAATGCTACTATGCTCAACAATTATTTTCAAAAATGAAATCTTTCATAGTCTGTCAAGACTTTTAAGATCAGAAACAAGAAAGAATGTTTACTCTTACTAATCCTTTTCACCTTACTTAAGTCATTAGATAAGAGAAATAAATAAAATCACATATAGGAAAATGGAAGAAACAAATTGTTAGATATATGTTACTTAAAAGTATGTAAAAATAGCAGGGCTTCAATGTCTTAAAAATCCAAAAGTGCTGAGTTTAGAGTGGTTTCCACATATTTGAATGCTTTGTTGTTTCTAGATGGTGGCTGACCAGAGTTTTAGTCTTTTGAGAAGATGTTTCATATCTAAACCATAATACCCAAGGACAGAATGAAAGTTCTACACCCATTTCCCATATATCCAGCTCTATTCATCACTTTCATTTCCCTCCATTCATCTGTTTGACATGCCCTTGGTAATATCTGTTTAATAAACTAGCAATGTAAGTAAAAGAATTTCCTGAATTCTGTGAGGCACTCTTGCAAATTAACCAAACCTACAGAGGAGGTTATGGAAACTCTTAACTGGTTACCAGTCAGAAGCAGCATAAGTCCTTATTAGCAAATATTATAAACATCTGAAAGTAGGACTAAATCTGTGGATATCCCCCTGTAGGATGTGACTCCCTGTAGGATACACTTGTAGATATTATCTACAAGTGGATGGTGTCATAACTTAGTTGAGTTTGACAATCAGCAGGAGAATTGCTTGGGCAGTGTGTGGCCACACACATTTGGTATCAGAGCCTGGGTAATTATGTGAAAGGAGAGAGTGGGAAAACACTGATTTGTCCCATATCCACATGTATCCTCATCATCCAATAGGTTTAAAAGCTAAAATAGTTTAAAGGCTCTGGAGCCAGCCTAGCTGGTTCTGAATCCCAGGTCTGGCCCTCACCCAGTGGTTTTTCCAAGGACCTGGGGATGAAACAGGCTGGTGTGTAAAATTCTCACAACTGTGACTAATACAAAAGTATTGACCCACAAATATGAGCTATTGTCATTCACCTAGGAAATGAATGTTAAACACCTCCTGATGGATAGGTGTTAGAAATGCATTAATAAGCAAAGCAAATTATTATTGCCTTTGGAATTTTCAGTGCAAGGCAACAAGACAAACATACAAACAAAATACAGTTCTGGAAAAAAATAATATTGTCTTGATTTTGTCTTTGCTGGGAAGCTGTTCATTTCTCTGCTTTTCAGAAAATGCCTAAATGAGCAACCAGAGAGGACCTTCCCAAAGATGTGTTCCTTAGCCTGGAGTTACAAGCTAAACTAGCAAAGAAAAACAACAAATTGTAGCAAGCCTCTTAGTCTACTAAGCTAATACTCCACCTTCTTGTTTGCCCTTCTTCTTTTCCATCCCATATATTTCCTTCAAGATACCTTGAACAATGGATACATGGGAAACAGGAGAGAAATAGGGAAGAGAGATGATTCGAGACAGAGAAAGGAGAGAAATGGACTGTTCAGAACATAGCCAGAATATTTAGAGGATAGACTGTTTCTTTAAAATTTGAAACCATATTTACTTTAACACGCATGCCTCATTCTGCCCTTAGAAGGGAAGAAGTAAAAGTACAGGATCTCCGAAGATATGTTACTAAAATAAAAATGTTACCAATTTTAAGACAATACTACCTCCAAAAATGTAAGGCTGTGAAATGCATGTCGTATGAGCAGGAGAGCTGTCAGTGGACTTCAGGTTACCTTGGGTACAATGGCAATCTCTCACCAAGCAGAACACATACAGAAAAGGAGCATTTCTCTCACACTAGTCAATTATTATTTATTTCTATATTTTAATTCTTTGTGGAAACTCCTGAGAGGCCTGCATTCAGTCAGTTCTGCTAGCAGTCAAGTTTGTCCATGAAAGAGTGGGGAGGACGAAACCCCAAGTGGGAGGGAAGTCAGTGCCTGTAACTTGTGCTCTAACGCCTACCTGCATATTTAAAAGTACTGCTTGTCAACTACAATGTTTATGACCTCTTTCCTAGGAGATGTACTTTGAGCAGTAACCAAGGAAGAGTACAGCCATCTCTTGGGGACATACTTGTTCCTTTTTTCTAGGACTTGTTTTAACATTTGCTGTTTATGCAATGTGTTTTTATTTGCCCTTCATCGGTCTCCTTTGGAGGTATGATCCATATCATGTTCACAGGGACTCCTCCTTTTATGTGAAAGATATGGAGGGCTCTTTGGCTCTCCAGGACAAACCTTATTTCCAACACATTTCAAACAATCTACATTTTGCTCTTTCATTTTTATTTGTAGCATCCAAACATCCCCAGCCATTCTTGGAGCACTTCTTGAATAACTCTGCTCTAGCTACTTAAATCCTATTTTCATTACTGCTCATTTAAAAAAAGGAAAGAGATTTATCCTTATTCCCATTTTACAGACGAGAATCTCAAGGCTCTGTGAAGCTTCAAACTGCTCACTATTTAACTGCAGAGTAGGGTCTTGACACACTACCTCAAAGCCCACTGTCTTCTGAGATTTACTTATTTTGCTCCTTCTTTCATAAAAACTTGACCTTAAAGAGTAGCACAATGACAATTACAATTCCTCTGAATTTATACCGAAATGGGAAGCTGCTCTGGGTTTTGCCTTCTTTTATAGCGGCTCCCCAGAGGATTTATTTTAGCAGCTCTGACAACAATGAGCGCACAGACAGGCATTATCTGCTTCCCGCGCCACGCACCAGGACTTTGTTTCCTCATTGCCTTGCAAGGCGCACTCCTCTCTTTGAAGGGAATCCCATTTTCCCACCTGCATCCATCATTCATCTGTCATCCTATTCAACTGGTGAGGTTTTTAACTAGATGATTTTTTTTTAATCTTTCTTGGCTAACCTTGTCGCTCAAGGTCTTTGCTCTGACTACAATTTTTAAAGCCTGCTCATTTTCTTGGCCTCAGCTCACCCCCTTGAGAGTAGCAATTAACATGGGCACCTGTTTTGTTGAGTTTTGCTTTTTACATATTAAAGGGCAGAGGCAGCCTGCTTGGGTTGGTCTGAGTTTCCTTTTGATCCAGCTAGAGCCACACCACAGTATCCATCTGCACAGGCTGAGCAGGCTAATTTAGGAATGACTTAAAGAAGGAAGCTTCAGGGGCTTTGGCTGGGGGTGGGTGGAAAAGGGACCCATTACAGTGAGAGGGTGACCCCTTCTCAAATACCTCTCAGAGTGACAGATGTACCCTGCTGAAATCTCACCTCCTTCTTCTGATGCAGCGGATGAAAGTGTCTCTGTAGAGGAACAAAGATCTGCACTATCAGAAAGCAGCGCCTTTTCCCAGTGCATTGGAAACGACGAGATTGCTCTTTCGGTTTTGCTAAGATTACACAAAATGTAATTACATCGACACAATTCACCTGGGAACCTGAGACATGAATGCTAATGCAGCCTCATGGGGGGCAAAGCAGCTTTCTGAATGGTGGAGACTGGTTCTCCCTGAATCCGGGATTCTGCCCTTGTTCCTCACTTGAGCGGTGAGCCTTTTTCTGCGACTCCAGACTCCCACAGTCGCTCCATATGGAAACACATGTGTGTTTATGTTATAGTGTTGGGGTTCATGGACTTACTGTTCTTCCCCCCCCCCTTTTTTCCTAGTCTGTTAGAAGCCTTGTGAATACTTTCGTTTTATCTACAAATAAAATTTGATTTAGGATTAGCTTTTTTTATTTTAATTTCTTAAAATATTGGCATATTTTGTACATATTTGTAAAGGGTGGTGTAATGCTTCAGAACAAGTGTACATTGCATAATGACCAAATCGAGATAATGAACATCTCCTTTTCTCACAGCTTTATTATTTCTTTGTAGTGCGGACTGTTGTAAGTCTCTCTTCTGCCAAGCGTGGTAATATATTCACATAGTCCTAGATCTCATCACAAGACTGAGTTGGGAAGATGGTAGGAAATTCGACATCAGTCTGGGCTTCAGAATGAGGCGCTATTTGACCGGAACAAGAGATGGGGATACAGCTGTGCGATAGAGTGCCGCCCAACACGGTCAAGCCCTGGACTTGACCCCCTCATCAGAAAAACACCCCTACTTCTAGCTATTTTGAACTAGCAAATAAATGACTGGGGGGTGGGGAGGTCACGATTCCTCCAACATTTATTTTAGATCCGTGGAGCAATAGACATGATGTTTGGGTCCCTCAGGAGCATCATTTTCAGGAAAGAGGTAACATTTGCTCATCCTCATCATCCTGGAAGACGAATCTACAGATGGGAAAGTTATGTGTCTCAGGGACGAGTCAGAATTTTATATGGCTTCCCCATTAGATTAAAAAAAAAACAAGTTTTACTTGAAATTAGCAAGAGGGAGCAGGCAGGTGTGAGGAAGAACTATAGGGGAATTGTGCCTGAAGTATATTATGTACCTCAGTTCATGGAATCAGTCTTATAGAACTCAGAGTAATACAGAGAGAGAGAGGAAATGGCAAGAGGGACCCCATGCAAAGAATGAGGAAAATAAAAGTGAGAACCATGACAGCTGTACACAGTTTAAAGCAATCTTTGCCAAAGTGATACAGTTATTTCTAGAAAAAAATTTTTTTAAATTCCTAATATCAATATAAATTGATGCTCGGGAACTAACAAAAATGTGCAAAGAATTACAAGCAGAAAAATTACTAAGTTCAGCAACAAAAATAAGAAAGGTGACATAATTAAAGCACAATGCTCTTTTGTAAATAATATTTGCATAGGAATAGTAGTAAATAATAAGCAATGAATAGTGATTTAAATGAAATTATATTACAACTATATTTGGAAAAAGAGGAAAGCTGAGCAGTTAGCATAAGAAAATGCCTAGAAAGTTGATGGAAACAATAGAAAAAAATACTACTTAGACACTGAAAAATGTATGAGTGTCTTCATGAAACACCTTAGAAAGTCAATGCCGGTTGCCAGCTCTGGCTGGCAGTGAGTAGCCCTAGTTGGAGAACTGCTATGCTGCTCCATTATTCTATAGAATGATTTAGCTTTTTTTAAGTGTATGTCTATTACAGGTTGGCAAGTTTTAAATTTGTCGGGATGTTTTTGGACACATGTGCAAGTACGTGTGCATATGTGTTTAGCCGTGAGAGAGCAACAGAGGGTGACATTAGTTATCTCCCTCAATCCCCACTCCCATATTTTTTTTTAAGACAGCATCTCTCAAATTCCATCACAAAGACATACCTGTGTTTGGTTTTGCAAAATTGTTGCATGCAAAACATATCAGATGTTTTACACAATGACAAATTGTTCACAGGAAGATGGAGGACAGAAATCCCCCGGGATCTTTCTGTCTCATTCTTCTTGCTACCGGGATTGCAGGTGTGTGCCGCTGCACCCTGTTTTCTCTGAACTCATACCCTCCTGCTTGTGCAGCATGCACTTCACTGACTGAGCCATCTCACTAGTCCAAGGTTTAGACTTTTTGAGGATGTCTGACTTAGTCACTATTCTACACAGCAACAGCAGAGTCCCTGATATGTTAGTAAGCCTTTAAGAAATAATCTCTGGGAGAGGGGGTGACTCAGGGCAAGCCTTAAGACCTGAATTCATTCCATGGAATGCACATAAAAAGCTGGATGTGGTAGTTCACGTCTGCAATCCTAACATTCTTTCAAACAGATGGGAAGCAGAGACAGGACAATCAGACCAGAGATTCTTAGGTAAGCTGGGCAGAAGCATGCTGCGGTAGAAACAAGAAAGGCCTGCTTCATCCATGGTGGAAGACAAGACCTGACTCCTGGGACCTGTCCTCTGACCTCCACAGTCATACCCTGGCACATGTGTACTTCCATTCACATACATGTGTTTGCATAAAAACAAAATGAACAAATAAAAAAGTATTATCTGAACCCAAGGAAAGCAAGCCATGATTCTACAGAGAGACTTTTAGCAGAATAAATGACACACAGAGAGGAAACTCATAGGACAATGTCTACCTCCTCTTGTGGAAACCAAAACTAATGAAACTGAGCCCCCCCCACCTCCCTGAGTTCTCGAACTCAGTATGCTGGAGTAAGAGGTAATGACGGAGGAGGTGGTAAGTAGGGTACATCATAGTAAAGATGGTAAAGCAGCACTACGTGTCCTGCTCCTCAAGACTCACTAAACCTGTAGTAGCTGCAGGGCAGGAGCACACTGGCCAGGAGGAAACCATCTGTAGCAAAACCCGTTGCAGGTGCAACTCTGCTTCTATGGCTACTTTTTATTTTCAGAAAACTTTCAATCTTCTTTTCTCAACTTACTACTTCTCTTCTTAACATCATCGTCATGATCATAGATTCGAGCTCATAGTAGCTCTCACGGAATAATGAAAAGGTGTTAACATTCTTTAGTGCGGAGCAAAGATTGGGTAACCTAGGCTATAGCACAAGTTTCCAATATACAAAGCAGGCTTGCCTTGCATGTAGGAGACTGTCAGTGAGTGTGAGATAAAGGAATGACCAAGCAAATGAATGATCATTTCAGAAGCAAAGCCATCTGTATGGGGACTGGGCCCCTTCACCATACATAAGTCAATTTTGGTGTCATCTAATACAGCGACATAGATAAATGCTTTGGGGGAATCCATTTCCTCAAGCAATAGCAATAGTTATCTGCAGAGAAACACTTTGTTCAATCATGGGCCTCTCTTGCAGCATTCCACAGTGATGAGAGGCCATAACCCAAGACATGATGGAACTGAGGTTATACTAAATGGAGCACAGAATTCTGCACCAAGCTTTCCCCCACCATATTCTGGCATATTGCTGCTATTTAGTCTCATTAACATCCAAAGAAAATATCTCCAACATTTTTAGTCACTTTCTTTCTCAAAAGAATTTACCATCAATGTTAATAAATAGGTATATAAACCAAGCATTTGTGCAAATCAAGCAATTTTGTCACTTTGAAAGAAACTGTTCCTTTTCTATCTTCATGTTTTGACAAAGTGTATTTTATTTATTTCTTTGTTTGAGATGGTATCATGTAAATCACTATGCTACCAAGGAAGACCTTGAATTTCAAACCCTTCTGCCTCTACTTTCTGAGTGCTAGGGTTACAGTGTGGGTCACTGCATCTAGTTTCTAGAGTGGTAGAAGTTAAGTCAAGAGCTTCATGCACTCTGGGCAAACACTCTAACCAACTGAGCTGCTCCACCAGCCCTCTTTCTATCTCCTGTAAAGTTCCCTTGACAAACAAGCAATTCAGAATGTCCCAGAACCTTGCAGTGTACAGCACTGTTCCCTGGAATATTGGCTTTATTAATCCATTCATAGGATCAGATTATAATAAGGAAAAGACAAAAATCACTCACTTTTCTAACTCCCTTTTTTCCCTTCTGTATTTCTTTCTTTTAATGCAGCCTTTCTGTTGTCTCTGACCGTCTGGAGAACATAACCACTTTAGAACCCAGATGCCTGCCACTGAGAATTCCATAATTAAGTTATGCCACAGTCAGCTGCGCAGAGCCACACTCTAACCCCGCCATACCCCACGGCGCTACTGGGAGACTCACAGAGATTCCAAGATTTCCACTGGGGAGGTTTCCTGCTGCAGGAAATATCTGTGCTGACTCCTTCCAGATTCTTATTTGCTGGCATTTTTCATTGATCTTGGAAAACACATGGCCAGCATCTGTCTGTGAACAATGATTCATCAGTGTGTAAAACATCCACGAAATGCTCTGCATGTAGCAATTTCTGCAAAACCAACACAGGCTTCATCTTTTTCATGGAACTATTTCTCTGAGTCAAGTAACAGAGCAACTACAGTGGCACTAGCCTGGAGATGGGTATCTGGATCACATCAGAGACAGGATGTACCTTTCAAATAAACTTAAATGCTGAAATAATTATCTCTATTTTTATGGTGTGAGTTGCTGCTTGCCACATGAATTCTTAAGTACTGTATCATTACGTGTTCTCGCTGACCCTCAGCTTGGGGCACCGTTATCCCATTTTAAGAAATGAGGGCCAGAAAGGTTAAAGTAGATACTTCTATAATTAAGCTATTTTAAATCTAAGATTGCATTTTAGTTTTCTTGAAGCTTTACAAAGCCAAGTATTGTGATGCACACCTGTAATGCTAACACTTAGCATGCTAAGATATGAGAATCACATATTTGACATCAAACTAGGGTGTATAGTAAGATTCTGTCTCAAAATAAAAAAAGAAAGAAGAAACAAAGTATGCTAATCATACATTTTCCACATATTCATTCATCTTTCCTCCAACAAGCATTCTCTTTTGTATGAATGATGCTAATTGGAATCACTTTATATGGAGGATTATTTAATGATTGTGCTATCATCAGATGTGCTATCATCTGAGTATTTTGTATGACTATTTTCAAGGATTACAAAGAATTAATAATGATTACTTACCTTAATACAATTTAAAAATACAATTTCCTTATCTAAATCCATCCAAGGAAATATTTTAATAAGGCATGCACAAAATTCAGATATATATTTATATGTATATTACAAATACATGTTTTCAGATAATTGAGTAAGTGATGCTAACCACTACCACAGTGTTTCAGTTATCTTACATGTTGCTGATAAGTTCACAACCAGATAGCTTAAGAAATCTATGGGTTTTGCTTTCTTTTAAGACAATCATTTAAAGTTCCCTGTCCAGCTTAGCAGGAGAACCCACACCAACACTAAGGGTAAAGAGAACTGGCCACACCATATCCACATGGAGAGAGAGAGAGAGAGAGAGAGAGAGAGAGAGAGAGAGAGAGACCTTATTTACTAGACCAGCATGACCATGTCTGGCCAAGTATAACAAAGGATGCTAACTTTCTCAACCAGCTCAGTCCATCCTATTCATCTTCCCAACAACTAGTTCTGCCTACCATGGGCTGAGCCTTCCCTATCAATCACACAATCTCCTGCAGACTTGCCAGGGCTTAACCCAACTACTAATTTGTCACAACAGTGCTCAGAGCTCAGAGCCCTCAGTTGGAAAATTGGCATCAGTATCTAACTATGACACACAGTATCTGTGATTTGTACTTAATGGCTACATGAGAAGAAGAATCAGCTGGCCTCTGGCCATGACAATATGCTAGAATTCAGTGTAAATCATACATGCAAGGATGCTAGCACACTTACTCTGCAAATCCTAAAATAAGCTAAAATAAGGTCATCATGTCTGTCATGAAGACAACAGTCTCCCTAAGCAATAGGGTACCCTTCCCATGGGTTGACACCCAAAGCAACTTTTCACATGTAGACCAAAGAAGCATTTACATGTAGACCAAGGAAGTGGTAAGAGCCTCCCAGGATGGCACAGAGAAAGTACTAAGAAAAAGTACATAGAAAAGTCTGGGATTTGAGACAGGGAGAGATGTCTGGAAATCCTAGTACATAGGTTGGAGCAAAGATGTCCAGGGGATTGTGAGATATGAAGCTGGAAAGGTCACCTAGTGGCTCTGTTCTAAGACTTGAAGTTTTCATATTCTTAAGTAAGACAGAGAGCCCTGAGAGGATGAAAACAGACAGAGGACATGATCAGCTGCATCTCTTCAGGCTTGTAACATGCTGCCAGAATGGCCAGAGTGGAGGCAGAGAAGACCACCATGAGGAGGTAAGGGAAATGTCAGTGAGGCACTTGGAAAACCATTGTGATGTATGTGCAGGTACAACCAAATAAACAAAAATGCACTGCTGATGCTCATTAAATGTCATAATTATGCTCTCTACATTTACTGAGACAGCTAAATTAGCAAATAGTAAGACATTGGTCCTGGGTAAAATACATGGTAATATGTGCTTTGGAACCCACTAGTCATGTTTTCATTGACTGATCAATATATAACCATGTTTTATGTATGTTTCTATTTAAAGTCACCCTAATAGATATAGATAAATAATAGATGGTTAGATAGATCATAGATTTATGCATGATAGATGACAAATAAATAATAAATAATAAATTATAGGTGATAGATAATAGATGGCATGATGATGATACTATTCTTTAGCATTCTTAGACTGACATGCTGACTAACAAGTGAATTTGTCCCTCTCTTAGAAAGTTGTGGTTATTGTTAGTTAGTTTCCTAGGCACTTGGTGTTGGTGTGGACTCTCCTTTCAAACCAGAGTAAGCATAAGTGTAAACAGACAACCATTAGCCAAGAACAAAGCACCTTTTCCCCCTTAAGCCATTTTGTCATGAATTTATTGGCACAATGCAGGAAAACTGCAACAGAATCTCTCTCTGCCTCACATCCAAAGGTAGACAGACAGACAGACAGATGACTGAGAGAAGATAGAAACATTATTATAGATAGATAGATAGGTAGATAGATAGATAGATAGATAGATAGATAGATAGATAGATAGACAGATGGATAAGCAGATAGATGGATGGTTCATTAACAGTGAAAGGCCATTGGAATGGCATCATTTCTAAATGGAGTTTATATAATGTCAAGATTTTCTCAAGTACAACATAGTCTTATGTTTGGAACACTAGACAGCCTCTTAGGACAATACTTAGAGACAATATTTAACAGGGAAGTCAATTAAGGTTATAAAAATAAGAAATGGTCCCTTTTTTCACCCCACCCCGCTCCGCCGGTCGGGACGCGTACGCGAGATCCAGCCGGGCCTCACCGCGCGCTCTAGGACCCCAGGTCAGCCCACAGGGACCCGGCTCCGACTCCCGCCATCCAGCCGGAGCCGCGCGGGGGCCGAGGGACGAGGAGGACCTCCCCCTGCGCCCGGGCCCCGCCCCAGCTGCCCTCGGGTTAAATAGCTCCACGCAGACTCGCCCATCGTCCCTTTTTTCACCCCACCCCGCTCCGCCGGTCAGGACGCGAACGCGAGATCCAGCCGGGCCTCACCGCGCGCTCTAGGACCCCAGGTCAGCCCACAGGGACCCGGCTCCGACTCCCACCATCCAGCCGGAGCCGCGCGGGGGCCAAGGGAACGAGGAGGACCTCCCCCTGCGCCCGGGCCCCGCCCTAGCTGCCATCGGGTTAAATAGCTCTACGCCGACGTGCCCATCCTCCCTTTTCACCCCACGCCGCTCCGCCGGTCAGGACACGCGCGCGGTCCACCCGGGCCTCACCCCGCGCCCTAGGTAAGTCCCCGTTCGGGCCCCGACCACCAGTACCCCAGGCCAAATAATTCAGTTTAGTGAAATTGAGAGATCTTAAGAGTTAAAATGACAATGCCAAAGTCAAAGTGCAAATCCATGAGAAGCAACACTCAAGTAAACAAATTTCCCACTGAAGAAATTAATCCCATAATGTTAGACTCCAACAAGAACAAACCCGCGGAAAAAGGCCAAGAAAGCCTGACCCAGGATAACGACTTTCAAAATATGATCATTACCATGTTCAATACTATGAAAGAGGAAATCCGGGAGGAATTACATAATAGAATCAATCGCTTTGAAGAGGAACACAACAGACATCGGGAGGAGTTGAGAAAAACAGTGCAAGAAACAAAAAGTGGCATAGAGCAGTTAAAACAAACTCAAGCAGAGTTTAAAACTGAGCTAAAAGACAAGTTTTCAACCCAGAACGCCACAGAGAGTCTTATCAACAGAACTAATGAAGCAGAAAACAGAATTTCAGACCTTGAAGATAAAGTGGGAGTACTAACCAGCTCAATGGAAGAGGTTGTTAAAGCCAAAAAGATACTTGAGAGAAATATCCAAGAGATATGGGACACCCTGAAGAAGCCTAACATGTGTATTCATGGAATACCGGAGCAAGAATCTCAAAATACCACCCCTGAGGAAATTTTTCAAACGATCATCAAGGAAAACTTTCCTCATCTAAAAAAAGAGAGGCCCATTCATATACAAGAGGCATTCCGCACACCAAACAGATACGACCAAAATAGAAGCACACCGCGGCAAATAATAGTTAAAACACTCCACATTCAAGATAAAGAACTGGTGCTGAGAGCTTCAAGGGAGAAAAAACAAGTCACTTTTAAAGGCAAACCTATTAAAATAACAAATGACTTCTCAGTCGAAACAGTAAAAGCAAGAAGAGCTTGGAGAGACATACTTCAAGTATTGAATGAGCAAAAATGTCAACCCAGGCTGATCGAGGGAGAAAGAAAAATCTTCCAGCACAAAGACAACTTGAAGGGATACATGTCCACCAAACCAGGCCTTCAAAAACTGCTAGAAATGATACTCAAGCGTGAAAAAAAAACAGGCATATCCAGGAGAACAGAAGGCAAATATAACACCATTAAAAGCGAAGCAATATACTTATAAAAGCTACTAAACATAATAAATGTCTGGAATTAACAATAGTTTCTCCATTATAACACTAAATGTTAATGGACTTAATTCACCGATCAAGAGACACAGATTACAAACTTGGATTAAAAATCACAATCCATCAATCTGTTGCCTGCAGGAAACCCATCTCACCACAAAAGATAGGCACGCTCTAAAAATAAAAAGCTGGTCAACAATTCTACAAGCAAATGGAAGCAGAAAACAGGCAGGGGTAGCCATTATGCTATCAGACAAAGTGGATTTCAAACCAAAAAAAATTATAAGAGACACGGATGGATACTACATTTTAGTCAGAGGTACAATTCACCAGGAAGATTTCACAATACTGAACATATATGCACCCAATACGGGCCCCTCCACATTCATTAAGAAAACCCTACAGCGTCTAAAGCAAGAAATCAACCCCCAAACGATAATTCTTGGGGACTTCAACACCGCCCTCTCTACATGGGATAGATCAACAGGTCAAAAGCTTAACAGAGACACTTTGGAACTTAATCAAACCCTGAAAGAAATGGACCTCACAGATCTCTATCGAACTTTTCACCCACGCACCAAAGAATACACATTTTTCTCAGCAGCACACGGAACTTTCTCCAAAATAGATCACATATTGGGCCACAAAATGAATCTACACATATACAAGAAAGTTGAAATTCTAACCTGTGCCCTATCAGACCACCACGGCCTAAAGCTGGACATCCACAACACATCAAACAAGAGAAAATACACTAACTCCTGGAAACTTAACACTATGATGCTGAATGAGAACTGGATTCAGGAAGAAATTAAAAAGGAAATTCACGATTTCCTGAAAGTGAATGATAACGAAAATACAACTTACCAAAATCTCTGGGACACAATGAAAGCTGTTCTAAGAGGTAAGTTCATAGCTCTTAATGCCCACGTCAAAAAAATGGAAACATCAGAAATAAACAACTTAACAATGCAGCTTAAAGCTTTAGAGAAACTAGAGCAATCTGATCCCAAAAGCAGTAGAAGAGAAGAGATTAGCAAAATAAGGGGAGAAATATCTGAAATCGAGACTAAGAAAACGATAGAAAAAATCAACCAATCAAAAAGCTGGTTCTTTGAAAAAATCAACAAGATTGATACACTCCTAGCTAAACTAACCAAAAGCAAGAGAGAGAAAACCCAAATTAACAAAATTAGAAATGAACATGGAGTTATCACTATTGATACCCAAGAAATCCAGAGAATTATAACATCATATTTCAAAAACTTATACTCTGTGAAGTTTGACAACACAAAAGAGATGGATGAATTTCTAAGTAAACACAACTTACCTAAATTGAATCAGGAAGTTGTGAATTATTTAAATAGTCCTATAACATATAAGGAAATTGAGGAAGTAATCTCGAATCTTCCCACCAAAAAATGTCCTGGACCAGATGGATTCAGCACAGAGTTCTACCAGACATTTAAGGAGTTAATAACACCAATACTCCTTAAACTGTTCCATCAAATAGCAAAGGAAGGAACACTACCAAATTCCATCTATGAAGCTAATATCGTTTTAATCCCAAAACCTAATAAAGATTCACTTAAAAAGAAAACTATAGGCCGATCTCCCTGATGAACACAGATGCAAAGATTCTCAACAAAGTCTTAGCAAAACGGATTCAAAAACATATCAAAAAGATCATTCTCGGGGACCAAGTAGGCTTCATCCCTGGCACACAAGGTTGGTTCAACATACGCAAATCAATAAATGTAATTCATCATGTAAACCAGTCCAAAGTCCAAGACCACATGATACTCTCGATAGATGCAGAAAAAGCTTTTGACAAGATCCAACAGCCTTTTATGATCAAAACGCTAGAGACAGTAGGAATGGAAGGAACCTTTATCAATATAATAAAAGCTGTATACAACAAGCCCACAGCAAGGATTATGCTCAATGGGGAACAATTGGAAGCATTCCCACTTCGATCAGGAACTAGACAAGGCTGTCCACTCTCACCACTTCTATTCAATATTGTACTTGAAGTCTTAGCCGAAGCCATAAGACAAGAAAGGGACATAAGAGGGATTCAAATCGGCAAGGAAGAAATCAAGCTATCCCTATTTGCAGATGACATGATCTTATACCTGAGTGATCCCAAAAACTCCACCAGGAAGCTCCTGGAACTAATTGAGAAGTTCAGCAGGGTGGCAGGATACAAAATAAATTGGCAAAAATCAGAGGCCTTCCTATATGCCCAGAATGAAAGAAGTGAAAAAGCCTTGAGAGAAACCATGCCATTTACTATAACCCCTAAAAAAATGAAATACCTTGGTATAAACCTAACTAAGGAGGTAAAAGACCTTTACAATGAAAACTTTAAAACCCTAAAGAAAGAAATTGCAGAAGACACCAGAAGGTGGAAAGACCTCCCTTGTTCCTGGATTGGCAGAATCGACATCATAAAAATGACCATCCTACCAAAGGCAATATACAGATTCAATGCTATACCAATCAAAATCGCAAAGCAATTCTTCAAAGAAGTTGACCAAATAATCTCAAAGTTCATATGGAGGCACAAAAGACCCAGGATAGCAAAAACAATCCTGAGTAACAAAAACACAGCTGGAGGTATTACCATACCAAACATAAGTCTATACTACAAATCCATTGTTATAAAGACAGCCTGGTACTGGCTCCAAAATAGACACACAGATCAATGGATAAGGATTGAAGACCCAGATATAAGCCCACAAAGTTACAGCCTTTCGGTCTTTGACAAAGGGGCCCAAAGAATCCAATGGAAAAAGAACAGCATCTTCAACAAATGGTGCTGGCAAAACTGGATCTCCACATGCAGAAGATTAAAGCTGGACCCGTACTTGTCACCATGTACAAGACTTAATTCCAAATGGATCAAGGACCTTGATATCAGGCCAGAGACTTTAAAAACCATAGTTGAAAGGACAGGGAACTCCCTCGAGCTGATTGGGCTAGGCCAACACTTCCTAAACAGACATCCAACGGCACAATCACTGCTACCAACTCTCAACAGTTGGGATCTTGTGAAATTAAAGAGCTTCTGTTCAGATAAAGAGATTGTCACAAGAGCTCAAAGGCAACCCACAGAATGGGAGAAAATCTTCACTAACCACATATCTGACAGAGCTCTACTGTCCAGAGTGCACAAAGAACTTAGAAAATTAAACTCCAAGGAAAACACTGGCCCAATTAAAAAATGGGCCCTGGAACTTCAAAGAAACTTTACCAGGGATGAAATTAAAATGTCTAGCAATTATCTTAAAAAATGCTCCACTTCCTTCGCCATCAGGGAAATGCAAATCAAAACTTCCCTGAGATATCATCTCACCCCGGTCAGGATGGCAAAAATCCACAATACAAACAACGACAAATGCTGGAGAGGATGTGGAGAGAGGGGAACTCTCCTACATTGTTGGTGGGAATGCAGGCTCATACAGCCACTCTGGCGAGCCGTCTGGAGATTCTTAAAGAAATTAAAGATTGAAATGCCGTATGACCCTGCTATCCCACTTTTGGGAATAACCCCCCAAGCAGCAGAGGTTCGCCTCGATAGCACAAGCTCAACCATGTTCATAGCAGCACTGTTTACAATAGCAAAGTCATGGAATCAACCTAAATGTCCAACAGTTGACGAGTGGATAAGGAAACAGTGGTACATCTATACAATGGAGTACTACTCAGCCATCAAAAATGATGAATTACTGGAATTTGCTGGGAAATGGATGTCATTAGAAAGAATTATATTAAGTGAAGTATCCCAAACCCAGAAAATTAAGCGCCGTATGTACTCCCTAATAGGTGGCTCCTAGTACCAAACTCACCCAGCCCACATTGAGACACTCAAAAGTAAACCTATGTAACACAGTAATTGCAAGGATTATGAACAAGAGAGATGGGTTAGGAGGGCCACACCAGAAACAAGGAGAGAGGAGACCATGTTACAGCAGAGAAAATAGGCCTCCATCAAGGTCTGCAAGTAAGTAATGAGAAACCTGGTTAAGTTCACAGACGTTCTTTCCTGATCTCACCAGAAGGGGAGGGCATATAGTCTAGCAGATAAAAAGTAATCATTTTGCAAATGGGTGATGGACCCCTCCCTCAGTGAGGTTTCCTACTCTTATTACATCTCCCCTTGAATGTGCTATTACAACAAGACTCCAGTTTAACAGCTTTTTGTCTCTGGCCAGGGGGTGACATACAGTGCCCAGCAGAATGGAGTGAAGGGAATTGCAGGAGCAGCAAAACTGCAAAAGAAAATCAACAAACCACAATCCAGAACTTCAGAGACTCTATATCAATCACATAGAACTAGGCCAGCCTAATCTCTCCCCATCCTGGAGCTCAGGGACATTTGCGGAAGAGGGGGCAGGTAAGATTGTAAGAGCAAAAGGATGGGAGGAGCAACGATTTGCAAGATTCTCAACAATAGTTGGGGCCAAAGCAATCATAATGGGACTTTGCATGCCCTGCGCAATGTCCAGTGCACTGTTGCCCTCATAAAGACTAGCATCTGTTAAGGGCACCGAGACCCCTGGAGGCAAGGGATTGACAGCCATAGTAGTGATCTTATGCTTAAGGGGAACAAGAGAAAGGGCTTATGGAAATGCCACTGGGTCCTTATATGTCATCGGAGAGGAGGACCCAGTGGAGAGTTAGGCGTACACAATAAAGGACTCTCTGGTAATTGGGGGGGAGGCAGAAGGGGAAGGGGAGGGGGAGGAGGGGGGAGGGAGGGAACTGGTAAAAAATTTTAAAATGTATAATTAAATTTTTAATAAAAAAAATAAATAAATAAGAAATGGTGTAAAACGGTTGTCCTATGGTATGAGAGCTGAGACATGAATCCACGAATGTAGTTGGAAACATCCAGCTGATTCCCATCTGTGTGGTGTGTGTTTGTATGTGTGTGTGTGTACTTCATTTCCTTGTGTATGTATATGCAGATGAATGTGTGTATGTGTGTATGTACAATTTGTGCAATGTGTGTGTATATATATATATATGTCCATGTGTGTGGATATGTATGTCTATGTGCAAGTGTGCAGACGTGTATGTGTGTGTATGAATATGTGAATACCTGGTGTAATGGTTACTCTAACTATTGCTGTGGGAAAACACCCAAAGTCAAGCAACTTAAAGGAGAAAGGGAGATTTATTCAGTTTACGGTTCCAGAGGGGAGAAACAGTCTCTCAAAGCAGAGGTGGCATGGCTGGTTGGCCAAAGCTAGAGGAGACTAAGTCACTGCAGTCATCTTGGAGAGCTGAAAGCTGCCAGACTACTTACTAAAAAGGCAGACTTTTCCTGGAGGTAGGGTGGGACTAATCCACCTCAAGGCCCACCTGTTGTGACTGCCTTCCTCCAGCAAGGCTCCACCTCTCAAGATGCCATGACCTTGCCAAACACATGAGATGATGAGGAACACATTTCAAACCATGACACCTGCATTTACAGATCAAAAGATAACACTGTTGCACTTTGCTCCTCAAGTACTCTCCATCTTTGTTTTGAACCAGTCTTCTCACTAGTCTCAAACATGCCAAGTAGGCTGGGATATCTGGACAGCATAACTTCCATTTTTTAGCTATGTTCTGTGAATCTATGATTAACTGTGAAACTTTCATAAGTGTTGATTTGGGGATATCCAGATGAATATTAGCGATATGTAAACCTACAAATTGTAAAACAGCAAATAATGAGGACCAACAGTTATATAAATCAGTCAAGGATGAGAAAGAGAAAAGAGAGCTGGAAATGTACACAGAATGAATATTCAGAAGATAAGAAGGGGACCTGAGAAACAATAGGGATGTAGAAGGTGCTGAAGCTCAGAGACTAAGAAAATGGAGAACTTCAAAACATAGGATGTGCCAAATCATGTACAGCATCCCAAAAACACAGACAAATAGGGTTTATATTTAAAGACCTTAGCAGTACATGGGTTCAGTCATGTGGACAAAGGACAATCTCTCTCCTAGGTGCTAAGTACAGAATCAATTTCTTAAGAGATCTTCTGATTATGGAGAATGTATTTATTGAATATCATTATTTGTTAGACATTACAATGCCTCAGAAACAGAAAACATACACACACACACACACACACACACACACACACACATGCACACACATGCACACAAATACGCAAAACTCTTATCTCCATAAAGTCTTCATTTTACTATGGAATGAATTAACCGAAAGTAACATAATGTACATTAGTTACTTTTCTCATTGATATAGCTAAATATCTTGCAAGATACCATGGCAACTTTAAAAGTTCTAGATTGTAGAAATAGAAGAAGAAGGCTGTTTCTTCATATATAGACAGATCAGGAAGCAAAAATGAGATAGAAAGTTGTTCTGGGTTGGGAATGTTGAGGTCTACCCCACCCCCTCTTCAGTTCTCAAGTGACACATTTCTTCTACCTATACCTTACTTCTTATAGTTTCCACTACCTTTCAAAATAGTGCAAGCCACAGTTGATGCACTTGGACAACATGCTTCTGGCAGAGGGTGTGGCTGGGCCCGAGAAAGGGGGGGGCTCTGCTGCAGCCTCTGCAGCTACTGCAGCCTCTGGAGGCAGCGTGTCCCCAGACAACTCCATCGAATACTCGGACTATCGCAGCAAACTTGCCCAGATCCGCCACATCTACCACTCAGAGCTGGAGAAGTATGAGCAGGCGTGTAATGAGTTCATAACCCATGTCATGAACCTGCTGAGAGAGCAGAGCCGTACTCGGCCCGTGGCCCCCAAGGAGATGGAACGCGTGGTGAGCATCATCCATCGCAAGTTCAGCGCCATCCAGATGCAGCTCAAGCAGAGCACCTGCGAAGCCCGTCATGATCCTACGGTCCCGCTTCCTGGATGCCAGAAGAAAACGCCGGAACTTCAGCAAACCGAAGTCTCAACGAGTATTTCTACTCTCACTTGAGTAATCCGTATCCTAGTGAGGAGGCGAAGGAGGAGCTGGCCAAAAAGTGTGGCATCACTGTGTCTCAGGTCTCCAACTGGTTTGGCAACAAACGGATTCACTACAAGAAAAATATTGGCAAGTTCCAAGAGGAAGCAAACATCTACGCTGTGAAGACAGCCGTGTCCGTCGCCAGGGGGGCCACAGCCGCACCAGCTCCCCGACACCCCCTTCCTCTACAGGTTCTGTCAGCTCTTTCAATCTCTCAGGATCCGGAGACATGTTTCTGGGAATGCCCGGGCTCAATGGAGATTCCTACTCTGCCTCCCAGGTGGAATCCCTCCGGCACTCCATGGGGCTAGGGAGCTACCAGGATAACCTCGGGGGAGGCCAGATGTACAGTCCTCGGGAAATGAGGGCCAGCGGCGGCTGGCAGGAGGCAATGACCCCATCCTCAGTGACCTCCCCGACAGAGGGACCAGGAAGTGTTCACTCCGACACCTCCAACTCTTGAGGACACCGGCGTCTAGAGGACACACCCCAAAAAGAAGCACAAAAGAGGGCAAGTGGGGTCATGCCCTCCTGGACTAGACTGTCAGTGCTGGGGTGCTGACTACATTGCAGGGAGAGTGGGGTCTGCCTCCCCTTTTTTCAGTCTTTCTCCCCTCTGTTTTTCTTCTACACAAAAACACACTTGTTTCTTAGAATTCATTCTCTTCCTTTTCATCTTTCTCTCCCCCTTTCCTAGTTGGTCTGTTTATCTCTCTGGGCTCCCCCACTTTCTTTCCCCACCCCACTTACATGCTCTGGAATCTGGAGACGTCAACCCTGTCCAACCCAGAGATGCCAAAAATGGGGACTCCTGGACAGAGGACACGGGCCACACCCCTGTGCGTCCCCACCCCTGCCCCTCCAGACGGCTTTATTACCTCATACGCAGTTCATCTTAAACCAATAGAATCGCTCGGTGGACGAGAGTGTCTGACTTAGATATCTATCTCGGAGGGAGTTTCTGCTACTTTAGGGAATCGTTAACTGGGTTTGGGGGTTGAAATTTATTTAGTTTGTTTTTTGGTGGTGATTCTTAATTTTTAATTTAGTTTGGGGAACTAGGTTTGTGTGTGTTTTCTTATGATTTAATCTCTTGGTTTCCTGTGTTAGAGGTGATAGCCAGGGGGTCTAGGTAACATAAAGAAGGCACACTGGAGGAGGGCCCACCTGACTCCAGGCCTGCCCATTGGAAAGTGGATTTTTTAGCACAAGCAGCCCTCACCCCGGAGTCACCGAGGTGTTCTTAGTTTGTGATATGCTGGCCTGTCTGTCCCCTCTTCTACAACGTTGTGATAGAACAGGGTTCAGTTATTTTGAGGAAATCAAAGATGCTACCCCATCTGACATGTCGTTAATTTTTTTTTTTTTCGGTGCTGGGAATCGAACCCAGGGCCTGGCGCTTGCTAGGCAAGCTCTCTACCACTGAGCTAAATCCCCAACCCCGTCGTTAATATTTTTAACTATTTGCAGATTGGAGAAGAATGAATTGGGAGGGGGCTCCTTTGCCAGACCTGTTAAACAAGGGCTGGGTATTTGTATATTATCTCCTTTAGTTTCCCCAGAAATAAGTTGTTTTTTAATTTTGTCAAAATCAAGGGAGGGAGGGCAGTCACGAAAAGCCAGGTATGGGGGAAAGTGAAGACACTTTACCCATCTCAGCACCCCACCCCTTCTGACCACTCATGCTTCCTCAGGATAAGATTGTCCAGATGAGGAGCCCTCCTATCAGAGACCCAGACAGGATGGGATAGGTTGGGAGTGTGATGGGGAATGGTGGTGGGAGGCAGGGGCCAGGGGCAGTTCTCTCCTCACTTGTAAACTTGTAGATTCACAGGAAAAAAATACAGTTTTAAATAAAGAAATTTCTTTTTTCCCTGGAAAAAAAAATAGTGCAAGCCAGCTAGAAACCAAACATTCAATCACATTACACTATCAATATCATTTCACATTCAAGCCATAACATCTCACCCTTGTGTCTATAGGCTTATGATCATCTCAAAATATAATATATTTTCAGTCCAATTAGAAAAGTCCCTGTAGCCTTACAGTTCCAAACTGTCCAAGGTCTAAAGTATTCTCTGAGACATAAGGCAATCTCTTATTTGTAATTCCTTGTAAAATGAAAGAAGTAAGATGCATACATCTAATATACAATGTTACAAGGTAAAAATTTCCATTCAAAAAGGGAGGAAAAGGAAATGGATAAAAACAAGATCAAATGCCACTGTGGCAAGCAAATTTTACAACTCTGTGGATGATGTCTGGCTTCTGATGGCACCATCTGAACTACAATGGATCTAGTTACATTTACCTTCCATCACTATTTCTTGCAGCACAAGATCTTCTTGGACTCCCCTGAATGGTGATTGCAGTTTTACCCCATTGAGCATCAGTCTTTCTGGCAAATCTAGTATCATGGCCTCTCCACTGCAATTTAGACTTCATGTTCACCATTTCACTCATTTTCCACTCAGAAGAGCATATGAAGAAATGTCCCTAATACATATTAATTTTCTGGAACCTTGGTGTCAACCTCTAAGATTCCTAACTATTGCATCTAACACAAGCAAACTATCATCTAAACTAGCACATGGATAATGCCAGAGTCTCTGCCTGGAGATGTGTCCTGCATATCTTGGACCACAGCTACAGCAACTTCTGAAACTTCTGTGTGGCTATGAAAATACACTCCCCTAGGTAATTTTTTTTTTCAGTAAGGTATCTCGAAGTCTCTAACTGCTTTCAGACAAGTTTGCATTGTTGCATCTTGAAAGTCTTGATGGGTGATGTCTTATTCTCAAAAAACCTTTCATATTGTGACAAAACAAAGTAGCTAGTTACTCTTTAATTGCACTAATTTCTTTAGCAATTATAACTACTTCATATTCATTTACCCTGTCCTCAACTTTAACCAGGTTCATGCTCCTTTCCTGGCCAGATTACACATTTTCACACCTTTGTTCTCTACTGTCTATCCTCTGTCATTATAAATCTGGATAGCTATAGCGAGCAGTAACCAACCAACAGTCTGAATATTATACTATCTTGAGATTGCCTTCCACCACACAAATTATTACATTGCTTTTTAATCCAGCCTCCAGAATATGGCTGTATTAGGGTTCTCTGAAGAACAGAATCTCTACAATGTAACACACACACACATTGACTCTGATGTCAGTGAAGAACAGCTGGGCTCCAATGTCAGTGATAAATAGTAAACAACAGCATGGTCTAGAGACCAGGCTCCAAAGGCAGCAAGGGCAGCAGCAAGATGGAAAGGATGGAGCTCTGAGTCAGCCAAGGATGAAGGCAGTAGCAGCAGCAGCAATAAAGAAGGCAACAATGGTCTAAAAACGTCAACCACACTTGTAGAGTGAACTCAATAGCTAATTGACAAAGGACAAAGGAAGAGCAAGTCCCTCCTCCTTGCACATCCTATTATCCTGTCCACCACTGGAAAGTATCATGCACTATTGGCTGATGCCCCAACCATCAACTCACTACAGCTATGCCCCAAAGAGTTTGCAACCATCAAGTTGAGATGGGAACCAGATTCTTTGCCAGAATATCACAGGAATGGTCTCTAGTCCAGCTACTTTTAAAGTCTTTGTTCCCCCCTGAAATCTTTGGGACCAAGATTTACTTTCTTCATTTCTTTCAGTATTCTGGTCTTCCAAACTTGCAAGGGGTTGGCAACTAAACTCTTCTTAAAGCATGCAAGGTTTTCTCCGGCCCACGACTTTACGCTCTTCCTCCAATAAACCACCTAGTCAGCTTTCTCACAGCAGAAGGAAAACCACCTCATTTCTCAGTAGCAACTTTATATATTTGGTACTTTTCCTATTGCCACCATGAGAAATTTAGATGAAGTGCTTGTACACTAATTGTGACAAACAGTTTAATGAGACAGTCTACTATGACAGAGAAATAGGTTGCTAGAAATGCTTCACACTTGTGGCAGCAGGAATGCAAGGCTGCTTGCTCGCATGTTGATGAACCATGAGCAGCGAAAAGTACTGGTGCCAATCTGACTTTTTCCATTTTATGAAATATGAAGCCTCAGCCTATGGCACAGTACCACCTTATTTGGGCTGGGTATTATCCTTTCAGTTAATTTTCTCTGGTAAAGCCCTCACAGACACATTGAAAGGTACACCTCTATTACTGCTTTAGGTGTCTCCTAATCATTTCAAGCTATAAATACAATTTAGCTATCACATAACATAAATGCTGAAGGTGCTATGAAGATGAAAAAATGTAAAGGGGATAATATCAATGGAAACTACTCTATTTAAAATAATCAGGAATGGAATTTGGGCAATTGTCCAAAGGAAAATGGATATAGATCAAATGTATAGCTCAAAGAATAGTGTCCTAGGCAGAGAGAATTCTGAGAATAACTTCCCTTCCTCCCTTAGGAGTCTGTTCAGTGTTTGTTTCAGTTTAGAAAGAGTTGAGATATGACCATGGCTGGAATAAGCAATCAAGGAAGAAGGTGATAGATAAGCCAGTCAAGCAGTCATAACTACAGACATCCACACATGGCAGGGGAAGAGAGGAGTCACTGATAGCTGACATAGTCAGGAAGACTTGGGAGAGTAAGGCAAAAGGCAAGATCTAAAAGATAAAATTAAACTATGTGTACAGGAGTAGATGTGTGTAAAATGGAGGCAGTTGAGGAAATATCATGAGGTAAAAAATGAAAAGGAAAATATTTGCACAACCAACCTGCTAGCATGGAGCAAGAGTAGAAAGGTAACTGAGGAAGATTCATATCAATTTGGAAGACTTCAAAGGTCAAGCCAATAGACAGACAGAAGTTGTTAACTAATCTCATGTTTTAAGATGTTGAAACAGAACAAATGGAATAGAAGATGATTGGAGGCAGGAAGACAATTGAAGATATGATTGATTATCCAGTTGGCCTTATAAGGTTCAGTTCCGGATGTTGAACTAGAAAGAATAGTCACATAGAATGTGAAAGAACGGCCATTATTTGGAGACTTGGAGATATGGAGGTATCACTGGAAGGATGAGGGGTCATTGATATAGGTCATTGATAGGGGTCAATAAGAAACTCTAGGAAAAATTAAGTATAGAGAATGAATGAGTGAGTGAGGACAGTAATTAGAAATGTGACAGGATTGCTGGACACTGGACGAGGATGCTTTACATATGGATAAGATTCAGGAAAAAGATTGAAATAGAAATTCAAGATTTAATATGGATTAAGTAGTGATTAGAATCCTATTCTGATTCATTTTAAATAATTCTACAATAAATGATTACTGCACAAATAAAAAGAGCTAAAGAGAAAACATGTCATGTACTGGTGTGCGATCTAACAAAAAGAGGTAGACAAAGTATTAAATTTTCAAATTTGATGCTGATAATCAAAAACAAATAAAAAAGAAGCAAGGGTAAAGTAGTCTAGAAGTTTAACAGAACTATGCTACACTTATTTTAAAAAGGAAATAAATGGATAGGAATTCAGAGCAGAAATTCAAAGCCCAATAATGTACAAGTTAAGTAAGTCAAGATGCTCACTGGTTAGAAGCACCTGCTATACAAGCCTGGCACTCTGAGTTTTGGCTCTGGAAACCACAGAGAAGTAGAAAGAAATAATAACTCCATGAAATTGTGCTCTGATCTCACTTATTCCATGACAGGTACAATTCCTCCTCTTTCTCTCTTAATCTTTTTCCCTCTTTCTCCCCCCCCCCCCGCACACAAATACCAAGTGATTAGTTTTTAGGCTTAAAAGCTATAACTAATCAGCAAAAGTGGACCATCATGGCTAAATAAGGCAGATACATACAAATAGAAATGATTTTTGAAGAAAGAAAATCTGCTGTTCTCTGGACCAGGGGGAAAAGGTGAATAGGGTGAATGTCTCAAAGAAAGCTACACAGAATCAGAACCTCAAGCTTACAGCCTTGCCTCCTCAGTGCTTCCAGGGAAATTTTTATGTGGCTCCTACACAGCTTTATTTAGTACTGGAGAAAACCTAGCTGTTCAAGTTCACATTTTAGCTGATGGTAGAAATTTGTACATTCTGAAAGAGGTTACCCTGAGGAGCGATCCACAGTGTAGCACCATTGCAATAAATAAATAATTAAATACATAGATACATACATACATAGATACATACATACATACATTCATACATACATACATATATGCATACATATATAAGTACTGCATTTCAGGGCAAATATGCTTCCCAAAGAGTCAAAGATTTTAAAAACAAACTGATCAGCCAAATCTGCCTTTGTTAAAAGTATTTATCATGGGGAAGATATCTACTGGAAGGTTGAAGAGTAGTGCTAAGCATCATTTCCTCCATTAATTGTTTTGCTAGATTAAGACAGAAAACCAAAACCATAATTCTGGCGTTTTCTTATAATTAAAGTGGGAAGTCTACCTTATTGTTTACTGGCTATAATTTCAAAAACTTAGAAGCTTAGAGATGGGGAGATGGCTTTGCTATTAACGTGCTTATTGACAAGTGTATGAGTACTTACTGGGGCATGGATGACTTATCAGTTGGTGAATCATTGAGGAAAGTAGCTCCCCTTCTTCTCTCTGGCTTTTTAAAATGGTGCCTATAAACCCAGTGCTGAGCAAGAATGGGAGGATTCATGCGTCTTGTTGACTAGCTAATGTGAACAAATTAGTGAGCTTCAGGTTTAGTAAATGTTTTAGTTTTGTTACTCATTACTGAAATGAAATTCTGGGTCCAAACAACTTAAGGGAGAACGGGTTCATTTATTAGCAAACAAGTTCAGGTTATAGTCCATGATGGTAGTAGAATCACAGCAGTAGGAGTTGAGGAGATGTTTCACATCACACGCACAGTAAGGACAGAGGGCAAGGATCAAGGCATGAATGCTTGCTTGCTTGCTTGCACTCTGTTTCCTGTGTAGACCACCTGCTTACAGGATAGGTCGTGTTCCCAATAAAATGGCTCTTCCCACATCAGTTATGCCCACAGACATACTCAAAAGTCAAGCTTAATTGAGAAATTCTCTCTCAGGTGGGTCTAAACCCTGTTTCCCAGATGTCAGGTTGACATTTAATGCTAACTACCATGGTGAAAGATGTTATCTAAAAGAATAAAGTGGATAGAAGTTGCAGAAGAAACCCAGTGTTCCCCTCTGACCTCCATATGCATTAAAACAAATATACACTTTCACCTTTACATATGAGTGCTTGCATGAACATATTACACACATATACACACATGAAATTAAAAAAGCTCTAAGCTTGGAAAGAAAAAAAGAAATTCTTACTATTCTTTAAAGTGTATTTCAAAAATCTTGAGAATCCAATATGAATGCAGGAACAAAAATGTAGCTAAACTTATAAAGGATCTTACTTAACTTTGTAAACTAAGGAGATCATGAACTCTGGAATTGCAGCATAATTAGAGTGAAATGCATTGTCACCTCCAGGAGAAAATCTTTGCTACCATCAAGTCTAAAGGAGGAAGCCATGAGGTCCTCACCATGCTTATTTGAGTCTTGGCTCAACACTTAACTATTGCCTACTATGTGTTTGCTGACTTCTCTGTTCAATATTTATGGCACCTAAGCAGACTCTAAGCTCCAGAAGGATCATTATTCTGTCTACTTCACCACTCTGTTTCTAATACATATAACAATACCTAGTACATAGTAAGTGCTCAATCAGTAATTGGAAACATGAAAATGAGTCATTTATTAAATGTTAGTTCATAATTTTCTCCCTATGATGAGATCACATGGAAAATATATATTTTGTGTATCTGGTACTACATAAGGGGTCCTTACACAACTGGGAGACCGACTGGTAATATGTGAATTATTGATTATCACTCATATGGTCAACATTGAGTTTATTTTATTTATTATTGCATTTTAATTGTGTCTGGTCAGAGTTGCTATAGCAATTTCATCTCTATATGTAGTACATGAAGTAACACATATACCCAATGTGATGTTGGCCCACAAATGCTGCTAAAACACACAAATTTCCTTTCCTTTCTATCACATGTAATTCTTCAATTCATAAGATATTTGCATTAGAAAACTCAGAGAAAATTCAGAAACAGTTATTCTCACAAAAACAATGTAATAAAACAAATGCATAGTGTGTGGTTTGACTTCAGGCCTATGGCCTGATTTCATTAAGCCTGACCTGATTTCTTTTAATTCCTACAAAATTATCCTGGCTCTTGTACTTCCAACGTGGTTGCAATTCTTTTTAAGGAAAGTTCCATACAGCTCTGGCAAACATTTCTGTAAGTAAATCTTTGAGATGACAACTCAAGAAGTATTGCATTTAAAATACTCAAATCTTTCCACTAAACAGTTTTACATGGAAAGAGGAAAAATAAAACATTAATAGGCTACCAATGCAATGCACAAAGTCTCTCAATGTTACATTCTTGAAGATATTTCTACTAGCACTCATTAGCTTTTAAAAAATTATACATATTCTAATTTTCACTTAACATGCTGAACTATGAGTCAGTTTAAGTAAGATTTAAAACAGGACTCCCTTTTTTCACACATAGCTACTCTTAATTGCACAGAACAAGCTTATATTCCCTTTATCCAATTAAGACAAAGGTAGAAAGAATAATTAAGCACAAACCAAAATAATCATATGCTGCACTTACATATCACTTGACATGGTGTTTAAGGTTCAGTTTTGTTTGGTTTTTTATTTTAAATTAGACTTAGAAGAACACTGGATTTAAAAGAACAATATCTCAACTTGAGAACTGTTACACAGATTGCTATGGTTAAGTGTCTGACTTGACTTAAAAGAATGAATCCTAAGTGGTGTCATAAAGGATACTGACTTGTCTCTGAATCCTTTCAATTGCTCAAATTGTTCTTTTATCTGTAAAATGAATTATGTTAACAATCACAAAATTTCCTCTCCTGTCTTATCTGAATGGACATATAGAGATTTTTTTTTAAAAATTAGCCTGCATTTGAATTGTAATTTTTATCTGCAACAATTCTCCATAATTGAGTCATTTTATTATTAAGAAATATTAGCTGAAGAGTAAACCTCTTGCTGTCCTGAGTTATTTGGGTTTTATATTAAGTCATGAATGGGAAGATGAATCTAATACAATGGTACATCACTTGAAAAAGGATGGTTGCCAAAAGGAGGAAGAAATGGAGAGCAAGAGGGGGTGATGTGGGTGATTGTGAGAAAAACACATGAGGCACATATATGTAATGCTATATTGAAACCCATCACTTGAGCATGAATATGTACTAATAAAAAGATATACATAATATAACACTGGAAAATATGAGGAAATAATAATTCCATAAGATTACCTTTGCTGTAACTTATCTTTGCTATCAAGATAAACCTAATAACTCATATTTAATACATGTTGATTCTGTTACTTTTCCATGACTGTAATAAATACTGTGACCTGAGCAACTTATGGGAGAAAGGGTTTAGTACTTGACTTATGGTTCCAGTGAATATAAAGCCCATTATTACGGCCAAAGCATGAATTTGGTTCACAAGACATTAGCCATCATGAGGCAGAGACAGTGAAAGAAAGAAGAATAAGGCTAAAGAACCTCAAGATCCATTGCTAGTGATGTACTTTCTCCAGCAAGGCTCTAACTAGTCAAGGTTACACATCCTTCCCAAACAGTGTCATAGTTAGGAACAAAGTATTCAAATACATGACCCTGTGAAGGAAAAATCCACATTCAAATCATCACACATATAGATATTAATAAATTATATAGATAAAAATTTTGTCAAAATTGTATGTATCACAATGGAAGGCAGCTGATACATATGTTCTGTTACACTGATTGTGATTATTTCACAGATGCACATTTAAATCTAAACTCATTGAGGTGTAACATTAAAATGTAGAGATATTTTATGTTAACCACATCAATAAAATGGCTTTTCAACAACAGAAGAAAACAAAAAGGAATATATGTTGTAGATCTCCAACGACTGATTAATGGAGAGTGAAAATGTGATATATATACACACTGGAATGTTATTCAGCTATCAAGAAAAGTGAGATTATGAGATTTTATGGTAAATGGATGGAGCTGGAAAACATTATATTAAGTGAGGATGTCAGACATTGAAAGATGAACACATGTTCTTGCTTATATATGGACACTAGCATTGAATTTATGGATTTGCATACTTAACTAGGAATATCTGTAGCAGTCAGAAAACTTGAAAGGAACCATATAGGAATGGGGGTGAGAGGAAAACCTTAAAGAAGGTGACATAAAATACCACACATGGAAAGGTGGGGAGAGGAATAGTGAGGGGAAAGATTAGATGGAAAAGGAGGGAATAAGGTATAGGAAGTGGTGGGGGAGTAACAAGCAGCACTAAAGGATGTAAATACAGTCAGACAGACACTTTCTATGTTATAAATTTATAAATATATAATTTAAAAGAGTGTGAACATACATATGCTCTACAGGGGAAGAAAGAGGGAGGAAGAAAAGGAATAGCAGAAACTGCCCTGAGATGCTCCTCCTAGAAGTTATAGGTGACTAAATAAAATCCCCAGTATTAAGTATGATATACCTCCTAATGAGGCTGGTCTTAGAGGTCTTGAAGGTCCCAAGAACAATAAGGATTTTTGCCATTGCTCTTAGTTGCCTTCCAAAAACTGATAGCAAAACACTATTGTTGAAGATACTATAAACATTTTTCGCAGGATATAGAAAATAAAACAAGTTGGAAATGATCTAGAGGCATCCTCCTTGCTGGCCAGCTTCCATAGTACCAGAGAGACAAAAGGTAAACAACCATCATCTACGAAAACTACAAGCTGCAAGAGCAAACACCCTGGCTAGATAGAGATAACTTCCAGTGAAAATATTGACATGAATGTTATGGTAGTAACCAATGGCTTTCTGAATGGACTTGAAGTATGCTTTTCAGCAGACAACCCAAACAAGACCAAGAACCTGTGGAAGGGGAGAACTGATCCATAGGTGGTAACAAATTACTAAGGTTTAACTAAAAATGTGCAATATCAAACAGCCATCTAAACATTTATCTTCATACATCACAGACTAGAGGAATTCTCAGCACACAACTGAAAAGCATTCTTTTGCAATGAAATATGTTTAATACAGAGAATCACAACTGAAGGAATTTGGAGAGTAAGTAACTACGGACCACTCATTTCTAAACTGAATACCTAATTAACCGCCCTACTCCCAGGTTCTGGGACCTTATAGAAGAAGGACCAGTAAGAATGTAGGAGTCTGAGGATGGGAAAGGGTACTATGGGACAATATCCTCTGCTCATGACAGGGCCTCCTGAACTCACCGCAGAGGTGTCTACTTTCACTAGATCTGCTCAAGATTTATCCAAGCAGCATTTCACCATGGAAGGTCAAGATCTCGAGACATCACACTTCCCAGAGACACTATTGAGGGTTAATGCTGTGATGGGCGGGGTAGGGAGAAGAGGGGCTACTCTTCTCAGTGGAGTACCTACTGAAATATCATCCATGCTCCAGCAAGTGCTCAGGCATATGTCACTACAGACAGCCTGGTTGAATCTTAGTGGGACACATGTGGAAAAAAGGCATGAAATGTAAGAGCGAGACAGGTCAGGAGGAAGAAGGGCTACAGTGGAAAATGGAGGAGAGGTTAGAGATGAGAATGGCACAAAATCATTGTATTCATATATAAAACTCTAAAAATGGAAATAAGTTAAAAAACAAATGTAAGCTTACCCTTTATGCTTTTAAGTGAGTTCAAATACGCTGCAAAGTACAAGAGATTCCTTTAAACAAAATTAGCTGTCTTGTTATGTGATAGAGACTGAGTAGCCTGAGAATTCACTTAATAATTGACAATTGCCACAAGAGTTATATGGTCACTTAGAGGTATTCATATCACTACTTACTAAAGTTCTTTTCTGATTTCAGTAAAATTCCAAAAATATTTTAATGATGGCTTAAAATCCTTAAAGACTGTATACTTCTTCCAATTCTTACTGTTGAAAATGATTCAACATTTTAAACTGCATATGTTATATTGAAAAGAACATTTTGGCCCAGGTTTATTTGCCTTGCCATAAATTTCTATATGAAGGTACACTTGAGAAGCAGTTTCAAAATCTCTTATGCAAACTTGTCTTCATTGATTGCCTATGAAAGTCAAAGCATTGTAGGATACTAAAAGTTTACCAGTGATGGGATAAGCTACAAATAGATTTCTCTGATATAAAAACTACTCAGAGGTAGAAATACTATGAAACACATCCATGGCTCAGTGTTCTGCTCCTCTCAGATGCTCAGAGAACAGAGACAAGTCTGTCTCCTTGGCAGATCTGTTCTTGAAACAACTAGAGATGAAAAAAGAAAACTTGGCTCAAGAAAATTAGTTATAAAATCACTCTTTTCTTTGTTGCTGACCAAAAATGTACTGGTATCTTGCAACTATGTGAAAATATGCTGGGGTCATAATATTCTCTCCAACACACACACACACACAGGCTTAAAGTATACAATTCAGAGACACTAGTTGGCTTCCTCTAGCTACTTAAATATGAATGTCCTGCCTCACAGTTAAAATTTATAGAATCTGGTGACATGTTGTTCAAAAGATAAACATGTAGTTAATTATTAATAAGATAAAAGTGAGCAATTATATAAAGAATGAAATAAGCAAGACACATAAAAGAAGATGCATTCTCATAATGCTTATTCAACAGACAAAGTTCACATTTGGACTTGACTATATAACTTGATGACTTATGACTATAATAAGATCAATAATAATTGATCAAATATGAAAACTTATATTTGCTATCTTTTTTACTGAACCCTGTCTATTGATATTGTTATCATTAACTTGTTGGGTTTTGATTGTTTGATTTTTATGGTCTTATTGTGCCTGGATAGAACACCATTGTAGTTTTTAAACTGAAGGCTGTTTTTCAGATGCTAAAATTAAACAGTCTGAATTTAATTTTTGTAAAATAAAGGAAATAAAGTAGAGAAAATAATGAACTATCCATAATCACCCTGAGAGAAACTCCCTCATATACATTGCCTTGTAACTACTTCTTGAATTTTTCTGTAGGTTTCTTCTTCCATTACTCATATGTCAGCATATCTTCTGATTTCCTTCCTATTTCTTATTTAAAATTTGTAATCATACTGTATGGGTAATTTTGTGTGCTGCATTGTTCTACACATTGCTGATTATTAAAAGCATTTTATGTCATTAAAAACTCTTTATTTTTAATTACTACCGAACTATTCTGTTGTACAAATGTACCATAATTTCTTCCTCTAATTCAGGATATTTAAGGAGATTTTATTTTTCACTGAATAAGTAATTCTGCAGTAAACATTCTTGGTTCCTTTTTTGCATTTTTATTTCCTAAGGAAATATTCCTGTAAGTGAAGTTAATGGTCATGGGGCACAAATATGTTACAGGCTTCCAAAAAAGCTGTGGCATCTACAAATTTATATGATTAAGTTTTAAGGGAAATAGTAAATACTAACTCTGTAATAAAAGTTAAACAATTAAACATCAGTAGATGTTATTTATTAGTTTGATATTAATATCCCAAAAATAAACAACTCAAAAAACTTCAGGTCTTCTCTGAGTTCTTATTCCAGTAAAATATCTCATGAATGACATCTTTCCTTTTGCCAGTAGATTTACACAATGACATTTGAACTCAACTGACATAACATAGCAAATGTACAAATTCCTTGAAAATAAGACAAAAGGAGCAAATTTTATTTGTTTCCCAATCTTAAGCTACTGTGTTTTATGAAGATATCTTTACTGATTTGAAAAAGGGATATAGTATTCATGTTCAATATGAGGTCCATCATTTCAAAGTCTCACGAGACTTCTTGTTTCCTGAATTTCTCCACAGGCAACAATTTCCTGAAAGCAAAGGATATAAAATGTATTGTGCAGATGCTGGCAGCAAACTGAACAGTAATGTGTGGAGGACTGAATAATCTGGACACAGATCTACCTCCTAATAAAAATTTGCACAAATAAATGCATCTTGTTCTGAGAAAACAGAATTTCTAAAACTTCAATCTTCCAAGAAATATACTTTTAAAGTTACATAGGCCATATTGTAGATTTGTTTGTTTTATGCTTCTAAAAGATTTGGATCATAATGTAAAATCTGCACTATTTTCTCAGTGATCAGTGGATGAGATTCTAGAATTGGATCATCTGAGCTTAAATTCCAGATCTACTACTTACAAGTTGCATGATAATAGGAAATTAATTATTAGCTACTGTCTCCACCATTGACAGAGATTTGCACAAAATAAACAATCTTTGGATCATGGCCAGAGACCATGAGTTCCATCCAACTCAATAGCACCAGAAGTTACAATCACAAGATCACAATGACACAATGACATTTGAACCACAGGATCACAAGGTCTGAACGTACTAAGATCTAACCATGTGATAATATGGTATCACATGATTATACCCTAAGAGATAGGCTGAAAAGAAGTACAAGGCTCCCATGCTAGAAGCAATTATTTTCTATGGCTGGCTTCCTCAACAAGTCCCCAAATGATGGGATTTTAGCAGGCCTTTAAAGAAGAGTGAAAATTTGTCATAAAATTAGAAAAGCATTTTTGACATTGGAAAAATTCAGAGGAGTTGTCGAAGGGAACAATGAGTAGAACATTTGTGTCTGGGGGGAAAATACAAATGCAGTTAATCTTTAAAAAATGTCATAACAGACAAAGCTTACGTAGCAAATCACTCTGGAACTCACTGAATGTTCCAAAAGGAAGGACAAATGACAGTAGAATATCACTCATTTTCAGGATGAGTCAAATTCAGAGAGGTTTTTTTTTCAAATTTTTTCTTTGTTGATGATTTTTGCTCCTTGAAACTTCCTGTCAACTGCCATCTATTAAAAAAGAAGCTTCTACAATGAAGGCCAAGATTATTCAGTGGATTTAAAGATAAATATTTAGAAGGCAATTTGATACCTTGTCCATTCAGCAAAATAGCAGTGTTTTGTTTTCTTCTATGATTTAGTCTATGATTTCCTTATCCATGGATCCTTAGCATGGTTTACAATACCAGTCATGTTCTGCTTCATATATAGCAGGTATTCATTCGATCCAATTGTGAAGCAGTTGCTTTCCCTTAGGATACTCATGCCACTACTGCACTGATGAGCGCATGTTACCTAGCTGGTTCTTCATGTGGTTTATAGTATTATGACTGAGTAAGGTAATTAAAGTAATTCTTTTTTTTCTTTTTTGAGGCAGGATCTTACTAGGTAGCCCAGGTTACTCTCAAAGCCTCCCAAGTGCTGAGATTGTGGACATACACAACCACATCAACAACTGAAGATGGAGCCTTTGGGCACATTCTTGAAGAACTGGTAGTTAAGGCAAATCCTGCACAAGCATGCAGTTGGAATATTGTCTGACGTAGCAAATCCCACCTCATGGAGGGCGGGACCATTCTCTAGGCAAGTGGATAAGACAGAGAATAAATAAGCTGGAAATTGCCACACAGGTAGACCAGCAAGTGAGGAAAACATGCCCCTTTCTCTCAACAATCCCTATGGATCTAGTGTGGCCAGTTCCCTTGGTGCCTAATGATGATATGAACTTTTCTGTAATGCTGATGAGTGTAACTCAGAATTGTGAGCAAGAATAAGCCTCTTATTCACCTCGGTATTTTTGTTCCTGAATTCATTCAACAATGACACTGTCAAAAGGAGATAACTAGCAATTGACTATCTTTTACATTTTTTTAATCAGTTCTTAAGTCAGCATACAAAGCCAGGAGCCTCTGCGTGGATTCTCATGTATACTTGTGTTTTTGAGACTCCACACTTAAGACTTCCACATACCTCTTCACCTCCAGCTTATCGCCTTCTTATCCCCAGGATACAGAGATCCATTAGCTACATTCTGAAAATAAATGCTAGCTTATGTATCTAACTCTTTCAGAATCAGTATAATGATAAACATGAGATAATTAAGTGTATGAAATGTGTTTTCCTCATTTTACAGGGTTTTAATGGACTTTGCTCTTGTTTTGAGTTTTATGAAATATTTTTCCCTGAAAAGTCTATTACTTAAAAGTATAAGAAGGTTCACATAAAGAAGGTAAACAGGCATGTTTATTTTTCCAGCTGAAAAGAAGCCTCTGCAAACGTATCAGAAGCTATTTTTTTCCAGAAGCTATTTTTGAACTCTTCTCTTATTGTGATCATGTGATACTATGAAGCTTCATTATTGAATTACTATTGACCCTGGTGAGTCTCTCCAAATCACTAAACCTTAGTTTCCTGATTTATATATAAAAAAAAAGTTAAAGAAACAGCAGAGGAAAAAGGAATACACATCCCATTAAATACTGATAAGGCATTTTGAAAAATACAAAATGTGCATGCACTTTTCTAACATAAAATCTTGCTATGAAATCACCAGGCTTGCTCCATTCTTTAGAAACTGCTCAAGCCAAGTGTCATTCTTGTTTGAAACACCTCGACTTCAACCAACAGAGTCTAAAACCCAGTGAGTGCACCATCTGAGGGAAGCACACACTGACTATAATAGTGAAGTCCAAATTAAGCTGGAATTCTCAGGGAATTTATTTACGTTTCAGTAACATAGACAATTGGTAAGGGATTCTGAATGCTGAGCATTGAGAGAATCTGATGTACATTGAGAGAATCTGAGCACTTGTTTTTTTCTCCTCTTTCATTTCCTTTCATTCCATTTCTCCCCACCATGCTTTCCTGCTATTCCTTGATGCTTCCTAGACATATACAAAGTAACACCATGCCCTCCACGTTTCCTCTTCACAAAATCCTCGTTAGCCCAACCTTGCTCTACATTTTCCGTCTGCCATTTGCTAACATATTCCATGACCAGCTGAGCCTCCAAGCTAGAATAAACAGAATGCGCTTTAGCATACAGGGATATTTTGTGCGCGATATATTCTCAAGACTTGGAAATGTAACTGTGTGTTACCATATTGTCTTCCGTATGCGCCTTCTGTTTCTTAACTTCACACATCACTCCTTTCTTTGAAGAAATTTGCTTCCAATGTGTTAAGAAACTGAGTCATGTCCTAAATTATGTGGTGGAAAAACTCAAGAGAATGGGAAGAGGCTTGCTTAGTTTGTGCAGAGGGCGACCCTCCGGCCTCCTATCACCCCATCCACTTGGTCATTTCACATAGGGGATAATGTAAGAAAAAGTCGGCACCAGGCACCTAGCATTATTCCAGGGTTCCATCCCAGCAGTGGCCGAAGGTGAGCCATGTGCCAGTCTTTTTAGTGGCACCAGACTCCCTTCTGGACAGGTGGTTTTTCTAAAGTTCTAAAGCTGAAGGCATTTCAGTGGTGAGGGAGGAGTGGAGACCTCATTTGTGGGCAGGTGCCCTGCAGGAAACGCAGGCAAAAGTTCTCTCATCCTCCAACAGTAGTGCTAACATGGGCCTCCCATAGTAGGATCAAATGCTAAAATGCTTCTGCTTACCGAAAATTGGTAGCTGGTTTATCCTGTGTCAATCTGACCTTTTGGCATAATTTTTCACAAAGACATTTTTTTTGAGCCTCTCCCATCTCAGAAATAGAGAACAGAACTATCACTTAAAGCTGTTGTTTGAAGTAGTAAATTTTTTTCACCTTCATACTTCTGTGTTCCTTGGCTACATTCGGTGTTGTCCTGACATATGTTAATCAATGCATTTGTTACACACAGCTTGCCTATTGCAATTCTCTGGTGACTGGCTTATCATCGTCTATAATTATTTCAATTCCAATTAATTCTGAACTTCTTTGCAAGGTTATTTACTAGCTTTAAGCAATAAGACAACATGGCACCTCTTTGGTTTCTAAGCATCTGGTCAACTACAAATTGAATTCCATGCCCTCTTTTCTGTCTGGGAGTATCACTCAGTGACCCTTCTCATATATCACTGGCACTAGTCGTCATCGCCTTGTTTGATGAGTAGGAAAAAATGCTTTCAGTGAGACAAATAGTCTCATAATAACATTCTTGTTTGTTGTTTTTTGTGAGTCAGATCTCATGTAGCTCAGGTTGATCATGAACTTCCTCCCTGGTAGAGACTGGTTTTGAACCCAAGGTATGTGACTCAGGCATGCACTGTCACATCTGGTACCCATGATGACATTCTTGATCACTGCAGAAAAAAAAATACTCGAGTAACATTAAAACTATTAAGAGAGACAGAAGTAAAATGGACTTGTAGGTATGTTCAGCGTAATACATGAGAAGGAATCTTATAGTCTTGGTTCTAGATGCAGCTCAGGGGAAGAGGAGAAAACAGCACATATTCTAGGTATGACCCAGCTACTCAGGAGCCATCAAATCCTTTCATTTTCATGGCAATTATTGGAGTAACACTCATCAACTCCCCATGACAGGTAATCAGAGGGAGTCTCAGAGAGAATATTGTGAGGTCTTGTCTGAGGACATGCAAGTGGGAGGTGGGAGTGGCCAGCGTGAAAGTCAGGTTTTCACTTGACTGGAAAATGAACTTACACTTTTACCAGAAGATCAGCCAGAGGTCATCAAAGGAAAATTTTCAAATTTGGGTTGGGGATGTGGCTCAATGAGTGAATGCTTGCCTTGGATACACAACGCCCCCGACCTCATCTCGAGGATTGCAAAACACGAATAATAATTAATAATAATTTCATTGAAAAGAAAACTTTGTAAGTATTCAGGTATGAGGGAGTGACACTAGTGCACCTGGAAGCACAAAATATGAAGGACCAGAATGAAAGAAGAGGTGGAGTCTGAAGCAACGATCTTAATTGGTAGAGTGGGGGAACTTTTCCTTTCCCTTTAGAAACCCAGAACTAATATTTTCAGCTTTACAGTCCATACGGTCTCTCTGAATGTTACTCTGCACTCCTAGTATGAAGGCAGAAATGTAAGATAATAAACTAGCATTGCTGTGCTCTAAGAAAATGCTTTTTTATAGAAACAAAATAACCTTGGGTCTAAATCAATGCTTCCAAACACAGGTCAATACCATTTCCTAGAGTGAAGGGTGATTTTTTTTCTTAATTATTTCCTTGTGGTGTGTGTGTAGACATATGGGTGTACATGTGTGCTTGCATGTGGATGTCAGAGGTCAGCTTTGGCTGTTGTTCCTTGGACGTCATACATCTTGGAATTTTGCTGGATGCTGTTATTGTTTTGTTTTGTTTTAATTTTATGTTTGTGACAGTCTCTTGGCTTGGAGCTAATACAATAGGTCGGGTAGTCTGGCTAGTGAGCCCCAAGAATCTACCTGTTTCTGCCTTGGTGTTGGGTGAATGGTTTTTAAATTTATTCTATTGCCATTTCATTCATGAATATAATGAATTTAAGTCATTTTACCCTAAATTACCTAATCACATTCTCCCTCCTCCCATTGAAACTGTGTTCTTCACCAATCAGTCTCCCTCTTGCTTTCAAATCTTTCAGAATGTGTAACCACTGATTTCATCTCTTTTGTCTGGGCTGGTGTGTGATTGAGCATTTACTGGAACATGGACCTTGTAAATTTTTCATGTGGGTTCTGGGGATCAAATTCAGATCCCATGCTTTCTCAGCAGGTACTTCACCAACTGGAATCTCTTCAACCCTGTGGGTGTGTGTTTTTTTTAATTGCCATGATCTAAGTATCCAGGGGGAGTAAGTTCTGGGTGAGGATGTTAACTGTTCTCACATCTTCAGAGTAGATTCATCTAAACTCATCTAAACAAGACTTTCCCACCATGCATGACAATAATATCTCCACTGAGATTTGATAAAGATAAACAGCATGTTCAGAATATAGTTTGAAACTCACAAGAAATCAGTAATAGGACAGAGAGAAGCAAGATTCTCCAGAAAGAGAAGAGCTGTGGAAATGAGACCAATGTTCTCTGAATAGTTTTCCTAGCCTATCACTACATGTATTAAACAAGCACCATATGTCTCTGAAACTTAGCTCATATCAATTAACAGGGAAGAATCCTCCCTCTCTGCTTACATTGCTATAAAGGTTCGAGGAGGTCATGTGTGTAAAGTGACTGTAGGGTATTGATTGTTCGGGTCTTTCTATTCAGTACAAATACAACATGAGCCAAATGTGAAATGTTTGATTGTCTATTCATCTATGTTTTAAAGGGGGAAAAATCATTAGGATTTAACATAGTATATCCCAATCTATCACTTCACTGTATAATTAATTGCAAAAATGATCAATGAGATAGTTTGTATTCTTTTCTTTCCCCTAAGTTTTTAATTACTGGTATGCACTTTAGATCTGCAGAACCTCGGGCTGGAGAGGTGGCTCAGGGGTTAAGCCTCCGCCTTGCAGGCGGAAGGTCCTGAGTTCAGATCCCAGATCCCACGTATAGACGCCAGGCGGAAGCGGGGGCGGCCTGCGCTTCTGGTCCTGGTAGGGCGGAGCCTGTGAATCCCGGACAGAAGAAGGTGGAGGCGTCCATGGTGGTTCGCGAATTCGTCCGTGGTTCTACACATACACATACACAGACACACACACATACACACACACACAGAGACGCACACGCGCGCGTGCACATACTCATGCATATGCACACAGTTGAATAAATAATAATAAAAAAAATTAAAAAACAAACAACAAAAAAACAAACAAACAAACAAAAAAAAAGATCTGCAGAACCTCTCCATTCAGGCCAGCCAACATTTTCAACTCTTAGAAGCCTTGCTGAGGTGATCAGATTTCCTCCACAGAGCAGGTATTAACTTCGAATTAAAAATACTCTACTCACTCCCAGTCAATGTATGGAACTCGTTCTGTCACCCACCTTTTTCTCAAGCATATAGAACAACCCAATATACTTGCAGAATGGGGTCTTCAGACATTTCCCAGGTTTAGTTATAAAATACTTTACAGGCCACTAGAGAGATGGCTCAGGGGTTAAGACTCTGTCTTGCAAGCAAAAGATCCTGAGTTGGGATCTCAGGTCCCACATAAAAAAATGCCAGTCAGAAATGGACGACTCCCACATTGTCTGCCTGGGAAACCCCAGAGCAAAGCAAGAAGGAGGTAGAAGTAATCCAGGATTATTCCTGAAGTTACCCTTGGTCCTCCACAAGAACACACAGTGCCCTCTGATACACACACACACACACACACACACACACACACACACACATACAAATTATATATATATATATATATATATATATATATATATATATAATACTTTACAGCCTACACTGCTCAAAAGTAACTAAATCCAAAATCATGGTACTCTCTCCATATTCAAACCTACCAGTGTCTAAGAAACAAAAACAGATAAATGGCCTGTAGTTATTGGTGCCTGTTTAGCAATTTCTGTGTTGAAGCATAATCCAAATAGCTGTATGATTCTGATTGCCCGACATACTTGAAAATTCTCTCCTCCAAATGAAGAAATTCCTTTAAAAAGTCAAGCAGAAGGGCAAATCAAACAACCATGATCAGTTGATAAAGATTCAATAGGCCCCATTGGTGACCAATTGATGTTTATGATTAATGTAGACTTCGTCATCAGCATGCCACAGAAATTCAGCGATTCTAGTTTTGCCTTGTGTTTCTCCTTCTCCTGAAACCAATGGAATGCTTCTTTGTATTTTGAATCTTGTCAGTCAATAAAAATGGAAAAGAATATACATGTGTCAAATGTCATAAGGAAAGTTGTTATTGTGTGCAATGAACACACATATAAAAATGCTGAATGTAAAATATCTCCAAGGAGTCTACAGTCAGGGGTGGTACTGCCTTATGTTTGTACAGTCAGAGAACAGGAGGCTGAGGCAAGAGGCTCACCAAGCGTTGAATCTGGAACCTGCCTGGATTGCAGAGTGAGGGCCCCAAGAGATGCAGGCTGTGTGGCTATATTCAGATGCTACTAGAGCAAAAGATGGAAAGGCAGAAGTTATGCCCCACCTCTTTCTCTAATTATTTTGAGCAGAATTCACTAACACTGAAGATAAATGCATTGCTAGCTTTTAGGATCATGGAGATGTGGAAAACCTGCAGTGACTTTCATTAAAGCAGCCACGAGCGTTTCTCGCTGCAGGTTCCCAGCCGACTGATTGAAGCAGAAACCACTTGGATACAGACAGGTCTTAAGGGGAGAATCTTCAGTTGAGGGCCTTGAGGGGGGGCGAGGGGGAAGGAGGGAGGGGAGTAGGGGATGCAGTTTTGTTTGGTTGTTTTCCAATCTGTTAAAAAGCTTATCTCCCCGGAAGACCTCTCTCATTTTACTGTTCATTGGGATCGGTATTTTAGAAAAGGTAGAATGAGGAAGTAGATGAAAGTCTTCTCTTCTAAAGCATGGGTTTCGGTAGACATTGGTGGCTACACTGGCTGATGCATCCAAGTTACCCTCAATCAAGCTTCCCGGCCCGGGACCATCTCTGTCACCTGCTTGAACATGAGCGCGCGCGCGCGCGCACACACACACACACACACATGCACGCAAGCATGCACGCACTCACGCACCCTACCATGTCAAATCACATTAAAAACTATCAGCTAAGAAAATGCAAGAGGGAAAACATTTTTCTCTGAACATGTTTTCATTTGGTTTAAAGGCAAGAGAGGCTAATGAATGGCAGTCCAAATGACGTACTAGTAAAGAGGCTGTTGCTGGCGCTGGAGTACCGTTTAGGATCTTAAAACCAGGGTCTCTGCGTGGGTAGCGCCCACCTCGCTGCTCGCCCTAGAGAATTGTGTCACTTTGTTTTGCACATGCCAAGAGGAAGTGTCGGCTGATTTCCCCAGACGACAAAGGTGCAGCTAGGACCCTCCCTGCCATCTCTGGCAACAAGAAAGCTGGCCCTGCAGATGATAGGGTCTGTCCTCTTCCCGCAGGTACCTGTCAGTCAGGCGGGGCGTGGGGGATGATAATTCCATCTGCGCCGCTGGGATTGTCAGCTGTATTGTTCTGCTCAGTGTGCTATGGATTGTGGAAAACAACCGGGACAGATGATTTTAAGTAATTGCTCTGACAGAGACTGATTACTACAGTAACAACAGTCAGTTAGAGTTAAGGAGTAGCCTGGGCATGGGGAGGAGCGTAGAGGAGAACGAGGAGAGAGCTTTGTAATTTTACAGATATATGATCTGAGACCTGAGTGTTCTTTCTCATCATTTGATTTGGAAAATTTCTCAGAAGCCTGAAAAGAAATCTAAATATTGCTACAGATAAAGGAATTCAACGAACATATTTAACTGCTGTTAAGATAAGCCATAAAATGATTAGTGACTCTAAAACCGATGATTATTCATCGCCATGGCCTTTATTGTTTTGTGTATTGGGGTTTGTTTTCAAATTTGTGCATTCGGCAGTCACCTTCGCGAAACACTGGTTAGTCGTGGATTGCGCAAAAGCACCGAATCCATTTGAAAAGTGACTCATTGCTATTTGGCTGCTTACCTTCTGACTCCTGTGATAGTTGGTTCACTAAAAATATTTTAACAAATGATGCATTCTGCATCCTTTTCATAAGTACTGTATGCCCGATATTTAGTGTAATGAGGCAGAAATTGTTGCAATTTAATGAGAGTAATAAAAATAACCATGTTTCACCAAAAAAGAAAAAAAAAGATTTGTTTTAATTTGAAAAGAAAGCTTTCACTTGTTTCTAGTAAATGTGCCCAGGCACAAAATAACTAATAGATTCCATCCTAGTCGGTCTTTTAATTTTGATATTATTCTTATTTTTTTAAGTTTTTTTCTACTTCTGAGAAGTGACCCATGGAATTATAGGTAAGGCAATGAACTAGAAAGCTCCGGTAAGAAATAATGAAATGATAGTGATTTTGAAAAAAAAAAATGGTAATATGCTGAATAAAATAATTCAATACCAGATAAATTAGAAAGTCTTAGGAATGAAAATTACGGTAATAATTTAACACTGTGAAAAGTAAGTATGATAGAGTGCGTCCGAAGGACATTAATTACTCACGTGAGTGAGCTATTGTGGGGCGCACAATGGCTGATCCATTTGCCAGCATGGCCGTGCTGCTCCCACTATTTTCCCTCATTACTTTGTAAATCTCTTCCATGATACCTGGAGAATTGGAGGTACTATTTTAAGCCTACTTCCATTTGATCTTAATTAGGGTTAAACAAAATGATTTTCACCAGTTTCTACTTAAACAAAGGAAAGTGCTGGACTAACTAATATTTTCCGGTATTAGCTAGAATCGGAGAATTGCCAAGGGGGCTAGAGGTATCACTTGAATTTCCAAATGAGGAAACGAAACCGGCTTTGATTGAGCCACTCCATCCACTTGGCTTTGGAAGTTATTTCCAGGCAGCGGGCAATCTGTGACTCTTGGGAAGTTTAGGGAACTGGGGAGCCTTTTTCTTAGTGATTTGGGTCATGACTTGCTGAAGAAGAAATACAAGTCACATTGTAGCTGACCTTCCGGCCACTGCAAGCTATCCATAAAAAATAAAATTCTCTGCTAAGCAAGCTGGCAAACTATTCAGGAGCACTGAGGCAATTGGTTCTAAATAGCATGGCTGCTGCAGAATTTTAGTTTCCAGAAATCATTGTTCTCATACATGCTTGTCATCTACCAAACACGTCTTTGCTTCAAATAGCTGACTGCTTACACCTTTGGTTGAATAAGCAAATCAGTGATAATGAATTCACATTAAATGCCTTCTTTTGCTCTCAACATTTTTTAGCTATGATATAACATTGATATATTTCATTTATCTAGGGAAACTCAATAAATAATGAACTAATCATATCCACATTGTAAACTTCCTGAATTTAAAGCTGACATTTTATCATGAAGAGTGAGAAAATCGGGGAGCCCAGATTTAAGGTTTGTTTTTAAAGGTAGAAAAAAAAAAAGACACAGAAGTAGGAAGGGTATTTGGGAAAAAGAAGGGCTTTAATGAGAGGGAAAATGGAATGAGAGAAAATATAGAGGGAATATGATCAAAGTAATATATATATGATATATATAAATTTGTTAAAAAATAAGTATTTTAACGTTTTAAGATTCTGAAAAGTATACCTAATATATTTTTCTTTTTTCATTATCACTCCTAATATTTTATCACAATTAATTTTTTGCTCCTTAATTCTTTTATACCTGGACACATTCAGAAGTGTGTTATTTATATAGTTTTTTAATTATCCACACCTGAACTATCTAGATTAACAATGTCCAAGTGGTTATAAATTTATATTATCCAAAACATTACCCCATCTTTGAGTATGGATACAAAAAAATTGGCAGAAACTGCAATGCATACATACAAACCCATACATAAATTCATCACTAAGAATTTAAATTGTTCTGTTTTCTATAACGCTTTCAACTCAGCCTTTGCTGTTGTATTTTAGTCCATATTCAAGCATACTGTCTTTAAACAATACTATGAATCATTTTTTAAGTTTCCCTGTCTCCAGAACTAGTGCAATATTTCATGAGAAGGTCTTTATAACTTCTTTGGTATTGAAATGGACTCAGTCACACAGCTGAAATACCCAAGAAAAGCTTCTCCTATATATCCAATGTTCCAATGCTCCTTTGGAATATGGGAATATCTCTGTCTTTCTGCCTGCCTACCTCTCTTGCTTTCCCACTCTTTCCCAGTCCCAAATGAACTTTCTTCATTCACTAATCTTGATGCAATCTCTTTATCAAGTGGTAGTTAATTACTCAGGGAAGTAAAAAGTTTCTCATCCCTTTAAAGGCTAGCCCCCAAACTGTTCCACTCCCATTTTCCTATTTTCTGTATATCAAAGGAAGTCTCAAGGCCATCTCTGATTCAACAGGAGAAAAACAAGAGTCTATCCTGATGGGCGGAATGTCCTGCAAATAGAGACGTAGATGTCTGATGACAGTCATTTCAAAAGTTATCTTAGTTTCTAAGAAAGTATTTGCCGACTTGCCAGAGGTAACAAAACATCACAGCCAGATGGGAGATCATGGGTTTCCTTATTTGGCATTACAGAGAAAGGTGAACTATGAAAATACTTGTCTATTAAAGAAAATTTGGGTTCATTAATATCATATCCACTAACACACATACATACATATATTTGCATTGGATATTCTATTCTCAACTTTACAGCTTTGTATACTTTTAAAAATGTAAAGATGTCTCTCAGAAGAATGAATTTCCACAAGGAACTCTAAATTCAGGGAAAAAAAAAGTTTCTCTTTGACTTTAAAAAAAAATATTCCATAATTCCATGCTTCCAAGCAGCTAAAGGGTCTCTTCCCTCTGGTCTTTTTCAAGTTCATCATCCAAAGTAACTTACCATGTTTGAAATATATGACTCTAAGACTGTTCATTGCATGCAACAATAAAAGCAGAGTCCATTGACTTCTCAGCATCATATTTGGCTCTCATATTTGGCTCTATTTTCCTTTCATTATTCAGAATACAAGAGTTGAAAAGTTCTCATTGTAGACTGTAGCCTTTCCAGTGGGGTCACAGAACTTTTTCTGCAGGTTATAATCAAAGTCATTTTTAAATATATGGACAAAGTTATTTGTTTTTAGGTTAACCTCTAAAGCAATTTTTGATGTTTCATCCCCAACAGAATAAGCAATGTTTGCCAACAGGCAGAAGCGGGACTTAAATCCAACTCCTACCAGTTACTGAATAGTATATAAACTTTAACAACACATGTAACAGTAAACCACTGTGTGATCATTTCTAGATGAGGAGTAAGGTCACCTGCAACATGGGGGAAAAATCCATGAATTTTTCAGCTTAGTCTTAGAATGTGACCCAGAATTTCACGAAAGGTATTTATCATTCAAATACAGAATTGAGATTAAATGTGCTACATTTGATTTGTTTGTTTCTTAAATGCACAAATATGAATGTTACAACATTCTTAAGCCTCAATGTGGTAGATTTGATTTATTATATTTTGCATTAGAAGTAATGTGTTCATTGGTCACTAGTTTCCCAAAATGTTCTTTGAAAAAGAGGGCATTATGGTCAAATACATTTGGAAAAAATACATGTTATTAACTCTTTCACAAAACTCATAATATTTCAAAGTCACTGAACTAGTATAAATGAAATTAAGAAATATTCTTAAAATATTTAATCTTATACCTTTCATATTTAATAGAGGAAAAATATGTAGACTACTATGTAGTTTTTAACTACTTTGTATATTGAGGAATTTTTTTAAGTTCATGGAAAAGACAATGTATTTAAATAGAAAGATTTCACATAAAATCTTAGTGTTAAACTAAATAACCATTAGCATTACATATATTGTAGAAGGTTTTCGACTCATGTTCATTATTAAGATCCCTTGATTTTGTGTTGAAACAAACTGCAATTCATTATATAGGGTGATCTCATCTTAGACTAAAAGACCTCATACTTTAATAACTAATTTTTTTAATCTACGTGGTCAGTTTAGTCATTTTAGGATACCAGCTTTATGTCTCAACTGTTTCCTGATGTTACCAAAATACAATGAAAAAGACAAGATTTCTGAGAAAATCAGTTACTAAAATCTGCTCAGTAGGCTTAGTTTTACTCCAAATGAATTCTATGATATCTGACCAAAGTGGCTGTCTAACATATTAGAATAATATTCTATATTTTGTGGGAGTTTTACTTTCTTACTTTCACATACTTGTTTCCCATTGCTCATTCATTGAGATGTATTCTCAAATATACAAAAATACTTTTTAGTTTTACATCAACATATCTAGAACATAATAGTTACACTATAAAACTGAACAGAGAATTCACTAGCTTAATGGTGGTAAAGAAATGAGCAATGGAAATGAAAAGAAGAATGGACACAGAAAGGAGGAAAAACAGAGAAAGAAAGATAAAAGGAGATAGTTAGGCAGAGAAAGAATAAACTTGCTTTATTTTTTATCCCCAAGGAAGCATAAGAACTCATAGTAAATTAATCAAATGCCATTTCAACAAAGAACCAAATAAGCCCTTTGATAAAAATTGATCTAAACAAAGACAATGACTAGAGAATTTAAATGAGTTGTCTACATAATTATTTGTTTCTCTTATTCAAAATATACTGCCCATTAGTCAGGCCAATATCATAATTTAGTCCCAAAAGAATGAATTTCTATGTCTGTTGCTTAAATGAGTACATTCATTATCCATATACTATAAGATACAAGCTTCCATAACAAAGAAAGATTTTACCCAACAATCAAAAACCAAACAAAAAGGAAAGACTTTCAGCAAGCAAATGCATTTCCTGTTCTGAGAAGTTTCATGAAGATGCTTTATCTGAATTTCATGACCATCTCTGCATTTTGGATGGAGAATGGCAATATAGGAAAAGTCCTTCAACAGTGAGTTTCTAAAACTATGACACTTTGCTCCAAGGAGCAAACAAACTTTTCTTTCTGCATGACAGAAGACATCAATTTTAAGGAAATATTTAGGTGAAACATTTCACCCAAGGAATCAATTTAACAGTGTTAAGATAGCTACCTACCAATGCATCAATTTTAGGGAGACATTTGTCTAACACAGGCTAAGTCAAGATAAGTCCAAGCAGAACATGTAAATTTGAATGGCATATGCAGACTGCTCATCTTTCTGTGGCAACTTTTCAGAAAGAATAGCATGCATTCAACCACTCTAGTTACTACTTTTCAGAAAGAGCATGCATCCCTCACATACTTCATACATTAATTTTGCAACATTAAAATACTGAATTTCAGAACATAAAAGAGGAAAATCAGAGGCAAATTAGTTCCCTTGCCCTTGGATTTTTTTTTGAAAAATTCATTTTCCAGAGATGTCAGCATTGTCTTTCTAAGACAGCAAGATAGTTAGTAATACTTGTAAAATACTGTAATTTAGCTAACATAGAAAAGCAAATGGAGAATAATGGTGATCTCTGTGACTCTCAAGGTGGGGGAAAGGAACAGAAAAAGCATACACAGTACACTAGTTACGAGTTAAATCCTCTTAACTGATTTATTTTGCCATTTTTTTTTGTTCAAGTAACCTATTTAAAAATGCATCCCAGCATAGTGTGCCCCTATTATTAATAGTCAACGTACATTTCAACCTGTCAAGTATTTCTAGCCTCACTTTTGCAAGGTTCCTTGTTTTTTTTTAAGGAAAAAAATTTAAAAAGCAAAGGCATTTCCTAGGGCACATGCTGCCAGACACCCAGCATTTATCTTATCTCAGTTGATGACTTTCCTTTTATCCTGAAATGATTTGACAATGACTCTATGATTTCCTGTACAAATTACCCTTTGAAAGTGGCAGTGGCGCTTGGCAGCGATCTTCACTTAATTACTGAGTGGATTATTAGCATACGGCTCCCCCCCCCCTTCATTTCTTTATATCTTCTAGATTGCGTTGACAGTTCCCTTTCATTGCCTGCTTTAACTCACTGAATACTAAACATTATGCAGATCGCAGCTGAGAAGTACCCAGGCTACTCCAAACCCCTAGTCTCCACCAAGACCTTTTTGATGGAAAGTAATTTACAGGTCAGAAATCAATAGTGTGTCTGGAAGTGCATCTGTGGGTTTTCTGAATTTAGACTGAGGTTGGGGTAGATGGGAGCACTAATGTTCAAAAGTGAATCTTCCTTTGCAATCATTTTGAAAAAGCACACACACACACACACATACACAATTAGTTTTGTTCCTTTCTTAAGTATCCTGTCTTTAAATAGTCTGAGATCTCGAGATTCTATTTTCTTTTTAACTCCTTAGGCTGCCACCTGACTTGACAGGAGGGAGGTAGAGAGGCTGCATTTTCAGAAATGATGTTTCCCTCCTCATCAGCCTGTGAAGCCAGGGGGCTGATAAGCTGACCTCTTTGATATGTATGGAGTATGATTGTTTGCCCGGGTAAAGACAAATGTAGTGATAAATTGCAATGATCTCTCCAGCATGCTCAGAAGGAACCTTCCTTCTCTTCTCTCTTGGCTCCCATCTTTTGGCAGAAATTTGCACATATGTCGGGCATTCTCTCTCCAGATCTCTAGCTCTCCTCCCCCCAACTGCATGCAAAAGAATCCTCCCGGTTGCCTAGGCTATAGTAGGGACATGAACCCTTTCCCTTCTCAGCCTTATGGTATAGTGGGGTTATTTTTTTCTCACTCTCCTTGGGCAGAGAATACAATACATGAGTAATTTCAGGACTTGATAGAAGAGACACCAACGCCACAGGAGAGAGCGCGGGTGGGTGGAACAGCTGGGTGCTGACTATGTCATCTCCATTCCAGGACTATCAACGACCAGCTTTACTCTTCTAGCGCTACATCTGCTATGAAATTCGGGTCTTCCAGGTGGCAGCCCAACATGCTGTCCAGTGCGATCAGGCCATTTAAATGCTTTGAGCTAATGCCGCATATCCATTTTCTAAACAAGTTAGCAGATACCATATGCGGCAATTAAAGTTTTATTGAGTGGTGCCTGCTTACCATACTGAATTTGGATTGGCTACCATCTGTCTGAAAGCCTGTGGTACCATCCTTGTTGCTTGAGAGAGAGCATTTGTAAGGAGAAAAGCTTTTTCTCAACTTCTGAAGGAGCTGCCCAGAATTTCTTTCCTTTTTTTTTTTTCACACAAGCCTCAAAAGCAGATCTGGTGCAAATGAGCCAATACCAGACTAGAAGTTATGGAGCATCACAGACCACTAGACCAAGAACACAGACTCAAGAAATTTCTGCCTTGGCTATTATAAATATATATTTCTCTCCAAATATGCCATTTTTCAGAGATGTTTTCTATGTGCAGTCCAATGAAAACCAATTAGATCTAAGAAAAGGATGTGGAAGTTGTTTTGTACCTGTGGAAATTAATATGGTCCTTCTTGTTTTCTGCAAAAAAAAAAAAAAAATTACCTGGAAGCATGGGGAGAAATTAAAATATAAACTAACGTTTTCCTTACTCTACTGGTTAGGTCTGCAGGGAAACAGAACTGTGGAAGCTCAATCAGCTGAACAAAAGATTCGGGGAAGAACATTCATTTAAATAAAGGTGAAATACTTGAAGTGGGGAGGACTGATTAATACACAGCTAATTTTTATGGGTTCTCAGACATAGTCATCTCTGCACCTTTGGCCTTCATGAAGGCTGAGCAGAAAACATACATTAAAGTAGAATTCAAAACCTATTTGTAACTTAATACCCTGGACACTAGTGTAGTCTGCCAGAGAAAGATTAGAGAATAAGCCCATCGTCTACCTCTTGGTTGTATGGGTCTTGGATATGCCGGCTATTGTTGCTACTCTTCAGTTGCTATGTTAAGTATCCTAACCCAAGCAACTTAAAGAAAGAAGTCCATGGTGGCCCAGAATACATGTTGGCAAGCATGACAGCCAAACAGGAGTCTGAGTCATATTACAGCACCCATTGAGAGAGAGAGAGAGAATTAGGAGGAGGAAGTGGGAAAGTGGGATCAGTTTACTCCAATCTCTGGCATGCTTCCTCCAGCAAGGCTGTGCCTTTTAAAGGTCCCATTACCTTCCCAAGCAGTGCCACTAGCTGTAGACTGAGGCATTAAAACACATGAGCTTCTGGAGGACCATTCATATTCAAACTATGGTGCTGGTATTTTGTGGATATCTTTGTATAGAAAAAAATGAGTACATGAGAACCTGTTGATTCTGTTGCTTTCGGTCTTACCTTGGGGATTTTTAGATTGTCTTTGACTTTTGTAAACAGTCAAGAGAAGAAAGAAACCCATGGTTTCTACATAGGCTTCATTTTGTCACTTGGTGGTGAAGTATAATAGAGCTTCCTTGCTGTTTTTGTCAAATTTCCAATAATGAGAAGTCCATACCACTGGAAGCTTAAGGAATGTGATATGCTTGAAGCAAAGCACTGGCTATGAGTCAGAAAAATTTCTCCACAAGATGGCTTATCACTGTCTAGAAAAGTTACCCCTCTGTGACAATCCTTTCTCCTGCTCTGAAGAATGGAACTCAAAATCATATTTACCATTTTAGCTATTGTGAAGTGTAAGAGCCTGAAAATTCTCTGTAAAATTACTGAAGTAGGAAAAGAGAAATTATTAACAAATTTAACTGAAGGTCAAATGTCATGCCCATCTGTTTTGAAATCTTTTTGCAATGAATTCTCTTGAACCCTCCTCTGTGCTCATACAAAAACGTGTGTATATCTGCCTTAAGACATTCTTCTACATCTTTTTAAACTCTAACATATTTCCATAGCAATAATTACTATTTAAAGTATTATGCTCTGTGTGCAAAAAGGAATAGCATGTAATAGAAACCTTCTAGGTATTTGGAAGTTCTAAACCCTCCCACACCTGATAAATCAAAATCTTTATTTAGGAAGAGCACCAGATAAACCATATCCACATTCAAACCTGAGATTCACTGTTTATATAATAATTCTGATTCTCAGGGAATTCTTCAAATTTTCCATTTAACTTATTTTTTGATGTATGTAGATTTTGTGGAATTACTGACACAATTTCATTACGTTAGGAATGAAAAGAAACAACTCCCAACTGGGACCCATACAAATAGCAAACTGCATATTAGACATCTGTCACCTCATTTATTTGATCAGTCCTACTGAGTGCCTACTGGGAAACAGATACGGGATCCAAAATAAACATGGTATGCAATAGCAGAGACTAATGGTGTGGTCCGAACAGACAAATTTTCTCTCTTATGTGCTCCTTTAGTGCTACTGCTTTCATTTTTTTGAAGGATATATTACCTTGATGAGTAATTATTTTCTCTTTTGTCTTTCGTTTTTTTATAGACTCCCATGTTGAAGTATCTTTACTGATTATACTATTGAGGTATCTGTCTAACAAATCTTCTGAAGTATAACATAACCATTGCTATCCTGGACTCATAGCTGTGCAAGATGCAGACAAGAATGGGCCCATCAAAATATATCAACTGAAACTAGCCTGAGAACTTCCTCCTTGCTGAATAGCTTAAACAGTACCAAGGCATACTGTAGAACCTGTTGGGGGAGAAAAATAATCACAGGCTTCATCAGCTCTGAGATCTGTAAGCTGCAATAAAAATCACCACGACAACAGGTGATCACCAGTGTAACAGTGGCATGAGTATCAAGGAGACAAGCAACAGCTTTCTAACTGGACTCAAGACCTGCTTGTCAGAATGTCTAATTACTGTTAACTAGAACTAGAACCTAAAAAGGGGATGGAAATAGATCAATACAGATTAAACAGCCAATGAACCTATAGGTAGGAGTATACAAATGCAAATAGGTACTATTGTACTCATAGATTTGAAGAGCCTAGAAATCTACAAGAGAAATCTTCTACACTGACAGGATGGAGACTAGGCCAGTAGAAGAGCAGTGAAGTGGACAACAATGGCCGCCATAATACGGAGTACTGTCAACTTAGCAAGACTCACCCAGAAACTCACCCAGAAACAAATCAACCTAATCTCTCCCATCCTAAGGCTTTGGGAACCTCATAGAAGAGGTAAGACTGTAAGAATATAAAGATGGAAAGATTTACCTTTGGACAAGACATTCCATTCAAGGCAGGACTACTGCATCTAGGAACTCACTGCAATGAGACTTTTCCTTACCAGATCTGCATTAGGACTGATATTCCAACATGCCTCCATAGACCAGTGAAGAACTCAAGACAGATAAGAACATACAGTGGAAACCTTGGGGACAAAGGCAGAGTGAAGGGAAATGCCCCTATCAGTTAGGTGACCCAAAAAGAGGCAACTTTGTGTGCTACAAGAGGTCTAACCCCCACAAGAGTAGACAAGCCAGAGGGAACCCTGTGGTCCATAGAAGCAGCCAGGCAGTAGGGTGGGAGAAAGTGAGATGGGTTGATGAAGGGATGGGAGGAAAGAGGGATAGAGGGAAGAAGGTATAAATACTCAATATGTTTGTAAACTTAAAAAAGAATAAAAAAGTCCAAAAATTTGGGCCCATCAACAGTACCTCATGAATGAGGGGAGGCTGCAAGTCTCCATGTGTATCCTCAGTGGTGTAACCATAGATAAGTTGCTCAGGCTCCACTAAACAGTCCCCATCCACACTCATGCAAGCAACTTGGATTAAATTCAGTGTGCTATATAAAGAAAGTATATGTGAAAGTAGGAATGTCTGGTGAGAAAGAAAGGGTCCTATAGAGAGGGAGGAAGACAAAAGAATGTAATGAGGGATGAAAAGAATCAATAAATTTATCTTCTTTAAGTGAGTAGGAAAGGATTTACAATGTGACTCAGAGACAGCATGCTGTAGCATGCATAACACCATGAGTTCAATCTCCAGGATGAAAGACAAAAAAGAGAGAGAAGATAACACACACGCACACACACACATGCAGACACATGCACACATACACACATGCAGACACACACATACACACAGAGAATGAGAGAGAGATGATTGGTCAGTTTGATTTTGAAAGCCTACCATTCTAAATAAACCTTTAAGAAGATGCAACTTTTGGAATAATTTTCAATGGTGTATACTATTGCTAATTATGTGTTTGCTTTTTCTCTTAGAAAACTGCCAGCTTTGTTACCAATGGCAATGAGAATTCTAGACACGTTAGTCCCAAGAAGTTCTTTCAAAGAATTTTTTTAAAAAAAATCTGATGAAGATCTTAAGTTTAATTAAAGACTTTCATTTTCCTGACTGAAAGGTCAGTAGAAGCACAGGAAACTGCAGTTTCAATTATTCATTGACTGCATGGTATTGTTCCCTGCTGAAAATTCTTTAATTTCCTAAACTATGCCTTGTGATCATTTCTTTAGCAACTAACTTAGGGAAATGGTCTCTTTTGTATTTTAACTATAATGACTTCTTTCTTTGCTCATTTTCATGTGTCTGTGTTTGGATTGTACATGTCTGTTGGTGAGCATGCACATGTATGTGCATTTGCATATGGAGGTCCAAGATGGGAAACTTATTCAATTGGTCTTCCACATTATTCTTTGAGAAAGGGATTCTCAGGCAAACTCGATGTTTGCTGATAAGGCTCATGTGGATTCCTAGCCTCTGTTTTCTTTTTTTTTTTAATACATTTTTTATTATTTCCTCTCATACAAACTTAATAGGTAGACCAGTTCCCTCCTTCCCTCCTCCTCCCCCCTCCCCATCCCCCAGTGCCTACCCCCCAATTCCCAGAGAGTCCTTTATTGTGTATGCCTAACTCTCCTCTTGGTCCTCCTCTCCGATGACGTACAAGGACCCAGTGGCATTTCCCTGAACCCTTTCTCATGTAGCCTCTGTTTTCTGAAGGCTAGAGTCAGAGGCAGGATGTAACATCCCCCTGGCATGTACATGGCTACTGAGATCTGAACTCTGCTTCTCTTGCTTGAACATCAAGCACTTTAACCACTGAGCCACCTCCCCAACCCTACCATATATATTTTTAGAATATTTTGTCCTTATCTGTCTGATTACACAGTCTCATCATTGAATAATTTGTCTCTAAGTGTCCCCAAACTGTGTCTAGAACTTAATAGCAGATTAGAACTTTGTATAAGGGCTTGGCCATCCAAGTCAAAAGTGAGTCAGCCTGGAGAGATGGCTCAGCAGCTAAAGCATTTGCCTCATAAGCAAAAGGACCAGAATTTGGATTCCCAGAAAATGCCAGGCAGGCATGATGGTTCACCTGTAATTTCAGACCTGGAAGGTAGATTCCTGTATCCTCACAGTAAGCTGACTAGACGGACTAGCTTGAATGAGTGCAGTACGCTCTGGGTTTAACTGGGACCCATGCTCAAAAACAATAAGGTGGAAGAGCAATTAAAAATGATGCTTCATATCACCTCAGACCGTTACGTATTTATACACTCATGAGCACATGGACACACACATGCTCCCACCCACATGTAAAATATGCATGCGCATGCACACACACACACACACACACACACACACACACACACACACACACACTATAAGGAAGAGTGATTCTAGTACCATTTGAAGTTTCTGACATCTGTAGCCTTGCTTATTGCAGTTTGGCAGTACTGTTGTGATTGATTGTTGCATGGATGAATGACAAGATTACAGAAGAGTAAATGATCAGATAACATATCAAAGAACCTTCTTCCACATACTGAATATATGGAACAATGAACTGGCCACTTGGTTCATGCTGTAGTTTGGGCTCCTTCAACTCTGTTTCTCTGATTGCTAGTATCTCAAGAGAATGTAGGTATAAAAATTCTGCCAAATATCTGAGCATTAGAGCTGTAGCAAAGACTTATAATGATGAAAATATAATAGGCAAATAAGTCCTAAATAATGCATACATATTTATTTGTCTTATTCTCATAAGCTGAAATGATCAAGTAGCCCATACTGCACTTGGCTCTCCAGGGCTGAAATATACAAAAAGGTACATTTAGCATTTTTCATCCATTTAAAAAGACACATTTCTGAAACCTCATTTTTTCACTCTACTGAAAAAATCTCTCTTAAAACTTGAGCTACAGGGAAATTTGCGGAAGAGGGGATGGTAAGATTGTAAGAGCATAAGGATAGGAAGAGCAATGATATGCAAGATACTCCACACAAGTTAGGGCCAAAGCAATCATATTTGGACTTTGCATGCCCTGTGCAATGTCTAACACACTATTGGCCTAATGAAGTCTAGCATTTGCTAAAGGCACTAGGATCCTGGGAGGCAAGGGATTGACAGCCACAGTAGTGTTCCTATGCTTAAAGGGAACACAGGAAATGTTCTTGGAAATGTCACTGGGTCCTTGCATCTCATCAGAGAGGAGGACCCAGAGGAGAGTTTGGCATGCACATTAAAGGATGCTCTGGGGATGGGAGGGGGAGGCACTGGGAGATGGGGAGGGAAGAGGGAGGGGAGGGGGGTACAGGGGGATAGGGGGTAGGAGGGAGGGGGGACCGGTGTACCTGTTAAATTTGTATGAGTAGAAATAAAAAAAAAGAAAATAAACCCTTTTGTCCCTTAAAAAAAAAACTTGAGCTAGTTCTAAAAGGATTATGTGAATAAATATGAAATGATTTCAGGGATCTTCCCATGTAATTCAGGAGCAGGTTCCATAAGGCAATGTTCTTGATTCCTGTTGCAATGTAAGGAAAACATTCATACAGTGTCCAAGCTCCTTGAAGTGCTGTCAGTGAAGGAGGATGACCCCAGATCACTGCAGCTGAACCCATTCATATGCACTTACTTTGGAAACACCCACTTTGGAGACACCCATTTGATTTCCAGATAGAACAGCGCATAGATAGAAAGGAAAGGCAATGATGTCCCCATCGTAAATCCATAGAAAACCTGGCAGAAGCTACTGCCAGTGGTTCTACCATTGCTGCCATTACACACTCTGCTGATGTCGTCTCCTCTGGGAGCACCAGTTAGCAGGTTGTGCCAAGATGTGCAACTGTCACTGGAGCCATGCCAACTGCTGGCCGCTTAGCTCCTGGGACTTCATTAACCATGTCCAGACGACCTTCCTTTACCGTATCTTCTGATGGTTCCAGAACCCAAGGATCACTCCCAGTTTCTCACAAAATTGTCTCAGGTCAACCGGCCCACCGAGGCTCTGTGTAATACAGATTCTCCTCTGACCTATATGGACTTTTTTATATAACAAGGGAGACAGCTTAATGGGTCTGGTGTGGTGCATGGTGGCCTGGGAGATGCTGTACATTTCCATCTCCTACAAACACCCATGGGACGCTCAAGTCTGATCTCTCTTACAGAGCTTCTGAAGAGATTGACAAGTAGAATCAAAGGCTACTAACAAGGAAGTGACCAATGAGAAATTTTTCACGCCTTGGGAAATGACTCAGTGGGTGAAAGAACTTCTAGAATTCAGGTAAAAGTTGGGTGATGTAGGGCACATCTATAACCCCACTTCTGACAGAAAGCAGAAACAGAAATTTCCTCAAAGCTTATGGGCCAGCTAACCTGGTGGACATGGCAGAAAACGAACAAAAAAGAGACTGTCTCAAGTAAAGTGGAAGGTAAGGACCAACACGCCAAATTGCCTCTGAGCTCAGTATGAACATATGTCCCCACATTCATGCACAAACCACAAATGAAGAAATTTCAAGGTGAATGTATTGTACTAACTCCTGGGTTCACTGATGCTTGGCCTGTGGTACTAAACTAGCCTGATGACCTGTAGGTGTCATTACCAAGTCCTGACTAAAGAGTTGAGCACCCAGCTGGCCAAGGAGTACTTGCTGCCATTGTTCAGGCCACAGATAGGCTTAAGCTGTTCTGAAGATTCTTAGACTTAGGAAATATGCAAAATGAAACAAGATAAAAAGGAAATAGATATCAGTCGCCAAAAGTAGGTAATAAACAAATTAATATTCTGACATCATTGCAGCACTGGACCCAAATTGATGCTGTATTTGGAGGCTCCAGACATTTTCTTTCTTTGAGTTGAGATATCTGAGTCATAGCATCTCACTCTATTGGCCTCTGCCTCCAGGTCATTGATTACATCTTTGCCCTGCACTCCACAAAGTTTTCTCCATCTCTCTTGTCAGATTTTCTGTATCTATGTAGATGTCCGTGGTCTGCTGACATGCCATGCTTCATCATACTTTTTGATGCAGTTTCCATTTATTCTATTTGCAATTTCACATTTCTCCAACCATCAATAATTTTCTACACAATTGTTTTAATAAACATCAAGAAAAAACGTAATCAAAAGCCCTTCAACAAAGTGCACTGACTAAAACATGCCTTTGAAGTTACTCTCCAGCAGAGATTCAGAGATTACCAAGAAATTGGAAGTCCCCTCCCTTCTGGAATGAGATTGCAATTGCTTCCTACTTCTGGTTTTTTCCATCAGTTACTGTGCTTGTAAATAATGATTAAAATAAAGGTGATCAGAACCTGAACCTATCAAGTTATATTAGTAACACTCTCACAGCAGCCAGCAAGCTTGAGAAGGACAATGTGGATATCTGTGGAGCTGTGGGGCCCACACTTGGGCTGCTGTTGACTACTTGCTCTTCTCTCTCCAGATAACAAACTGTGACACCTTCCAGACCCTTCTATTGCTTCCATTTGCATATCTAAGAGATGTCCTGTGGTTCTTAGTTTACATGTCTCATTCCTTCCAAGAGGACCCTGACACATTCTAAACTTTTCTTCTAAGCATCTCAAACATTTTCATACAAAAATCCTCTCCAGAATTTGGATTGTGCCTGATATTTCAAAAACGTGCTTTCCCTGCCCTATCAGTGGGGTATCCCAAGGAGGGACAACTTGGTATGCCACAGAGGCCTGAGCCCCTACAAGAGTAAACAAGCCAGATCCATAGAAACAACCAGGTAGGATGGTGGGAGGGAGAGGAATGGATTGATGAGCAAAAAGGAGGGGAGTGGAAGGGTGGGAGATGGAAGGAAACAGGGATTAGCATTTAATATGCCTATAAAACTAAAAAATAAATTTAAAAAAACATGCTTTCTCTAGAACACTTAATTTCACAGACTGAACTGGGCATGAATTTGATCCACAGAATTAGATTTGTCTCCCTTAGATGCACATGACCTGCCACCCTAATGTGCCACTGTTTCTTTTCCTTGACTTCCTCCTCTTGGCTATGTCTGAAGTCTCCAGCCTCCCTTCCCACTGGTAATGTAAGAACATTACCATTGAGGGAAGACTTTGGACTTGGCAGTAAGACCGTGTGTAATGCAATCTTCACATGTTCTCTCAATCAATCTCTTTACTCAGTCCTAGTCTGTCATGGTAAATAAACTAATCTTTACTCACCTTTCCAAATTAGGTATTTCTTCACTCTCTCTGAGTTATATCTGAGTACTATCATTTCTTCTTCACAAGAAAGTTTCAGACTGGATTTGCCATTCCTGCCACATAGCTGCTGTTAGCTAACCAGATGCACAATAAGTTTATTTCTTTGGAATATTATAAACAAGACGCTTCCCTCCTGATTTTAATACATATATATATATATATATTAACTCAAACATCCACTACCATAATCATAAAACCTAAAGGATGCAGCCTTCAGTAAAAGCTGCCTGTGAGCATGCTGTAGCTTCATCCACATGCCTGAGGAACTCGGGGGTGACTGGTCAAATGCCCAGTCCAGACTCTTTCCTCATCCTGCTGCTCTGCCCACTGGACTAAGAACCTTCTGGGTCACATTCAAATATCATTTCCTTTGTAGACTATCCCCTAATGATTTCTGCTAAGATCTTTTGTTCCCACCTTCTGATATGTTTACTGAATGTCTCTATGTTTCTGCTTATAAGGCAAATGAGGTGACACAAAAGATAATGTTGCCAGATTTCTTTCCAGTGGCATTTTTAATCAAAGAATACACAGCTAGAGGTTTGGCAACAGAACGACTATTTCTTGGCCAATATTTAAGACCCATTGCACTGCAGGCTGCCTGTTTTCATCAGAATTAAGTCTTCTGCAGACAGCTGTTGCTCGGGTGCCAAGGTGATCTTCCTGGGAAGCATGAGCTATTTAACAGTGACTAAAAAAAAATTAAGATTTCTTTGACAGGATAGAAACTACAGAGTATCATTTTTCAGTGATGACCTCCAAATAATATGCCTTCCACAAAGAATTTTAGATTTTATTTCTTGCTTTTGCACTTGAGATTCTCCTTCAGCTTCTCAGACTGTTAATCGCCACCAGTCAACAATACCAATAATAATCTCTCCATTGATATGAGGATATATACACTAGGTACTGTGTAAGTTCTGAAACCACTAGAGCAGCCATGTTAGGTAAGTATTCTTCACCTTCATTTTCCAATGGTGGCTTTGGGAGCAAATTCATCTTCCCAGTGAATAATAAATAGCAAATGGTGGGTTTTAAATAAACTAACAGCCTAATCTAATCACACAACCATGCTCTTTCTTAGATGAACAATTGTCAGCAATATTTTCACTCCTCTCTAGGGATAAATATTTCTTATTATGTTTGTCTTCATGGCAGAAGCCCAGTGACATAATGAGAAAACCTTGTAAATTACATTATACCAACTTGAACCATTAAACTGGGCACATATAAGACTCCAAGTCATTTCCATCCAGTTAGATGGGAATGGAAAATTGTAGGCATTTGAGTTAACTCATTCTTTAGTATCATCTCAATCAGTTTGCATTTAAGGCCACTGTATCACCTTGGTGTGTGGTAATTACATTGGGAAAAATTCCAAAGCCATTGCAATTGATGATTTGGCAACAAGAGAAGGCATATTTAATGCTAATTCACTCCTAACATTTTATTACAGACAATTTAAAATATGCCCCAAAGTAAAGAGGACAATAAGTCCCCATGCTTCTATCCCCCACTAGTACTTTCCATACAGCTTTCTACCTTCCTCTCTGTGAATTATAATGAGCAAATGTTGGATGTACCATTTCATTCATACATATTTCAGAATTGGTCATTAAATCCCTTAATAGTCCATGATCCATTTCTTTAAAAAATTAACAGTAAATTCTTCAGACATTAAGTATTCAGTCATCATTTAAACATTATTGAAGTTTGACTCACAGATTCATATAACTCCACCAAGAAACAACTTGAATTAATAGACATTTTTAGTAAAGTGGTAGGCTAGAAAATCAACATATAAAAATCAGTAGCCTTCTTATATACCAGAGACAAAAAAGTTGAGAAAGAAATGAGGGAATCAATCCCATTCACTATAGCCTCAAAGAAAATAAAACACCTTGGAATAAACTTAACCAATGAAGTAAAAAAACATATATAACTAAACTAAAAATACTGCTGAAAGAAATTAATGAGGATAATAGAAAGGGGAAAGACCTTCCATACTCATAGATTGGCAGGATTAATTTTGTGAGCATGAACATCCTACCAAAGGCAATATACAGATTCAGCACAATCCCAATCAAAACCCCAATGCAATTATTCACAGAAAGGGAAAATAATCTTAAAATTAATATGGAATAACAAAAGACACTGATTAGCCCAAAAAATCTTGAGCAACAAAAAAATTGCTAAAGGTATCACTATGCCAGATTTCAAACTACGCTATAGAGCCATAGTCATAAAACAGCATGGTAATGTCACAAAAACTGACACATCAATCAATAGATTAGAATGGAGAACCCAAATATAAGTTCCCACACATACAGCCACTTGATTTTTTTTAATTTTTCTTATTCAATTGTGCGTATGTGTATGTGTGTGTGTGTGTGTGTGTGTGTAGAACCACGGGCAAATTTGGGAACTACCATGGACTGCCTCCACCTTGTTTACTCTGCCCCAGGATTCACAGGCTCCGCCCTATCAGGACCAGAAATGCAGGTCGCCCCCGCTTCCGCCTGGCATCTATACGTCGGGTCTAGGATCCGAACTCAGGACCTTCCGCCTGCAAGGCAGAGGCTTAACCCCCAAGCCACCTCTCCAGCCCCCAGCCACTTGATTTTTGACAAAGGTGCCAAACATACATACTGGGGAAAAGACAGCATCCATTCAACAGTTATGAAATAGGACATATATACACAATTGGAATACTATTCAGCCATCAGGGAAGATGAAATATGAAAATTTCAGGTAAATTAATCTAACTAGAAAATGAAATATTAAGATAGCTATTAAGATAAATATTAAGATAGTTATCTCAGACACACCAAGACAACTGCTGCATGTTCTCTCTTATATGTGGATGCTAGCATTGATCTGACCAAAGTGTTTTGCTTGAGATTATTGTAAGCCTCAGAAAATTTAAAAGGGACCAAAAAAAAAAAAAAGGAAGGTGGGAGGGGACAGTCAGGTGAAACTTTTAGAAGGAGAGTTATAAGACACCATGGCAGTTAGGGTAAAGGAGACAGTAATGGGAAAAAATACATTGCAGACATGAGGGAAAAGGATAAAGGAGTGGCTAAGAGACTTAAAGAAAAATCCTAAGATTGTGGTATACAAATAAATATGTTACTAATATGTCATAAAACACTTCTAGAGTGAAAACCTATGAAAGGGAGGGAAATAAGTCACAAGAGAAGAGCAGACTATGAATGTTTAGCTAGGCAGATAGTACACCAAACTGCTTTGTAAATATATGTTATTATACCCATAGATTGGAAGAGAACTCAGCACTCAACCTAGAAGCCCTCTTCTACAACAAAAGCTATTTATTACTGAAAATCACAACTTACCAAAATACAGAAAATGCATGTCTGTGAACTTCTTGTCCCTAAACAGGACATATAAGCCTCAGCTCCCCCACCCCCCAAGACTTAGGGAATATCCTGGAAAAAAGAGATGGTGAGATTGTAAGAGCCTGAGGTGGGAAAGTGTTGGGTCATGCATTATCTCTAGATTCAGCATAGTTGTTTTTCTTTTTTAATTTTTTATTATTTTTTATTATTTATTGAATTGCACGTGTATGCATGTGTGCACATGTGTGTGTATGTATGTGTGTGTGTGCGTGTGTGTGTAGAACCACGGATGAATTTGGGAACCACCATGGACGCCTTCACCTCCTCCTTGTTTACTCTGCCCCAGGATTCACAGGCTCTGCCCTACCAGGACCAGAAACGCAGGCCGCCCCCGCTTCTGCCCAGCATCTATATGTGGGGTCTAGGATCAGAACTCAGGACCTTCCGCCTGCAAGGCAGAGGCTTAACCCCTGAGCCACCTTTCCAGCCCCTAGATCCGGCATAGTTGTGATATGCAAGATTTCATGACAGACATGATGTTCCTCACTGGTATGAAACACAATAATTACATGGGAACTTTCTTATCAACACCTCACCATAACATAACATCAGAAAGAACTCAAGAAGTTTCACACCTCTCTGAGAGACTGATCAAGACTATGCTGATGAGAAAATAAAGGAGATGTGTTCCTCACTGGTATACCTACTGATCTAGGATGCTTGCTGGAGTATGAAACAGGTCAGGCATATGTCATCAAAGGCAGACTAGATGAAACACAGTGGGTCGCACAAGGAAAAAGATTTGAAAATAGGAGAGAATCTAACAGGGAATATGAAGGACTGTGAGGGGAAAAGAAGGGGAATAAGATTTAGGACTAAGGGTTGAAAATATTATAAATTCACTGTATTCATGTATACAACATAAAAAAGAATCTAAAAAGTTTGATACACAAAACATACGTGTGCATATTTTATAGTTGTGCTGATTTAACTGGAATTTAAAGAAGGGTCACAATTTTTGCTCCCTTCCCTGTAATCCTGAGCCTATTCTAATCTATTTTGCTTTTAACATGCATTTGTTTTCTTCATTATTGTCTGAACTCTAAAAGGAGTTTTCTTTAAATTTTAGCTTTGGAGCCTGTAAAGCATCATGTATTCTGGAAATTTTTAATTATATCTTCAGTGTCACTTAACATACTCTTCTTCTTCATATTGTTTATAAAGTGGTAGCTAAACAGGAAGCATGATTATTGAATTTTGTTTTAAAAGCAAGAATATTGTGCTCTGTATTTCACAGGCTCTTGTTTGATCATAGTTGACATTCTCTTTTATTACTCAAACTGCCCTCCTTTGTCTGATGTGAAGTCTCTTGACTTTTCTGAGCCCTTGACGCAAAGTTCTCCTGGTCTTTGACGGATTCCTTGTTTTCTGGTCAGATACCTCAGTCTCATCTTACTACTGTCAAAATTCACCATCAGCTGTGTGTTCAATAATCTACTTTAAAGTGTGAAATCAGGCTTATAGACCACACCATAAAAGCCACTAATGCTGATTGCTTCTGGCCTAGAAATTGGCCACTAGTTCTTTTTAGAGGACAAACATTAGACAGATATATTTGTTGAAAATATTAATTATATGGGATGGCTCAGCAGACAAAAGTTCAAGTCATGGAATCAACCCAACAGCTGATGAATGGATAATGAAAACGTGGTATATTTATACAATGGAATACTACTCAGACATCAAAAAAATGAATGAGTGAAATTTGCCAGTAAATGGATAGAATTAGAAGAAATTATATTGAGTGAAGAATCCCCAGCAGAGAAAGTTACAAGTTGCACATAAGCTCTTATAAGTGGATCCTAGTTCCAAATCCCATTAATAACATGCTTAAAGGTAAATCTCTGTAACTTAATGACATACTTAAAGATAAATCTCTGCAACACCCATTATAACTGCAAAGGATTACAACTAGGAGAACCTCAAGAGCAAGGGGACAAAAGAGCATAGTTTAATACAGAAATTAGGCCATAGTCAGGTACTGCCTGTAAGTAGCAGGTCACCTGATACAACTTACTCTCACTTTCCTTCCTGTTCACTTGGGATTAGACAGGTTTAAGCAGCTGGGCATATCTCCCCAGTCATGGAGGGGATAGGACATGGCAGTTAGATAGTAGCCAACTGGCAACCTGGTTCCTAACCCCACTCACTACTGTGCCTATTCGTATTCTTCCCTCTACCTTTGAGCCTCTTCTTATATTAAGACCTTCTTTTAAAGTGTCTTTTATCTTTGGTTAAGAGAAGACTTCAATACCAAACAGGATGCAGCCATGTATAGTGCAGGAACTGCAAAACTGAAAAACAATAACCAACTTTAACTCAGAATACTAATGACCTTACAATGTTCACTTAGAACCAGACCAGCCAAGCCTGTCCCCATCCTAAACTTCAGGGAACCTTGCAGCAAAGGAGGCAGCAAGACTGTAAGAGCCTCAAGATGGGGAGAACCACTGTTGGACAAGATACTCCACTCAAGTCCTGGCTGAGGCAGTCAGGATCTCACTGCAATGTGATTGGACCTTACCTGAACTGAACAATAGCTGACATGTCAACAAGCCCCCATAGACTAGTGCAGATCTCAGGGGAGATGGCTTCAGGCAGTAATATCTTTAGAGGCAAGAGGTTAAACAGATATAATGGAGTTACTACATTATTGGGCAGCCCAAGGAGGTGCCCCAAGGTAGAGTCCTAAACCCTCACTAATGTAGACGACTCAGAGGGAACTTCAGAACTCAAATAAGCCAAAGTTCTGGAGGGTGGGAGGGAGCAGGTAGGAAACACCAAAAGAGGGGAAGGAATAAAAAGGGGAGGGAGATGTGGGAAAGAGAGCAGGATGGAAGAATAGAAGTATGAGGGGAGGGAGAAGGGGAAGGGAGAAGGAGGTGGGTGAGGGTACCTACCCATTGAGCTTGTATAACTAGGCAAATTTTCTAAAAGTTCTTGCTCAGCAAAGATTACTTTGTCTTATGTTTTGATGCCACACAGGTTTTACTTTAATTGACTGATGTCTTGCATGTATCATTTGTCCATTTTATTACCTTTAGTTTGATTTGTGTATGGGAATGTTCACGCCACTCTCAGGCTACAGAAAATATCTTCATGTTTCACTTTAGAATTTTGTTTTTAATTATTTTGCATTAAAATACCATAATAGCTATAGAAATAATAACAAAATGGGCAATATGGGAATTGCATCCAATCTTTTTTTCTTATACAGTTGTCTATCTTAGTATAAATAATAAAAATTCTGTTTTCTGACTAACTTGAGGTAGTTTTATTGTATACTACCTTTAGACATGCAGTGTTGGGACTATTTCTGAATTTTACAAGATATTATATTAATTTATCCACTTCTATGCATGACATGACACATAGTCCTTTAATTATAGAGGCTTTAAAGTACATTTTATTCTGTTAGAGTTGGTTTCCCATCATTGCACCTGCATTTTAGGATTGTCATGAATGTTTTTGCCTCAGTGCTCTTCCATAATATTTTACAATGGATTTTTTTTTCTGGGTCTACATGAACATATAGTAATTTTATGAGGATTTCACTGAATGTGTAAATTAATTTATATACAACTAATCATTTCACTTGTTATATGTTTTTAATCCATAGACTTTTCTATTATTTCAAATTTACTTTTGTCTTTAAATTTCATCATTGAATTTTGATAGATTCCTTGTTATATATTCTATTTTACCATTATCAATGAGAGATGGGATAGATGGATGATAGATTAGATAGATAGATAGATAGATAGATAGATAGATAGATAGATAGATAGATAGATAGATGGACAGACAGACAGATGATAGATAGATGATAGACAGACAGACAGATGTTAGATATATAATCTCATTGTTACCTGAGTGTGTGTTGCATCTCCGTCCCCATTTCCCCATTATGTTATAGATAAGGCAGCATGTTAACTAACCATAAAACTGTCCTTGAAGAAATTAACTTGTTCAGCAACACAGAAATAAATATGAAGTTCTTAACTTCTCTTCTGTCCATACACATATTTTAGTGTGATAAAATACAACATAAGTTATATGTAGCCAGTTTTCATTATTCCTGTTGTCAACAACACAAATTATCATTCATTATATTTTTCTAAAAAACTGAATGTTCTGAATGTTTCTAAAAAAATCCATTAACCTTAAGGTAACACACACTTGCAACTATGACCAAATTAGCCGTGACTCTATTGTTATTGTGCCAAAAAGATAAAATTTTCAATGGGAAAATTTGATAATTTTCCTCTTGATGGTGTTTTCACTGCAGACTAAACTCCCATGCCTCCTCTCCAAATTTTAGTGACTGAAAATAACTTGGAGAGGGGCTTCCTGGAAACACTCCAGTGAAAACAACCTAGAGAGCTATAGTTCTTCATTTAAAATGGGCTATTTAAGTTTAATTATCCATTGGCTGATCCTCCAGGCTCCAAATTCATTCATCAGTTCCCACAGTAAAATAAAGCATTTTCTGCTTCTTAAAGATTTATTTCTGAGATGCATTTTGTTTCCGTTTAGAATATGCTGGCACCACACTGTGATGAATTGTGTTACTGACCTCAGTTCTTGACCATTCTAGCTTTGTTATGGGTACGGTGAATGTTCTCTTCTCTTGACTTTGTATTTGACCATATGACTTCCTGTAGCTATAGACACTAGGCCTCCTTCCTATCTAATGACCATGAAGCATTATGCTTATGACCTTGCCAAGGAGGATGAGTGTCCACAGAACATTTATGGATCTGCAGTTGCAAAACAACTGCCCAAATATCATCAGAAGTCCAGTTGAGTCACAGATTACAAAATGGAGTTATTCTTTATTGAGCTCTAAATGACTGAGGAAACAGTTACTGAAATCCCCACACTGAAAGCTGGCTTAGAGTCTTGCACTTAGATCCTTCACTCTCCAAATCTCCCCAGTCACCAAATATTCAAAGGGGCCCTAGAAGACTTCCAAAGTGTCCCCTCTATTAATAAATCTTCTGTTATTATATATTTGCTTTCTTAAAATATCTCTCAAAATAGACCTCAAATTACTTCCCCTGAAACTGATTCTCATTCACATGAGAATTATTTGTTGGTTTTGTTCTTCAAATTATGTATTTGATCATGTTCATTTTTGGCCTAAAAAAAGATTAATATCTAGAAAATCAGAAATACTACTTCCTCATCTACATTATAATGAAGCAGAGGCACGAGTCACAAAGACGCTTTAAGTGACCAGCTCCTATTGTCTTAAGTATTCACTGCCACTCAACCTTCTCCACTATGACATTCACTCAATGGCTGCAGAACCACCTATCCAACCTTCCTTTCTAAGATTCTTCCTCTGTCACATTGAACCTCATCTACAAGCTACACTATAAACAGGCTGCTGCTCTTCATAACAGTTTTCAGGAAATCCAATTGCCAGATTTGCCATTTTGGCTCTGTTGACTTCAATAGCTTACTTTCAGTAAAGATCTCTTTGACATTCTCCTCTGCATAAAGGAGCTTGAACTGGTTTATTTGGTAACAAGTATCCTCTGTTGCCACCTTTTCTCCTAAAAACTGAGAACCTTTCTTTACTAACTAGCTCCAGTACTACCTAGTAGGCACAGATAATTTGAATAGATATTTGAAAGTCTGCAGGCAATGTCTTATTGCTAGCTATGATAGAAAAGAATGTTTCAGATTATTTTTATTAAAATTCTTTTCGCTCCACAATTATTCAGAAATCAAAGATTTAATAAAGCTCCAGAGATACTATTATGGAGAACCATAATTTGTAAAAATTAAATGAGTTTCCAAGGTAGATTTTATACATGCTAATTAATACCATTTAAGAAATGTCTGGTTTAATGAGAGACTATTGCATATACAAAGGTGTTGGAACAAATTAGAGTAACAGAAAATTGATACCCCCCAAAATGTGAATGCAATTATCATTTGACCATGCTTATCCAAAAGTCATAAGAATTCAATCATTTATTTATGCAACAGAATAAAGAAAATTTTCAGCCTTTGAGTTGATATAATCACTTTTAGCAGACATAGACATTGTAGCTATGAATAAAATTTACAAAATGAAAAAAATAGTAGGTTAAGTACAACATAAAATGTATCAGTTCACGACTGAATGGACACATGAATCTATAAATGCTATTTATACTAATAGTATTCCTAATGCCTCCAGCTCAGTTACTAATAAAATTTATGCTTCTGAAGATCAAGCTCACCACCCAACATGACCCAGGCTTCCCATGTTACCCCAATCTCTGACAGGGTGACCTTAAGCTCACAGACTCAGTGCCTGATTTTTCATCTTGAGTGGCAGGTTTGAAGATAAAATGGTTGCTCTTAGATAGAACATTTATCAGTTACACTTACAGTTTGGGGTCATGATAAGAGTCCACTGGGAGCATGAGAATTCAGATAGTAAGGGCAGATCCAGAAAACCAGAGACTCTTACCCACACTTTAAACCATAATCACTCATAAACAGAAGAAAGCCTTAAGCTAAGTTACCTGTTGTCATCACTTCTGCTTTTCTGACTTCATAATCCTCCGCTTCTTTTTAAAAAGCAGCATGGAAATGTCTGCTTCCGGGGTTTCCAGAGCTAGAAGTGCTGCTCATTAGTAACACGCTTGTATAGCACGCATGTTCCTCTGCCTTCTGTCGATACAAACAAATATTTTAACAGTAGCAAGACAGAACACTAAAACTTCCTGATATTTATACTTTATCTTCCCCTCTGTAATCCAAACGCTTTGATTTTATTTGTTTGTAATAAACACGCGCATAGTACCTGCTTTAATGTACATGGTCATTTATATCCTTATCTATAGTTATACTCTCACTGGTTTAAGTTACTTGCTGTCAATCGCAGTCAAAAAAAAAATATATTAAGGGGCTGGAGAGGTGGCTCAGGGGTTAAGCATCTGCCTTGCAGGCGGAAGGTCCTGAGTTCGGATCCTAGACCCCACGTATAGATGCCGGGTGGAAGCGGGAGCGGCCTGTGTTTCCGGTCCTGGTAGGGCGGAGCCTGTGAATTCAGGGGCAGAGTAGTAAACAAGGAGGAGGTGGAGGCGTCCATGGTGGTTCCCGAATTCGCCCGTGGTTCTACACACACACACACACACACACACACACACACACACACACACGCACACACGCTCGCACGCTCGCACGCATACACACACAATTGAATAAAATAATAAATAATAAAAAAATTTAAAAAATATTAAATGGAATATGAAGAATCTGCAAACTTTCCATTGTTGACTGTTTTGAACACCAGGTTGAAATCTGTGTCCCAGTCTATCCTTCCTGGGAGGTGCATTGTCCTTTTATCTATCTTGCTCACACAGCTGGAGCTTCTCACCAGTGTGTCCCTCCCAGCATCCTAGTGGTCATGTCTGCTTTGCAACTTAGCAGTGTTTGTGAAGTCTGAATGATGGCACAAAACATGAGTGGAGTTATGCTGGCAATTCAGACATGTCAAAGATAGGTTGAGAAGCACTTCTTCAATTCATACAGTAAAAGTCCTCAACTTAATAAAAACAAAGAAAAAGGAAAGAAATATAGTATGCTGTGGTTGCTAAAAGCCATAGTAAAGCTGAATAAGAATTAAACAGCATATGTAATGGTTGGAACTATCCACAGATGTAGACATACATATTTTTGAATATAGGCTAGGGAGGCAACTACAATTAATCATGATGTGTGTGTTGGGGGAGCTCCCTAAACTTATAAACATGTTGGAATATATTATCATGTAATATTTTATATATGACCCCAAGATTTTGGAAGAGGTACACAATGTAAACAAATTGAGTTGAGTTTTTTTTAGTTTTTTTTTAATAGGGTGCATATTAACCTGTGTTTTTGATCTATGCCATAGCTTGAATGTGAAATGTTTCACACAGCTTCAAGTGTTTGAATACTTAGTCTCCAGCTAGTGACACTGTTTGGGAAGATTGCAGAACTTTTAGAAGGTGGAACATCACAATTAGCTTGGGTCACAGTATCTGACCACAGCGACAGAAGAATAACTGGAACAATCTAAAACAAGAAACAAAGGACGTTGTACTATACATCCCATGTGCAATCATCACCAAAGCTCCCTTGATGCCTTTCCGTAGATCTTCCATTCAAAAGGCCATGTGTCCAACTGTCCCAAAGATTTCTTTAAGAACACTCAGAGATTCTATACCACCTTCTAAAGCAAGGCAACACACCACATCTTGGAACTTGAAAGCAAGTTGGTTTAAAAATGTATTATGTGGTATTAGCTAAACAACTACTCATAAAAATGGGCACATTGCTTCTTCCTAATGGTACAAGGTAAAACATGAAATTGACAGGCTTATTACTTTGCCAAATCCAAGCAAAAACAAGAAACTGGGCAAACTGAATGTTTTCCTTACCTAAGTCTAATCTCACTATCTATTTCACAGTAAGGTATAGCTAATGGCCATCAAACCAGATCTGACAAGAAAAGCACCAGGTTTTCAGATCTGTTGATAGGGCTATTTAGTGGATGTCATAAATCCATATTTATAATGAGGAGTTGCACTAAATGTATATTGCACTCAGGAATAGTATGTATTCTTTTCATCCTCACCATACTGTATTTCTAATTTATAAATTACATGTTTCAAAATGTACATGATTACATATAAATAAGCAGCTATAATTACATAAGTAATATATATTAATATTTGTTTATTATTTGGAATGCATGCTATCAAAATTTAATATATGGAAATATATAATATCTTGTGTATTATAACTCTAGAGAACACAAGGACAACTTTGTTTTAAAATTCTTTAAAGAATTAGTGTATCACTTAGCTTTCTTCATAGACTAAATTAGGATATAGTCATAGGCTGCTCGTCTTATGAAGGAAGAGAATTTTTAAAGCCAATTGCTAGTTATTTTTATGTACTGATTCTTACTTCAGCCTTTCAAAAAATGAAGATAATGCTCTGACTTGCTTCTGATAATCATGTGAGTTGAAGAATCCTTTTAGGTCTTAAAAGGTCTTAAAGTTTGACTAGTAAACCTGACACTTTCATTTTACAGATGAGCCTCTGGTTGAGAAAGCAAAGTGGCTTATTTCTGCAATTTCCCATAGTAAATTAGAATAGAATCAGTTCTATAACATGTGGAAAATAACAAATGTGTTTTCCTTAAATAATAGCTATAGTTTATATATGCATTTATATACTTCCTCCAACTTGAAAGTATTTACTTATTTATTTATTTATTTGTTTATTTATTTGTTTGTTTGTTTGTTTGTTTGTTTGTTTATTATAACCCTAACTCTACTGGAAAGTCACTGTCATGGTTTGAAATGTGTCCCCCATAGTCTCATGTGTTTGGAAAGGTCATGCCACCTTGAGAGGTGGAGCCTTGCTGGAGGAAGGCAGTCACAAGGGGTGGACCTTGAGGTGAATTAGTCCCACCCTACCTCCAGGAGAAGTCTGCCTTTGCAGCAAGCAGTCTGCAGCTCTCAGCTCCCAAGATGTCTGCAGTGATTTAGCCTCCTCCAGCTTTGGCCAGCCAACCATGCCACCTCTGCTTTGAGAGATTGTACCTTTCCACTGGAACCATAAGTTGCATAAATCTCCCTTTCTCTCTTAAGTTTCTTGATTTTGGGTGTTCTCTCACAACAATAGTTAAGAGTAACTGTTACAGTCACCATTGCATTGACTGGCCTGTAACCACAGACCTGATAAAGAATAGAACTATGTTTAGTTGACTAAGATCTTAAAACCAACCCTCCCCAGTCAGTGCTTTTCTGACTTGGCTTGCTTTAATGATGCACCTTTGACATTCAGTGGTTCTGGAAAGTGCAATAAGTCTTTCAGCAAATTCAACTCACATGCATTGAACCCTGAAAAGAATACTGTAATGGGAACAATTATTAAATATTATTTTAAGCTTTGACCTCTAAGAACTAATAGCCAAGTGTTTATTATCAAGAAAACAACTAAAGCTGAGTAAGCTGCCACAATTGAGACTCAAGTGTTTATTAACTAGAAAACAGTTAATATTGCTCATAGTGATGCAGGTCTGGTGCAACCAGGTGCAGAAAGGTGGATCCAGAATTCATACTACACCGTGAGTTCAAGACCAACTTGGACTACACAAGGTTCAAAAGTTTTAAAATGTTATTCTACCTACATATTAAGAAAATGTTTAAAGTAAGATTTGAAAGAGTTGCATATTGTTGCCAAACTGTTAGCATGATTTGATGCTTCCCATCTTATGGAAAATTTACAAAGATATTAGGACTTCCTTCGTTTCACATAAAGGTTATAAAATAGTCATCCTTCAACCACTCCAGGACTTTTTTGTCTAAGAAATCTTTAATTTTGTAAATGATAATGATATGGTGAATATTATTTTTTGAAAAGTAAAAAAAAATTAGCAGGTACAAAAAATCCAAGAAATTGAAAATTTAAGCTTTTATAACATAGCATTTTACCTTTCAAAATGAGTACTTTATCATTCTAAAGACAATTTGCAAATAACAGAGTTTTACTTGAACAAATCCTATTTATCCTAATTTTATTTTCTTTGTTTAAGGAAGGATTTATTTCAGTGATGAGCAAAGGGACAGGTAAACTATCAATGATATATTTTGAAGTTCATAGTCCACACAATTTCACTTCTTTAGGGTTGTAAATCATTTCTATTTCTGTGTAAATTTTTGTCTTCTCCACATAGTCACTTTCCTTAGTAGGGAGCTTTAGATAATGTTTCCAATGTGTGATTTCATCCTGAATTATGTGTGAATATAATGTGAGGTATGAGGTACATTAAGGAAAAAGAAAAGATAACATTCTCCTATGTCAACAATCTTTCCTTGAAATACTAGCAATTAGTAACAAAGATTACATCAACCTTATCAAATACAGACAGCTAAAGAGAAGCCCGATGTACAGTGGACCACATTGTAGAAAAATCAGCCATAAGTTAAAGAGCACTTAACTGTTTATGGTTTAAAATTGGAGGCCTCTTTACTGGAACAAACCTGCCTTTGGGGGCATCCTCCTTTGTTGAAATACCTAAACTTGGTTACATTACTGCTTATTAGTGCCTAATGGAGAGATACAGAAAGAGTAGAAGTAAAATTCACATCAGTAAAACTATCTCGTAGCAACTGTCGTTAAGAAGCTGAGAAAGAACGGATATTGAGGTGTGTGGTTTATCTCATTGTCTATGATTGCTCCTTTCCCATTATCTCATGTAGCAGAATTAGCCATGTCCATTAGTTATAATGCGGTATAATTACAGAAGGCAAAGAACATCTTGGTTTGCCTCTGAAAACACTTAAGACAGTGTCATACCCTAGAGGATGCTTGGTTATTTTTTCTGTTGCCATGATAATATATCCTGACAATAGCAATGTAAGGGAGAGTTTATTCTGGCTCACAGTTCAAAGGAATGATTATGTCAAAATAGGGAGAACGTGGAAGGAGGCAAGGAAGCAAGAGACCACTGGTCATGTTATATACACACACGGGAAGCAGCATAAGCAGGAAGTAGGACCAGGCTATAAATACCACAAGGCTACCACCGAGACCCACCATTTCAGCAAGGCCTCATCTCTTAAAGGGTCCCTCGCAAGGGACCAAATATTCATATTCAAACTATCATAATGGTTGAAAAGATCAGTTTGGAGTGAATGCAGAATCCAGAGAAAAACCAACTCTGGCACTGAATAAGAATTTTATTTTCAGAACACAATTTCAGAAAGGATACATGATCCAAGTTTCGGGTATGGAATGCAGCCTTCCCATATAGATGAGAAGATCTTGCCCCTGGGACCAGTGTTTCCAATGGCTTCCTCTTGGTATATATGTTCATCAAGAGTGTGTTCAATCCAGTAGACATAGAGCAGTAGACATCCTTTGTTCTGGAATCCTGTGGATAATATAAGTGACATTTCACATCACCGTTCATTTTGTTATACAGCGGTCAATACTATCTGCCTAATCATCTATTCCATCTAGCTTTGTTTCCTTTTCAAAATACATCTTCCCATGTGAAAATATAAGCCTTAAGAAAATGAAGACGTTCTTCATTACAGTCGCTGCCATGTCCTTCATATCCTAAACAGGATTTAGCCATAGCAGTTGCTAAATATTTGTCAAATGAATGAATGAGTCTTCTTATGGTCCACCTGTCTGCCTGTAAACCTGCAAAATGAGGCCACACAAACCAGATATCACCAAAATGCTTTACCAAATTTTCAGCCCACTGAGAATTAACCAATATGGAATGCTTTCCTTTCACTGTCTACGTCCCTAAAAATCTGGAGGAACTGTTGTAGGAACAAGAAATGCTGAACAAGACAAAATGTTACCAGATACTGTCTCTCCTTATGTTTGGTACTCTCTTAATTGGCCTTTGGATAAAATAATTGACTTCATCTCATTTCTCATTGATCCTTTCCTCTCATTCATGTAACTTTTCTGTTACTGTGATAAAATTCCTTGACAGAAGCAATTTAAGGGGTTTATTTTTTTTTCTGGCTCACAGTGGACAGTACAATCATCATGACAGGGAAGTTAAAGCAGCAGGAACTTGAAACAATGGGAAACATTACATCCACAGCCAGAAAGCAGCATGTGATGGATGCCATGCTACCGCTCAGTTCTCATTCTCCATTTACATAGCCCAGAATCCCAGGCAGGACAGATGCCACCCACAATGAGTGTTCCTTTCCACCTCAAGGGACATAACCAAGATAACCCCCCACAGGGATGCCTGTCCCCAGGTGATTCTAGATTCTGTCAAGGTGACAACACTGACCATCAAATCTCCCCTTCTGACATTTTAATCTCAACTATTTACCCACATGCTGAGAGCTGTATTCCTTTCCATTTTGTGAAGAGGAACTGAGCCTTGCTCACATGACCTTCCCAAGATAGCACAGTGGGAACTGGGAGAGCTGAGTCCTAAAACCTGCCTCCTGAAGCATTTCACTAGGCTGCTTCTGTCTCCTCAGACAGAAGCTGCCGAAAAGAACACGCACCCATTTGTGCGGCAAGGCAAAATTTACAAAGCCTTCGCTCACACTTTATCCCAGCCCACTTGTACAAGCTTTTATACGCTCATTATGCTGGGCGACAGACTAAAGGGCCTGTAATATGATGAGGGAAGAAGCAGAAGGCTCAGCAGAACTAGCAGCAAAAGCAGCTGAAGCAATCACTACTGTTTTCTTTTCAGTCTAGACTAAGAGTCTGGAGACCTTTGTGCAACTTCAACTCTTTATTTGCTCACTGCATTTCTACTACATTTGCAACAATTTTTGGCCACTTAATCTCCTGACTTTAAGATGAGTTGCAGCTTCCTTAGGAAATTTCTGTCTGTTTGATCTGTTCATATTTCATTACGCCATGTTAAATCTAGGCTATTTCAATGGCTACCCAAAAGATGCCTTGACCTTCGGATGTTTTCAGCTAACCTTTCATGCTTGTTTTGATCAAGGAATATTCCGAAACTGTTCTTGGCCACAGAAAAAACTTATGAGTCAAAACTGAAAAGGTTGGAGCCTGTCTTTGTAATCTCCACTCTAGAACAACCTACCTGAGAGGGACCACTGGAAAGAGTTTGTGTGATCTTAACTATTAAATCAAAGCTGGTGGAAGACCTAATTTATGACAAATCTTTCCCTGAAGAAACAATTGAGGTCCATATGTGCAAGTACAAGCTCTGAGTCTCCCTAGATCAGTTCCTCTCTGTCTTGTGCCCATCTCTACACAGTTATATATGGATTACAGATATTATTTTAGCAAGTAATTTTGGTGTTCATTTCTCATTGATCTGGAAAGAAGAGTGAAAGGAGGACTAGTGTCACTTTGGAGATCCTTGCAACTAGAATAAGGATGTGCAGTTGATCCAGGCTAGCAAAGAGGCTTGTGGAGTATGCCTGGCGGCACTGAGTAATGATTAGAAGAGGGCACATTATCAAAAGAGAAAACCCTTTGTGACAAACTATCAGGATAAGATGAAAAAGCAATCAGAGGGGTCAGGGAGATTGCTTAGTAGGTAGGGTTTGCTTTGTAAGCATGAGTATCTGAATTCAGATTCCCAGCACTTATGTTAAAATTTTTTTAAAAAATAGATGTACTTACTATAGAAGGTACTGGGGGACAAAAATAATCACAGCCCTCATCAATTCATGAGATCTGCAAGTTGCAATAAAAATCACCATGGCAACAAGTGAACACCAGAGTAATAGTAGTATGAGTATCAAAGAGACAACCAACAGCTTTCTGATTGAACTCAAGACCTGCTTGTCAGAATGGAACACATTTCTATATTGTTAACTAGAACAAGAACTTAAGTAAAGGAAATAAATCAATAGGAAAAAACAGCCAATGAACGTACAAGTAGGAAGATAATACAACTGCAAATAGGTACTGTTATACTCATAGAGTTGCAGAGTACTTAGCACTCAGCATAGACATCTTCTATAGAGAGGTAGAGAATCTCAACAGACTGATAGGATAGAGTTTAGGCTAGTAGAAGAGCAGTGAAGCAGAAAACAATGTCCAGCCATAATGTAGATTTTTGGTGACTTAGCAATGCTCAATCAGAATTAGGCCATCCTAATCTTTCCCCATCCTAGGGAAGAGGAGGTGGTAAGAAATTAAGAAATTATAAGAAATTATAAGAAATTAAAGAACTCACTGCAATGAGACTTGTCTTTACCTGACATGAATGTAATACCAACATGCCCACATAGACTATGAGGAACTGAAGAGAGATAAGAACACACAGTGGAAACCTTAGAGATTAGAGAAGGATGAGTGAAAGGAAATGCCTCTATTAGTGGAGTGGTCCGAAGAAGGGCAACTTGGTATGCCACAGAAGTCTAAACCCCCACAAAAGTAGACAAGCCAGAAGGAACCCTGGGTCCATAGAAATGGTTAAGAAGGAAAGTGGGAAAGAATGGAATGACTTATGAGGGGAAGGGAGTAGATGGAAGGGAGTAGGAATGGAAAGAAACAGGGATTAGTACTCAATATGTATGTAAAACTAAGAAATTTTAAAAAGTTAGTGTACTGTCACATGCTTACAATCCTAGAGTTAGAGGAGAAGACATGAAGATTCTGGGGTCTAGTTGGCCAATTAGTTTAACAAATCAGTGAGCTACAGTTCAAATGTGTCCCCCACAGACTCACGTATTTGGGAAGGTCATGGCACCTTTAGGAGGCAGAGTCTTGCTGGAGGAAGGCAGTCACAGGGAGTGAGTCTTGAGATGTGTTAGTCCCACTCTACTTCCGAGAGAGGTCTGCTCTTGCAACTAGTAGTCTTGCAGCTTTCAGCTCCCAGATGGATGTGACTTAGCCTGTCTGCAGTTTCTGCCACCAATCATGCTGCTTCCACCATGAATGACTGTATCTGCCCTCTGGAACCATAAGCCGAATAAATCTCTCTTTCTCCCTTAAGTTGCTTCAGTTTGAGTATTGTCTCCTAGGAACAGAAAATACTAACTAGTACTAAACTAGTGATAAAGTGGAGAGTGTTTGAGGAAGACATTCAATGTTGACCTCTGGCATCCATATGCACAGATTGTGTGCACACTGATATGCACATAAGGAGAGAGAGGATGAAAAATGACAAACAGACATGTCACTTTGAGATTTTACCAGATCTGATGTGATAATTTTCCATAAGTTAATGTAATGCATCCCCTACCTACCTCCCTAGCCTTGCATGCTACACTGCAACTTTCATTTGCACTTCCTAAAGCAGACCCACTCTCTTGACTCTCTTGCCTTTGAATGTCCTGGGATCTTTATCTAGATTACGCTTTTCTACCATCTGTACTTCTCTGAGTCAGGTGAATTTGTCTTGTTGGTTTTGTCTTTAAAATCACTCAGGGAATCTTTCAAACATTAAACTCAAGGTTGGAGAAGCAAATCAGGCACAGTGGTGGACACCTGGAATCCTACCACTTGAGAAGTGAGGCAGGAGGGCTGAAAGCTCTAGGCCAATCTGCACTCCATTGAGAGAGGTAAATAGTTTGCATTCTAAACTCTAATTTACTTGCATTCTGTATTTGAATTCTGCTCTACTTATCCCTTTTGGCTTACAATAATACCAACACAGTTCTTCAATTAGAACCCACTGGTTGTGACCTGTCTCTTTCAAACAGTGGGTTCTAATTGGATTGTGTCAGTTTTACCAGCCCACATTTAATGCAGTGCCTAGAATGCAATAACTTAACAAATAATTAAAGCAAAGACAAACAGAATAAAAAAGATAATGTGATGGACACACAACCCATCATTCCTTCTAGAACCAGAAAACTTTTGCTGAAGCAAACAGGAAGACAAAACAATTGGTGAAGTCCGTGTATTGAAGTAGAGCTACATCTCTCTCTTGAAATCTAACACTTGGGAGAGGACTGATACCTCCCTGTAGTTTGAAGAACACCACATACACCAGACCAGAAACCACCTAGAAATAATGAGCTCTGAGTCTGTCTAGATCAGTTCTATGAAAGTCTAGCTGAGGGAGGCAAGGTGAGTCAAAACTGGAATCAGGCCAAAAAAAAGATGATTTAAGTAAATATTACGAAGAGTTAAAGCTAGGCATGGTGACTCACACCTATAATCCCAGTGCTTCAGAGGTAGAGGTAGGAAGCTCATATATTCAGGGACAGCCTAAGCTATGTAACAAGATCCTGTATGAAAATACACAAATGAATAAGCATAACCATAAGCTTCTAATTTTACCAGAAAGAAAAATCAACTGCAGAATGTATTTTTGCAAGAACATACATATAACATATGCATACTTGTTTTAAGCTAACACATAGTAATTGATAGTAATTGAAGTCTCCGATTCTGAACAAACCATTGTGTGTTTTTTTATTATTATTAGATAATGACTGAAGTATATGTACATTTTACTTCCTCATCAAATAATCATTTTGGGATACCTAAAAAGCACCAGAGAAAGGGATCCCTTTATTTCACAAATAAAGCGAATAGACCTTTCTCTGTGCATTAGATATATGGCCAAGCTCTACATGGAGATATCATTCACTTTCACTGACAATTCTGTACTATGGTCACAAGCACTACTTATACATCAAATCAATCCATGTAAGCCCCTCAGTTGGTAAGTGGTTGGTACATACTTCAGATTTGAAGGAGTATAGGTGTGTTCATTTCAAAGTCTACACTGTTAATCATTGAATTTTTCCATCTCTACCAACCCTGACATTGTAGGCACTATTTAGTTAAAATATTTACCAAGTAATCATGCTCTGCTAAATGTAATACTGAACCTATGATGTATTCAGGAGTACCTAAACCAAGAACACATTGTCAAAAGCTACCCTCTGGCCAAATAAAACACACGACTTATTTTCACTGCTACCTTGGCTGAGATCCCAATTTATGTAAGTAAATTGATACAAATCATACTCACATTCATTAAAAACTCAAAGAGTTGCCATGGGTAAAATAAAACTAATCATATCAGGCTTGTGTGAGGGTTTCTCAGAAAACACGTGTTCAGTTCCCACTTCAAGTTAGTACTTCTTTGCAACAGCCCATGTTCTGACTAGTTTCTCAAATCTAAGGAGCTATATCTCCATATGAATGTATCACATATATTCAGTCATGGTTGTTTTTCCTGCTGTACCCCATCCTCATTTGTTGATTAAAGACAAACGATATGTGCATATTCAATCTCTTGGTGCCATCTGTTAAATTTAGTAACTCTCAGGAAGGATGAAAGCTGACTGATGCTAAGTTCCAGTTTTAAGACGTTCTTCCATTTCCTTATGATCTGCTTCTTTAAAATCTAGCCACTCAACAGAGAAGATCTGTGGGTAGCTTTTGTCTTGTGATTTTGCTTTTCTTCTACTTCTTTCAGCTCTCTCCACAGGGCTCTAAGATGGGTTAGCTTCACAGAAACATTATTGAACGCAATCAGGTAAAAGGATCCTTATGGGAAAGGATTACTAATAACATCATTTCCTATTTATGTGTCAAGCCATCAAAGTCAAAAGTCATCTTCATCATAGGATATAAATTGTTGGTTTAAGTATGGCAAGCTGCCTTATATAACTCAGAAACTTACAAACTGGAGATTCTCAGAGATTATTTTCTGAAACAAATAATATGTAACTTTTCTGAAACATCCTAAATCTCTAAGTCACTTCTATACAAATTCCTAAAGCACAGTTGTAAGCAAAAAGCTAATGACAAATTTCAAATCTTTACTTTCACAAACAGAACATTTCGCTGTAAGTGTAAAACATTGTAGCTTCAAGTGTTGTATACTTACCTTGGTGTTGGTGATGTATCTTGTTAATTGAATACTTGTCTAGTATGTGGCCCCAGATTCAATATCCAGAGCTACAGAAACAAAATAAAAAAAAAGAAATTAAATAAAGAGTTCTCAATGTGGGAAAACTATTACAATATTAGGCTTTTATAATTCACCTATTTCTCTCCAATTCAGATGTGATTTTTCAGCTCTCAGACATGCTTTGCTAGAAAGAGTCCTTCACTATGAAAGGACTTTCAAAATTCTGCAGCCTTTTGTCATTAGAATAAAAGATTCTTAGGTAATGACAAGCCTACTTCTTAGAATAAACCTTAGAACAAGGTTTCAGATGTCACCATAGCTCAGAGCAGTCCTTATGACATCCACGGGAATGCCCTTCCTTCAAGAAATCTACTGAGAAACCTACTGCTAAGCATTGCTGCTGCAAAAAGCAACTGTGGACATAAACTGTGTTTATGTCTTCATCTCTTCAGTGACTCCCATCACATATTGGTGATACCTGAAGTACAGAGGCATCTACCACACAGAAGATAATTCACTGAACTTGCTTCTCCAATTCTCTGATTTAAAATGGCATACCTACAAAGTCTCAACCTTCAGCAAGAACATGCATAATATTATTTTTCTAGTTAGAACACAGAAATACCAACATCATGTAGCTCATGATCTACTACCTTACTTCAAAAAAGGAAGACCATGGCATTTCCAAACACTGTTCTAAGTAGCCAAAACATTCTTGTTCAGGCAAACCTAACACAAACAGTGTGGATGAATGTGCCTACAGGCATGAGCTACTTGAGGATCTTGTTTGGCCAAATTATCTTAATAAGCAGCATGCCACATGCACCTAAGAGTGGGGACATCATCTGTCTCACTTGCTCTCTACTTATTGCATAAAACTCTGGGGGACCATGAGTACTGTAAGCAAGTTCTTGGATTTTTCTGCAAAATAAATCTGAAATATGGCAAAAGAAGCCTCTGTCCTCTTTTTTGTATTTCTGTTTCCAGGTCATTTCATCTCTGAATGTGCCCGCCAGAAAACCCCAAATTATCTCCCAAGAACACACAAATGCTAAGTTTTGCTTTTGCTATATAGCACATATCATTAATCACCCCAGGAAATGGAAGAATCCCCCAGGGCTGTATACCCCTGTGCTCATGACAGAGGAGCAAAACTTCCAGACAATCAATCCAAGTATCTGACTGCTTTGTAAGGGATTTACTAAGTGCAAAACAAATCATTCTTGGCGCCTGATTTTTGAAACATTTCCTTTTGTGTTTAGAGAGTGCAGTCACCCGGTCGCTCGCATTCTGAGACGTGAAGTCTTACAGATGGTTTAGTGTGTGCTCACTAAGATGGTCTTCCCCATTAACTCCTTGGCTCTCAACACATGCTGTTTCCACGTCTGTTTAGGGCGATAATCTTATGGCCTAGCAAAAGCCTAGCAGAATTAGTATTAGGTGCTTGGCTTAACACTAAAAGATTTGGAAATATATTAACAGAAGTTCTACTGAAATGGCCCATCTGCGGAGCCTGGATGTGTTGGCTTTAAAACACACCCAGAGAAGAGCAGTGTTTGCAAAAGAGAAAGTATCAGGAAGCACGGAATGTCTACTACAGGCAGTTAAACTTTGTGTTCCTCTTAAGTTCCTTGAAGTCAATAAGGTAATAACTAAAGTGTTAAGGTTTTATTGGTAAGTACTCTCAGAAATAAGAAGGAAAAGAGGGAAGCAGGATTTAAAAGAAAAGCACGTGGAATGGAAAAGAAGCTAATGCCAATCTTGAAGAATACTTCAAGTAGATGGGTCTTTAGATTTACTACACACTGAGGATCAGCATTTTGCTTATCCACCACCAATTCCATAGCTGCTGTCCCAAAGGAGAAGGTGTAACGTTGGGCAAGGCAGATTTCTTCAGCAGAGGGCACAGGTAAGCCAGGAATTCAGCCCAGAGCCAGCAGCAATCAACATTTCCAGACACGAAGGAAATGAATGCCCTGTTCTGGGAAGAGAAATCTGGGCAGCACTCCACAGTAGTCACTGTCTTCCCTGGCTAGGGAGATAAACAGGGGCATGTTGACCAAGAGGTATATCCTTCATCTTTAAATACCATAGTGACTTTCTTCTATGACATAAACCTAAGGAGAATATTATAAGACAGACGTTTCTAGAGATGTCACAATTTGACTTAAAATTTAAAATAGGAAAATCTGGAAACTAAGTAGATGACTTGGTTGGTAAAGTTCTTGCCATGCAAACATGACCTGAATCACCTTCCCAGCAACCACATAGAAGATAGTTTTGGCAGTGTGCATCTACTTGTAATAAATAAATAAATAAACAGAATTTTTATGAAATATGATATCAGTTGTTCCTATGACATTAACCTAACTGAATATTACATTTCAACAAATATTCGTTTTCACAAGATTTAAATGTAGTCATAATGCATAGAAGACTTTAAGAGATTTTGAAAGTAAAAATTAATCTTGTTATTGCTCTTAAATAGCGTGACAATCTTGTTAACCTGATTAATGTCCACAATTCCAAAGTCAGTTTTCTAGATCATTGCTAAGAAACATATGAGTGATATGTGTCCATAAAGATTTTCTTAACTGTTTTATTTTCTTATGCATATGCAGAAAGGAGGATATATTTGTGTACCACAGTGCATTTGTGAGGGTCAAGGGAGCATCTTTAAGAAGTTAGTTTTCTCCTTATACCTTGCCTGTATCATAGTCTTCAATAGATAATTACTTGATAAAGTCCTGAGAATCTTGACTGTTGATTCTCTGACCTCTTCAGCCTGGATGACATTTCCTTTGCTATTGGCTTGAGATCCACCAAAACACTGTGACATCACAGCAAGGTTTGAACCTGTGCAGGCTGTGCTGCCTGTAAGCTGTCTGAGACACAAGTCATCCAGCAGGGTCAGAAGTCATACAACCAGAAGATATTCATGTCTTCCCTTCCTCAAAGTCTGCTGTACAAGCAAGCTTCAGTGGTCAGGAGATAGAAAAAGTAAGGGTCTGTTCTCCATTGGCCAGCTCTCTCTGACCAGAAGCTGCTGGTCAGCTACACCCAAAAGAAGACCATTCCTTCAGTATCAACTCCCATCCAGATACTTCCAAGAAGAATGTGGGCCAAGAAAATGAGAATTTCAGATTAGCTCTCTTCAAAGGAAAGGAAATCAAGAAATAGAAAGGCATAGAAATAAAAAGTGAAGCTTGCTTGCTTAAAACCAGATGGACCACGGATCATACCATTTTAATATCTTCTCCTTTGTTTTTAAGTTATTTTATGTGTGTGTGTGTGTGTGTGTGTGTGTGTGTGTGAGATGGGAGGGAATGCATAGGCCAAGGTTCATGTATAGAGATCAATGGACAGTTTTTGTGGAGTGGTACGTTCCCTACATCATGTTCCACTCACTTTTTAAAATGTTTTGTAATACGTGCATATTACACAAAAGGACCATGCGGATCCCTGGGATACTTATGAAACATTGCAGAACATCGTAAAGCCATTAAAAATGATCAGATAGACAAAATTATTATTTTGTTGTTATTTTTGTTTGTTGTTGCGTGTGTCTTTTTTTTTAATCCCAGTCTTTTTTCTGCTTACTAATTACATGTAATTGCATAGCAATAATGAGGAGGTACCTGAGATATTGTTCCCTGGTGGTGGTTTTTATCACAGGAAAAGCTTTACACTCTTCCTTTGCCTGCTCTTTACAGATATAAGGCTTCCGGGGCTGGAGAGGTGACTCAGGGGTTAAGCCTCTGCTTTGCAGGCGGAAGGTCCTGAGTTCGGATCCTAGACCCCACGTATAGACATCGGGTGGAAGCGGGGTCGGCCTGCGTTTCTGATCCTGGTAGGGCGGAGCCTGTGAATTCAGGGGCAGAGTAAACAAGGAGGAGGTGGAGCCGGTCCACAGTGGTTCCCCAATTCGCCCATGGCTCTACACACACACACACATACACACACACACACACACACACACACACACACACACACACACGCACACGCACGCACGCGCGCGCGCGAAGACACACACACAATTGAATAAATTTAAAAAAATTAAAAAACAAAAAGAAAGAAGGCTTCCATTGAGGAAAGACGGTGGGCGGCACGGAAACATACAGGCCTAGTGGCATCTTCTCAGGAGCTGCTTAATTAAGGCTTCATTTAAATTAAGGAAAAAATACAAATGCACAGGGTTACTTGTTTCTCATATGTAGAAACTTTTTCTTACATGGAAAGTAGAAGCCATAATATCAAACACAAAGCAAGGTATGCTAAAGCAGGCTCTACCAAAAATAAAGGATGTTTGCAAAGTAGCGACTGTAATTGCAAGGGTTCATGGAGAGAGAAGTCAATGGTCCTGGGACTTTGCCTAAGCAACTTGTTTTGTGTGGCTTAGTTCTCTATTGTTGCAGGTGCAAGCAGTGCACCTGCAGTTAATTGTGGCCACAATTACACTATTGTGGGAATAATTAGACACTTAATTTTAAGGATGTAAATGACTGCCCCACACTAAGTCCTGGCTAAAGCATTTATACCCATATTGAAGGAGATTCTGCTCAAATGAGTCAATTTATTTATTTATTTATTTATTTATTATTTATTTATTTATTTATTTATTTTTGGCCATGCACTTCCGCATTCTCTGGATAGAAATGAGGGAAGACAATTGGGAACACTGTGGTAAATCACATGGAATCAGAATAAGCATCTAGAGTGAAGAGGGAGGTGGGTCGACAGAGAAACTGACAAGGACAGCAGCAGCACACATACAAACATCAGCCAGGAATGGAACGCTATCATAACACTCATTTCGAACAATGAATTCCTTACTTATGTCTCCCTTGCCAAGCTAGCAATTTATGATAATGGTGTGGGGAAGATTGCTGTGAGCTTGAAATCAGTAGGTGAGTGTTCTTCACATATGATATGTTTATCCTTTTCAATGGGGAGGTTGTAGAGGATTTATACCTGCACCCGTGACATCCAAATGGACTCCCTTGCCAGACTTGAGCTAATTTGTTTTGACCCCTATTTTTTCCCTTGGGATAGACCTCATCTTTGAATATTTAGACATAGGTATGTTTTTCTACTTCATCATAAAGCAAGTTTTTTTTTTCCAGTTAAAAGTTCAAAATTAGGGAAGGAGAGGAGGGGGCAGGGATGACTACTCATTGGGCTTGTAAAGCTAGAAAAAATAAAAATAAAGAAAAAATATATTTCAGCATTTGCACTTTTTAAAAAGCTCAAAATTACCTTTAATCTAAAATTCCTCATTAAATATGAGATGTTAATAATTCCTTCTCATTGATCCCTAAAAGACTTTTTGAAACATTAGAAGCTTTGTTTTTACATTTATTAAATTACCTCTGTGTGTGTGTATGTGTGTGTGTGTGTGTGTGTGCGTGTGCAGTGTGTGTGTTACAGTACATATGCAGAGGTCAGAGGACAATTGCAGGAGTCGATTCTCTCCTTTCACCATGCATATTCCTAAGAGCAAATTCAGGTTTACAGTCTCGACACCAAGCACCTTACCCACTGAGCCAATTTGCCAGCTCTAGACATGTTTTAAGTATTTAGGTTTTAATAAATGACATGTAAACCTTATAATATCTTTATTGCCTAAGTAGGAAAATACAACAGGGCAGAGTTCTTATTTTCATAGTGTCACAATATCATTTTCAAAATGAGATACAACGAGTGCTCTTCTTTTGTTCTCCTATCACTTTTATCTTGAACACTTGCATTTCTTACTTGTTTAACATATTCACATATTTTTAATGGAAAAAGCTAGGTGGAAATGTCTCATTTCTACTCAGAGGCACATGAGTCAGTTACACTCTCCTTGCAGACATTTTAAGAAATCATTAATTGAATTTCTAAGCTCCTGAGTTTACTGGCTGCAATTTAAATGTACCCTTAAATTCAAGCCAGAGGAAATACAATAAACATAGAAACTCTTTATCATCTTAAGACCACTTCTAAGTTAACGCTGTGCATCATAACTGACAGTTACATAAGGTTTGTTCATAAATTATTAAGTGTTTAGCTAGCAACACAAAACCTGGTCCAAGCAAGAAGATTCAGCATCATTCAACCATGCCCATGACCGCAACTAGTGAGCCTTTGTTTGTGAAGGTCCATGAACAAATGTCAAGGGGACCCTGAACTTCAGCCTCTATGGGGTACCATCTGTAACCAAGTGACCTGCCTCAGCTCATTAAAGTTAATGTAATAAATTGTTCCCCACTAACCATAATCATCAGCAAATTAGACTCCTTTTTAGGTTAGCCTGGCTGTGGGGAAATTGGTGTCCAAGTAGATTGCATGAATATCTTTCCTCTCAGTCATGCTGTCTTTATCCCACACAGAGGAACAAGATGAAGAAGGAAATGGATACATTATTACAAGTGCTGGGATATATCCATTAACATTGTAACAATACAGGAATGCAGACATGAAATAAATATCATTTTCATTGTGAAGCAGAGACAAGATTAGAGACAGTCATGTGAGCAATCCAGGTGAGTCTTTTAAGTCTGTGGTTCTTATGCTTCCCTTTTGTCTAGTCTCTGTTTTCAAGCACTAAAGACATCCTTATCTAACGTGTGGCTATAATTGCAAACTGGAGACTCAGATGCTATTGTATTGATTTTTCATTTAAAAAATGATATATGGAAACACAAATGTGAATCATATGTGGAGTATAACCCTCAAATTATTAAAATTCATCAGAACAATGTATCTAAAATTCTCATTTCACCTAATGGTTTCCACTCCAAATACATTTGTCACTGAAAGATCATTAGTGCCCATTTTATGATTGTACTGTGATTATAATAGTCCTCTAGCATTTGAAATGTTACTGGAAATTGAAGGTTAAAGAGTAATAGAATTAGATCATGGCTTTATATGAAAAAACCTCTAATCTACCTGGCTGAACAATCTCCAGAGAAGAGAGCAGTATCAACCTAAACAAGGAAGGACTTGGGCTGTCATGAAAGGAGTTATTGATTCAGTTAACAGGATGAACTCTTTACCAATCCACCAAGTGAGGGTTGACCAGCTATCTCAGTAGAGTCGCTTGCATGAGCATGGGTGGTTCATTGTCTGTCAAAGCATCAAAACTATTGCAGTCTACCTTCATTATTGCTGATGAATCACCATCAAACAGTTTAAGGGAACAAGGGGTTTATTTCCTCTCGACAGTCCAGTTTGATGAGAAAGCATGCACCAACACCAGGATCTAGGGAACTGGCTGCACCATCTCTACACACAGCTGAAAGAGGGATGATCCTTACTTGCCAGACCAGAATGTCTGGCCACATGTACAGAAGGATGCCAACTCTCTCAACCAGCTCTCCATAATTTATTCCAGGGCCTAATCCCACCCACCATAGGCTGGCCTTCCCTATCAGCTAGACAATCTCTTGCTCTGGGCCTAACTGAACCACTAATTCTCCACAAATGTGCCCAGAGCTCAAACCCTCAACTGTCAAGTTGATCCCTGTGCCTAACTATGACAACTTATCTTTAGCAGTGTGGCTACTGCTAAATGATTTTCCTTCCACCAGCAACTGTTAGTTGCCCATAGCTGTCTTGGGAGGGGTGGAGCCTGTGAGACTCTTCAATCAATTTTTATCTACAGTTCACAAAATAGTCATCCTAATGTGCTCTTCATATTCCACTTTTCTAGTTGGCTTTGTTATACAAATTGGTTTTCTTATTTTTAGAATTTAAAGTTTAAAATCTGATGATTACATAACATTCCAACAAATTGATGCTGCATAACATACTTGACTATTGCTCTAGTAATCACTCCATTTAGTTTATCATTTATCTTTAAATTTTGACATCTATAGGAAAGTGAATTTTATAATGTCCTTAAATTCAAAATTACTAAGATTACAAGAATCTGATGTTTCATTATTTTCACTAATTGTCTAAATGACCATTCTTTTTTCTGGGAATATATTTTAAATTTTCCCCTTTTTGCTTCTTGCTTACTCCTTGCACATTTCTCTTTACTAATTCCTTCATTCCATCCAATCCTGTTCCTTTATAGGCTACAGATTTCTCTAAGACTCATCACTAGTTCCTTCTGTCAACTTTTTTCTGTCACTAATTTCTCTTTGATGTCACATGAAGTACAACTTACTCTAATGCTCATAAAACTGAATTTATGAACATGACAGCAGTATGTGTAAACTTTTCAGAATACTTCACTTAAATCTTCAAGAATTCTCCATTGAAGATTTTCATTTTCATAAAAATCTCCACCATTACATATAGTTGTTTTAACTCTTGGAATTTCCTTTTAAAAAACAAAGGTTTTTTTTTTTTTATATTTGGTATCCAAACAGTATTATGCAGTTGAATCACCCTCTGTGCTTTAAATAATTAGCAGTGCACTACTTTTTTCTTTTTTTGCAAGTGTAAGTATGGGTTGAGGGGGCTATGTATGTAGCTGTGCATAAAAGGCACTGTATGTGCCCAAGGGTGATTTCTAGAATAATCCTAGATGCCTCTACCTACTTATTGCTTTGCTTAGGAGTTTCCCAGACTCGCTCTTAGATTTAAACTCAGTTACTTTTGCTTTCAAGGCAAAGGCTTAACCCTTGAACCATTTATCCAGCCTCTAGCATAATACTATTTAACAGCTACTACTGTATCATAAACTGTACAAATCTAAAGATTTCCACAATAAAAGTTAGTGCAGTGATTTATAGTTTGTCAAAGTGATGAGAATAAATGACTCTTCAGTTCTCATCTCTCACCTAGAATACCCTCAAAAGGTTCAGCAAACATCATGGAGGAAGGGAAGAAAGAATAAGAGTCACAGGATGGGAAAAGTGCTGTGAAATCCTAACTTCTTCACATGTCATGTATGATGCTCTCATGAACTCACAGCAGCTATGGTTAACTGCTAAGGATCTTCACAAGATCCAACCAGTCAACCTTCCAGCAAGGAGGAGAAGGATCTCATCAGACCCTATTCTTTGCTGAGAAGATGTTGGTAGTTAATGACTGCTGGCTGGTGTGTAGGAGTCTTTTTCTTCAGTAGTGTAACTACTGGTAAGTTGCCCAATCTCCAGTAAATGCAATCAGCTCTAATTAAACTCAGTAGGTCATGAAAAAAATTGAAGTAAGAAAGAAAGAGGAGGGAGACTTGGAAATAAGAAAGTGTCAGGGACAGCGTGAAGGAAATAAGAAAATGTAAGATCAAAACATATTCTATGCACATAAGAAATCATCAAAGAAACGTGTATTTAAAAAATAAATAATGAAGTAAAGACTATTACAAAAAGGGTTTTGATACCTTTTATAACAATTTGCATGAGTGTCCTCCCGTATTGTATGGGCTATTCAATAGTTTTCACCAAGACAGTTTGGAGTAAATTAAAGAACTATACCAAGTTCTAGACAGGTAAAGAGAAGCTGATGGTTTCCATTTGTTTTTCTTCTTTCAATTACTGTTGAACCCCTGAACTATCACGTAAAATGCCCAACAAAAAGAGTCCACCATGCTGTGAGGAAAGCAAAGTAGCCACATGGAGAAAGCAGTCAGAGGAGAGGGCAGATGCTCAACTCTTGGTTCACCTTTGTAATGGTTTAAAACGTAAGTTGTCCCCCATAGGCTTATGTGTCTTTATCTTCAGTTGTATGGAAAAGTCAAGGCAACTCTCAGAAATGGAGCCTTGCTAAAGGAAGGCAGTCACAGGGGGAGGCCCTTGAGGCTGGTTAGCCCCGCCCTGCCTCAGTGAGTGAGTCTGCTCTGCAGCTAGCAGTTTTGTACTCCTCGGTCTCCATGATGTCTGAAGTGACTTAGACACCACCAACTTCTGCTAATCAGCCATGCCTTTTCTACCATAAAAGACTGTATTGCCCTTCCAGAATCATAAGCTCAATAAATCTCCCATTTTCCATTTAAGTTGTTTGAGCCTCAGTGATATCTCACAGCAACAGACAAAGAGTAACTGGTATGACCTTCCAGAGGCCCAGTGTCATGGGCAGATGAACTACATCTCCGCTGCCTTCCTGACACACTGAATCATGAGAGATGATAAAACATTTTATTCAAAACTACTGACATGGAGTATAGTTCATGGTAGAGCAATAAATAATTGGAACCTTAATATTTAATTCATCTATTTTGGGGAAAACAGATTTTTTTCAGTTTATGCTTTTGTCAATGATTCTAAAATAAACAGATTTGTATATAGATCTGTATGAATATATGACTGTTTCTTCCATATAAATTCCTTTGAACAAAAATGTGAAGAAGGCTGAAACAGAGGACCAGAAGTTCAAGACCATTCCTGAGAAACCGCTATGTTCTGTGCCTACTTTATTATTACAATCCTTCATTAAGAATATAATTTTATCACAAATTCACAATAAAAAATTGAGCTTTGGAGGAATTCCTTTATAACCAGTTTATATGGTATGTAGACACAAATACTCTAATGCAAGGGATCTGAATGTTCTTGCATTTATACTCATAAAATTTTCAGAGTTGAAAATTTGTAGTCATGGCCTATGCTACAAATCAAGTTCTTGTACCAATTTACTAGAAAAAAATTCTAAGAACTAAATTAGAAGGGAAAACTGCCACTCATTTTATCTATACAAGATGTACTGTTGACAAAGAAGAAATCCATTTTTAATGCTTCAGCATATCATTAGGGAAGCAAGCTGACTGACTGCACCGAACCTGGCATTTCTCACTGAGCCAAGATGAAGAGCCATTGCATTGTGGTATTCTGTGACCTTCTTCCTGACAGCTGCTGACAACATATCCAATTACTTAAACAGTCTTTTCAGCATCATTTAAGCAGGTCTTGCTTTTCTTGTGCTAGTTTAATAATAATAAAAAAAAAAAAACACTGGAGAATGTTCCAATGGTAGCATCCTAAATGTAAGGACCTTCTTTAAAGTCTATGCACTTTGGATGCATCTGTAACTGATGGTCCAGTTTTTGCCATATGAACATGAAAATAAGATGAGAGTTAACAATCCATTTAATAAATAATCATAAAAATAATAGCTGATAAAATTGCTTCACACCTTCTGTCCCCTTGAGATTTCAATGGAAGGAATATAAATAAGACATCTTATCCATGGTAAATCCTGTCCCCCATCCTGAGTCTCTAGCTCACCAGATTTAATTAAAGATATAGTGTAGATGATAACATTAAGCACTGGTAGTACAAGAGAACTTGTTTCTGCTCTGCTTAGGTGGTTCCATGAGTAGTCACTGATAACCCACTGTTGCCTGTGAATAAGAAATAACACCCCCCTGCCTATTAGCAAGCTTCTGCAAAAGCTGGGGTCAAAGATTGAGTCTACTAACTCTTTTGGCCTCACAAGATCATCACAAGGTAATGTGACAGAGAATTTCCTTCACTGAGACAAAGACTTGCAAGTGTTTTTTTTGTTTGTTTTGTTTTTTTGTTTTTTCTTTTTAAAACCATTTGATTGAGAGAATTTGGTTTCAGGACTTTCTGTGGAATGCATCAACACAATTCTTTCCAAATATCCTGATATTGCAGAGAAGATGTTTGTTGTCAGGGACAATTGAAATAGTAGATCAATTACCATCTCATAACTATCTATTGATTAGCTCAACTAAAACAGCCATTAATAGTAAGATCCTTAGAGACAAGGGGTTAAACATATATAATGAAGTTACTATATTAGTGGCAGCCCAAGAAGGGGCCCGAAGGTATGCCACAGAGTCCTGAACCCTCACTAAAAATGTAGACAACTCAGAGGGAACTTAAGGGCCTATATAAGTTGAAGTTCTGGAGGGTGGGAGGGAGAAGGTGGGGAAACATGAAGTGAGGGGAGGGAAGGAGAAAAGAGGGAAGGAAGAGAGGGAGATATGGAAGAGAGAAGAGGGCATGGGGGATGGTAGAGGGGAGGAAGGAAGGGAAGGGATAAGGAGTGGGGCTAGGGTGCTACTCATTGAGCTTGTATAACTAGGTAAAAAATAAAATAGAAAAAATCCATTAATATTCTTACATCCCTAAAGCTTTTCTTTAATGAAACATTTGAAGCTTAGTCCTCTTTGCTGCTGCATATGTTAATATTATGTTTGTTTTCTAGTTTCTATTCTGTGTGTGTGTGTGTGTGTGTGTGTGTGCGCGTGCGTGTGCTCACGTACATGCTTGCATTCATGCACATGCATCACTGAATGTGTGTAGTCAGAGAACAACTTTTGGATTCTGTTTTCTATCTACACTAGGGCCTCTTTTGTTATTCTTGACACTGTGCAGTGTACTCCAAGCCTAAATAGCACAGGAACTTCGAGACAATTCTCTTGTCTTATACCTCCCATCTCATCATAGGTGTGCTGGGATGTCAGATGTGTGCCAATACATACAGATTAAACTATTGGCTGCATGGCAAGCACTTTTACCTGCTGAACCATTTTGGGAGAAACTTTAGTGCCTAGCATAACAAAAAAAGTTAAGTAAAGAGACAGCCTGTAAAATGCGAGAAAAATCTTTGTTATCTGTCTGGCAAAAAATGAATATCTAAAGTACACAAAGAACTCAAATACTGAGCAACAAGAAATCAAACAATTCACACAATAAATAGGCCTATGAAATAAAGAGACTGTTTTCAAATGATAAAACATTAAAGGCCAATAAATGCATGAAAATGTTCAACCTCAGCAACCAACAGAGACATGCAAATTGAAATCACATTTAAATGCTATCTCACCCCAGTCAGAATAACAGTCACTAAGAAAACAAACAACAAATGTTGTTGAGGATATGGAACAAAAGGAATCCTTTATACATTGCGCGTGGGAGTGGAAGTCTGCATAGAGGTTTCACAGAAAATTAAAAACACATCTATCATGTGACCCAGCTATACTACTTCTGGGTATCTACCAAAAGAACTCCAAGTCAACACGTTGCATGAATACTTGCACATTAATGTTAGTAATACAATAGCACTACTCAAAATGCAACCCATGCAGAGGAAAGAGTAAAGAAAATGCTATATGTATGAACATTCTTTTCAGCCATAAAGAAAAAGTGATAATGTTTACAAGAAATAGATGCAACCACAGATTATCAGTTGAGGAGAATTATGTCATTCAGAAAGACAAATATCATATATTATATATTATCTCTCATATGTGGTTTCTAGAATTTATATAAATATATAAAATCATTACATATATACTACATGAAGATAGAAGTTAAATGGCACAGAAAAGGAGGAGAACTGTCTAGAGAGGGAAGGAAGAGAAAGAGGGGAGGAGGAGGCTATGGGGAATATGTTCAACATACAACACATATTTGCAAGAAAAATTGTCTTTATATTAGTGGGCATTTCTGCCAGCATTAGAAAAGGAAAAGTTTCAAAGGCACAGAGAGAGAAGAGAACACCATCTGAGTTCACAGACCCAGAGAAGAACAGCATGTGACATTGGAGGCAGAGGTTAAAGTTACACAGCTGCAAACTATAAGAAGCCAGAGATTGTAGGGAAACACTGAAAAGCCTCAACTTAGGACACAGCCATGGTAGCAGCTCCAGCCCTTGGCATGCTGTGACAGCACACACCTCAACTGCTTCATCCTCTCACATTAATTTGTAATTTGTTACAGCAGGCTTAGGAAATTAATACATCTAGCTAAAGAAATCATGAAAGCCTTTATATTTCAAACCAGATTATGACCCTCTTCAGGGCAGAAACTTCCATTTTCACTGAACTTTGAAGATAAAAACCAAAATCAGTTTACCTTAATCTTCATGATGTTGGAAATGAACCTTTTGTTCTTCTTATTTCATCCTACATAAACCCCTAAGAAGCTGATTAAGTTTAGAAGTATATATTCTGCTGGTGATTTGGGGATCCTCCCTGTATCAAAGAAATTACATTGATATTGCCACAAAATAAATTAAAAATACATACAGAAAGAAAACAAGGAAAGCAATAAGGTTAGAGGTGTTGTTTGGTGGTCACATGTGGTATTGGCAAGGAAGAAAGGAAGGAAAGAAGAGAAGGGGAAGGAGAGGATGTGAGAGAAGGGATGAGAGAGAAGAAAGGGGATTAAAGGAAAGAAGGCAGGAAGACAAGGAGGCAGGAGGTCAGGAGGAATATTGGAAAATTCAATGTCTCCAGATACAGTGAATCTGTCCTTGTCCTAATGGCAGAACCCCTTAGGCAGCTTCCTGTTTCACTCACCATCCAGCATCTTTGAAGCAGATCTGTGTAAAGGAAGTGATTAAGGATTAAGGAAAAGGCTCTGCATGGGGAGCACTATGCTTTTGCATGGCTCAAGCACATGGCCCTCAAAGGAAATCTAATCCTGGTGAGCTGGGTCAGAGTCAGTGACTTCATGCAATTGGCATTGAGTATGATTCTCACAGCTGCCTCACTGCTTTCTGGCAAGGGTTTCCCCAGCCCAGACGTAAACCCTAGCCAAACAGAAACATGCCAGGAAGTAGAATGATGGGAAATCCTTCTTTCGCCTGTGCCTGTGAGGGTGTTCTGATATAATTCTCAGTGAGCAACCCAATAATGTGAACTACATGGCAAACTTTCAGGGTAGCATGGATCACTGTTACTTCTTCAAATATGGGTACTACTGGTTTGCATGGGTAATAATCTCCTGTTCAATAGTCTCTCCCATCAAGGACTAACTGAAGACTAAAATATAAGTAAAACATTTTTATGGATCCACTGATTTAGAAATAAGTTAGAACAGTCTCAGAGTTTAACATGCTCTCCTATGCAATAGCTAATGAACTACTTCACCATTAACTTTGTCTAGTTTGTCTAGAGTTTAGAATGACATCTCCCAGTGTGAAGGTGCTATTTGGTTAAATCACTAACTATACTGATTGCTCTGTGTTGCTGTGAGAAAAGAGCCAGTCACGCAAGTAAGGGAGTGTAAAGTACAAGAATGCACCACACCATGCACTTGAGGGAAGTTTAATTGGAATTCCAGAACCACAGGCCCGATTGTGGAAAGAGGGAGAGGAGAAAAGAGAGAGAGAGACAGAGGCAGGAAAAGGAGAGGGAAAAAAAAGAGAGCAGAGAGAGGAGAATGGTGGGTTGGGCAGCAGCCATCCAGCTGGAGCCAGGAATCCTAACAGAGAGAAGGGTGGATTTATTCAGCTTACAGTTCCAGAGGGGAGATACAGTATTTCATGACAGGAGCCACATGACTGGCTGGAAACTGCGGAGGGGCTAAGTCATGTCTTTCATGGAGGCTGAGAGCTGCGAGACTGCCTCTGCTACAGCAGACCTCTCCCAGTTATAGGTGGGACTCATCCATCTCAAATAACCCCTCACCCAGTGACAGCCTTTCTCCAGCAAGAGTCCACCTGTTAAAGGTGCCATGACCTTCCCAAACACATGAGTCTTTGGAGGACACATTTCCAACCATGACACTAACCTTGTAGTTAAAAAATGTTAGGTGTACAAAGAAAATACATATATAAACATTCCTTGGTAGTAAAAATAGAAATGAAATTCTTCAATAATGACTAAAGCCAGAATATGAACTCAGTTACTAAGAATCAGATTAAATGGTTAATGTGAACAAACTGGAACTAATTCTAAAGGAATATAAAGTGTGAATTGAGAATAGAAACTGAGCAAGTAGAGAGCTGCCTTCTGGACATGACATGGTTGCTGCACTCAAGAACTCACAGAAGCCATGGCCACCTGTAAAAGACACACAGAGATGGGGTCTTTAACATTGCAACATGTGGGAGAAAGCCAGAGACCCACTATCCCTGGATAACTGTTGTTCAGTTAATAGTTTTGAGAGAAGGGGAATTTTCTTCAGTGATACAAGATCAGGTAATTTGATCCTGCTTCAGTAATTAACTCTCTATGTATGTTTGTGCAGGCAACACAAGTTTGTGGATTAACCCCATCAAAAAAAAAAAAAAAAAAGACATGAAAGTAGGTAGGGACTATTTGGGAAGAACAAGGGGTTCAGTAGGAATAGGAGAGAGATGAACGAGAACAATGAAAGATAAAGAAAGACAAACTATGCTGCATGAAATTGTCAAAGAATACAATGAGATTGAATGGGAAATAAAATGAACAACTCAGCAAGAAGTGTTCAGAGAAGGGAGAACATAAATAGTTCATTGTGAATAAGAGGCAGTTTTATTCATGGGGTTGCTCAGAAAAATAGTGAGGAGTCTTTGATCTATGCAAACAATTAATTCCTAGATTTTTATCATGTAGAAAATCCCAGTTGCTGTGAGAGAATTTTAGGGGTGAGAATCTACCTAAGGAGAGTATTACAATTGTTTGGGGAGATCTTCTCACAAAATCTATGGCACTTGGATGGTAGAAGGTGTCGATTGTGCAGATATTAGAGGTAAAGTTGGCTGGCAGAGAATTCACCTGGCATGCTGTAGGGCCCAAAAATGGATCCCTAACACTAAAAAACAAGCCAAAAAAGATCGAAATTAAAAAGGTCGAGAAGAAACTATCAATTTAACTTGCACATTGAGTTCCAGATTAGACTGACAACATACTGAGACTCAGTCTCATTAAAAAAAAAAAAAAGAAAAGAAAAAAAGAAGAAAGGGATGGGCCATGTGAATGGTAAAAGAAAAGAAAGGTAACTAAGAATCAGGATATACGCTCTAGACTAAGATAGCCTGATACAATCCTAAGATTTATACATGTCATTCACTTAGCATTTTGCATTTCCACATCTCATTTTGCTTATCTGTAAAGTGGAATGTGGTAGCCAAGCAGAGGCCTACTATTACAGGCCTGTGGTGCAACAGGTGACTTTAGGATGGGCTTTATTTTTCAGTTTAAGACCTTATGCACCTCTGCAGCTCCCACAGGATGTTGCTCTGGCCATACAGACATACATACCACTGGATAAGAATGCATAAATAGGTTCTTACTTTTCCATTAATGAATGTTATTTCCTTTTGTTTTTGAGAACAAGTCTGATATAGCCCAGGCTGCCTTCAATCTGTCTATGTAGCCATTTCCCTTTCACTTCCTGACTGCTGAGATTAGAAGTGTGAACTACTGCATCTAGCTTCACGGTATGAGTAGCTGATTTTTGACAAGGACATAAATGAGGAAAAGAATAGTCTTTCCCAAGTAGTACAACTGGGTGTTCACATGTGAAGAAATATAGCTGAATCACTATTGCTAACAAAACATAGAACAAACTCAAAGGGAGGAGAGATACTCAGCTGAATGTATCTGATGATACATTCAGAGTTAAAAAAAGAATGAATTCATCATAGTGATTAGCTCTGTTTATGGAAAGCCCTTTGGGCATTAACTATAACACATTTAATAAAACCAATGCAAGCAAAAACAACCAATGAAAAGCATTGAAGATGTCCCTACTGTTAGGAAAGCATTTTTAGACATTGAGTGCATTGCAATGAGAAGGTCATGAGCCTTCACTTATTTTAGTAAAAGGACCCAAGTATGTCTTGTACAGATCACAGATAGTCTTACCGCTTCTCAGCTAAAGTTGGTTGTCAATATTACTGTTAGGAGACCTAGGTGATTTTTATGGAAATTACTATTAACATGACATTATGGGGGTTGAGAAGATGGCTCAGTTGGTTAAGCCTTTGCCTCACAAGCAAAAAGACTTCAGTTTGGATCCCTAGATTTGAGGTGAAAATGCTGGATGTCTGTGAGGGCTTGCTTGTAATTCTACCCTTGGAAGAGCAAGCTAACTGGACAGACTAGACCGAATAGTGTACTCTGGGTTTAATTAGAGACTCAGACTCAAAACAATAAGGGGGATAAGCTATCAAGGAACTCCACAGACACTTTCACTCAAGTGAACTAGTGTACACACACATACACACACACACACACACTCTATATACACATACATGACAGAAAAAACTCAAATGATGACTATACATTATAAACTCACTACTTATATTACTTTCTAGTGAAAAATAGTGTTTTTTATTCTGCCTTTTAGAAATAATGTTCTATGGTTTTCCCACTCAGTCTTTAATCCAAACAAAAGGTACTCATCACAGGTGATGAGCTTCAGCAGTGAAATCTGTTTATAACTGCCCCACTATTATGCCCAGAAATGAAGCTGAGAAGCAGAGTCGAAGTCAGCATAGAGATGAGCCAGGAGCACAGTTCAGGAAGCAGAGGTTAAGACAGTGTCAGAGAGCACGTGGCCCAAGGGAGGGCTCCCGTGTTACCAGACTGGGAATTAAATAAACGTAAAGGCAAACAGTGTTATGACTCTTTAGGTCACTTATAGGAAAATATGCCTCCTTACTTAGTGAACTACTGACTCTCTCATTTAATTGTTCCAAATTAAATGTTTCTTAGAAATATTATAAGATACACTTAGAATGTTTTGTTATACATTTGGAATGCTCTCCAAATCCACTTACAGTCCATAAAATGATGGGCTTCTCTTATATCTCCTGTTCTATAAATGAAGCAAAATCAATAAGACATTTTATAGTTCTAAATATATTTAGTAATATTCTAAAACAACATATACCTATGGCTAATCCTGAAAATTTTTTTGCCTTTCTCAAAATAAAAGTAGTTAAAACCATAGGAGTAATGTAAATACACAGAGTATATGAAAGCCATGAGAAATGACAGAACAAATTTCTTCATTGCTTTATAAATTTATCAATATTATTAAAGAAATTAGATGTAATTTTTTGCATGATACTTAAGAATGTGAAACATAAGTTTTAATATTTGTTTATTTATCTGTGTGTGTGTGTGTATCAGAGAGCACTGTGTGTCACTGTGGAAGACCAGGGGTGACTTCAGGAATCGTCCTGGATTGGTTCCACCTTTTTTGTTTCCTGCTGGGATTTTCAGGCTCCACTCACCAGAATTAGAAGTACAGGTCAGTGCTTTTTTCCACCTGACATTTTTACATGGGACCTGGGATCTAACTCAGGACCTTCTGCTTCTGAAGAAGAGTCTTAATCCCTGAGCTATCTCTCCAGCCTGAAACATAAGTTTTAATCTCAATTATATATATATCATGTAAAAATATGCATATAGTTTAATAATAAACAGAAGCAGTATAAAATCAAATATCTGATACTTTCTGAAGTTTTGAAATATGTTTTTTAATCATAGAAGGAATTTGAGCTGTGTGTTTAGATTGAAGAATAGGAAGGGCTACTGAGCTATAGTAAATGTCCCTTAATATGAATCAGAGTTTTTATTTTGAAGATCTAGTGACCTAAGTATCTAGACCTTCTAAAACTAAAGACAATTTAGCCAGGTGTGGTGGTGCATGCCTATAATTCTAACATTTAGGAGTCTGAACTAGGAAGAATATAAATTGGTGGTTAGACTGAGCTAAATAGCAATAAACTGTGTTGTGAAAAGAAAACGAACAAACAAATAAATAAAACAAAACTAAAAAAAGAACCTCCAGAGTTTTCATAGTTTATATTGAAAATCAGCAAATAAACATTTTGTTTTTATTTGAAATACCTTGACATCTATATATGCATTCTAAAAAAAGACGGCAAAATTTGGGATTGTGTGGCCTGGATATTGGAAGAATGAGAAATGGTTGTGAGAAGATTATGCTCCAAACTGACTGGAGGATGAAACAGGAGAAAATAAGCTTACATTGTTTTAAAAGAGGCTGAGTCAACAGGCTAACTTGGGAATCATTTTGACAGAGCTGAGCAGTTGATAGAGTTCACTTAAGTGATTGATTGGATCAATCCAGCAAAGAATCCATCAACCAATTATTTTGACAAAGAATGCAGATGGGAGAGCTTTGATTAGCAGGATGTATCCTTTTAATTAAGCATTAAGACATGAAACTGCAAAGGAAAATATATAGACTTTGTCTCTGAAATATCCACCCTAGTACACAGGTACACAGACTGAATGACTTATTTAGCCAATAACATTTATTTTGCATGCACAAAGGGAATGATATAAGAGAAGTAGTTATAACAGTTCTTAATCCAAAGAGATTTGTCCTAATCCCCATTACCCATGAATGAGAACTTACTTGGAAATAGGGTTATTGCAGTAGATGTAATCAGGTTGGGAAGAGGTCATTGGACTAGTCCTTTAATTGGTATAAGTAGGATCATTATAAGAAGAGGGAGAGATAAAGACAAGATAGCGATGTGAACAGAGATAGGGAGAATGCCATATAGATGCAATGTATATGTAAAACCACTGAATTCCAGAAAGCATCACAGGGAAGGTGAGAGAGAGGCACAGACAAATCCTGCTCAGAATTCTCACAACAAATCACTCCTGATAATACCTTGGCTTCAACCTCCAGTATCTATACATTTTTTAAGTGGAAATTTGTTCTAGTATCTTTAACAAACTAATGGGCAGTATTGACACTATTTTTTCCAGTTGCATTGAAGTGTAGTTCCAAGTCTTCATATGGTATTGATACACATTTCTCAAATAGCTAATGCTGAATATCTTTTCATATGCTCTTCAGCTATTCGCATTTTTAATTTTTAAAAGAAATATCTGTCTATTCAATATTTTAGTTTTATCAAAATCGTGTTGTCTTTTGTTGGTGAATTTGAGCACTTTTGTATATTTTGGATAGAAGTCCTATTCCACATATATGTTTTGCAAACATTTTCTTTTTTTTTTTTAACAGAGACACTTTGTTTTTTTTTATTATATACATTCTTTATTATTTCCACTCATACAAACTTATTAGGTACACCAGTTCCCTCCCGCCCTCCTCCTCCCCCGAACCCCCTGTTCCTCCTCCTCCCACCTCTCCCTCCCCATCCCCCAGTGCCTCCCTCCCAATTCCCAGAGAGTTCTTTATTGTGCATGCCTGACTTTCTTCTGGGTTCTTCTCTCCGATGATGTATGAGGACCCAGTGGCATTTCCCTGAACCCTTTCTCTTGTTCCCCTTAAGCATAGGAACACTACTGTGGCTGTCAATTCCTTGCCTCCAAGGATCTTGGTGCCTTTAGCAGATGCTAGACTTTGTGAGGTCAATAGTGTGTTGGACATTGCGCAGGGCATGCAAATTCCTATTATGATGGCTTCGGCCCTAACTAGTGTGGAGTATCTTGCAAATCATTGCTCCTCCCATCCTTTTGCTCTTACAATCTTACCTCCCCCTCTTCCGCAAATGTCCCTGAGCTTCAGAATGGGGCGAGATTAGGCTGGCCTAGTTCTAGGTGGTTGATATAGAGTCTCTGCAGTTCTGGATTGTGGTTTGTTGATTTTCTTTTTGCAAACATTTTCTTAATAGGATATCTTGGTTAATAGGATATCTTGGTTCAAAAGTTTTAAAGTTAGGTAAGTCCAATCTTTTTGTGCATGCACTTTTGGTGTTAAAACTGAGAAATCACTTAATCTAAGGTAACATTCTACATACCTAGTTTTTGTAGCATTAGTTATTTCATTTAGTTCTAGGACTCATTTTGAGCTTAGTTTTTCTAATATTTACTTATTTGAGAGAAAGAGAGAGAGAGAGAAAGAATCATGCATGCATGTGCATAGGTTTAGGTCAGAGGACAGCTTGCTTTCCACCATGTGGAAACAGGAGAACAGGAGTTATAAACCAGGTAGAGTGGCAAATCCTTGTAATTTCAGCACTTGAAAGATAGAGGCAGGAGGATTAGAGAAATTCAAAGTCATCCTACAATACATAGTAATTTGGAGGCCAACCTAAAGATACATGATTGTACATTAATAATAATAATAAATCATTATCTGTATCAAAAATAGCATTTGAGAATAGTGGCTTATTTTTAAGCTTTACACAAATGATATTGCATAATATGAATTATTATAACTTTTTGGTCACGCCTATATTTTAAAAATTTGCACATATCAAGGTGCTTTTGACTGTTAATTGACTTATTTCAACATCTACATCACAATACTACACTCCATACCTAAAAATTGAATGATAGTCTCTCCATCATAGTTTTCGTTTTTTTAATATTTGAATATTATTATGCTTTCCTTCATGGATAACTTGGGGAGACAAATCCTAAATATCAGTTATTTGTGTTGTTACGATAAGATATTTTGCATAATGTTCAAAGCATATTCTCATTCTATTTTTAAACATTCAATTTCCCCATTATCCTTGTGCTCCACCTGACATATTTCTGTTACTGTTATTTCTTGATATGGTGGGGCACTGTCTCACAACTATAGTCCAGGCTGGCCTATGTTATACAAGTTGTAAGTACATGAAAAGATGTTCAACATTATTTGTTATCTAGATTGCAAGTTAATTTCCAAGTTAAAACAACCCTGATCACCTATTAGAGCAGAAAAATTTAGAAAACTAAAACCAAATACTGACAAGTGCAGGAAAAAATAGAAATTCTTGTTCATTGCTTGTGTCAATTTAAAACAGGCAGCGATTTTGTGAGACAATTTCTATTAAAGTTAAGTGTACTGTTCCCTTTAAAACTTTCATTGCACACTTTCATAGTTACTCTGTGAGACTGAAAACTTATGTCTGTACAAAAACATGCAGACCATTATTTACATTGGCTTCATTTATAATCCTCAGAACCTGGAGTTAAGTAAGATGTTTTTCAATAAATGAGCTAAAAACTCATTTTTTCTCTCATTATTAGTTACTCTTGCATTAGTTACTCTCATCTGTTGCTGCAAGAAAACACCCAAAGTTAAGCAATTTAGGAGAGAAAGGGACATTTATTCAGCTTACTGTTCCAGGAAAAAGATACCATCTTTCATGGCAGATGCAGCAAGGTTGACTGGCTAAAGCTGGAGGCAGGCTAAGTTACTGGAAATATCTTGGAGGCTGAGAGCTGCAAGACTACTTGCTACAAAAGTTGACTTCTCCTGGAGGTAGGGTGGGACTAATCCCCTTTACAAATCCATGTGCCCTTCCCTTCCCCCTGACCATATCTCAAAGGTGCCATGACCTTCCCAAACACATAAGATTGTGGGGGACACTTTTTTTTCTATTGGACAATATTCCATTGTCATAGTTTGAAATAAGTGAGTTATCAAAGCATAAAAAGAGGTCCTCAAATAGATGTTAGTAAGTAAAAGGAGCGAATCTGTAAAGGCTACATACTGTACAATTTTTACTTTATGCAAATTTTAGAGCAGATACAAGAAAAAGGTCAGGGGTTGCCAAAGATTCTGGAGAAGGGAGGCATGGATAAATGGATGGAATACAGATTTTTAGGGCATTGATATAATTCTTTATGAAATTACAGTAATGAGTAAACATCATCCTGCATTTTGAACTATCCACCACAGTTGAGTTAAATTAGAATTGTACACTACAAAGTGAAATAAGATTATAATTAATAATGTAATCTCAATATCAGTTCATTTGTTACATAAACATACCATCAATGTTCAAGTTCTTTCTTTTTTTCAACTTTATTTTTTCCCCACTCATACAAACTTAATAGGTACCCCAATCCCCTCCCTCCCTCCACACCTCCCTGAATCCCCTCCCTCTCTCCAACCTCTCTCCCCACCTCAATCCCTGGAGCATCCTTTAGTGTGAATGTCAAACTTCCCTCTGCATCCTCCACTCTAATGAGGTATAAGGACTCAGTAGCATTGCCTAGAGCCCTTTCTTGTGCTCCCCTTTAGTATGGGAACACTATTGTGTTAATCCTTTGTCTTTAAGGATCCTAGTGCCTGCAATCCATGCTAGACCTTGGGGGGTCATTGATGTGTCAGTCATTGCGCAGGTCATGCAAAGTCCTATTATGGTTACTTTGCCCCTAACTTGTGTGAAGTATCTTGAGTATCATTGCTCCTTCCCATCTTTAGGCTCTTACAATCTCAGTATCAGTTCTTTTGTTATGTAAATATACCATTAATGTGCAAGTTCTTAAAAATAGGAAAATGTGTGCAGAAATGAGTTTGGTATGTGCATTTCTATGAGCTAAACAATGTTATGTAACAACATCTATTAGTTAATATTAACACTGTCTTCAGAAAACTTTACATGTATTGTATCTATGCTTGGCCAAGTTACTAGCACAACTCAATAGATATTAAGAGAATTGTTTTTAACATGTGGTTCTGAAATATTCATATTCAGAATACTACAATCCTAACCTAGGGCCATAAAAGTGTTTAATTTCTAAAATATCTCAGATCTAAATGCATAATGAGAACCAGTAAACCTGGGCCAGAAACATGGTTCAGCAGGTAAATGAGTGGAAACTTGACAACCAAAGTTCAATCCCCATGGCTCACTAGTAGAAGAAGAGAAGTTACTGCCCAGTGCTGTCCTCCGACCTCTATATATGCCCATTCTCAATATAAAATAAAGTAAAAACTTCTCTGTGGAAACATAGTAAAAATTCTTACTGACATCGAGTTAAGTAAAAACTCCTCAGTTTACACAAGTAACGTAAGTCATACAAGAAAAATGAAACTTTAGACCTCATCAAAATTTAAAACTCCGGTCTTCAATCATAAAATGGAAAGATGAGCTAAAAAGTGGGATAAATTTTTACAAAACAGGTCTGATTGGATATTTGTTCAGAACTCTCATAATGCAACATGTGAGAAAAAAATATTTAAATACTCAAAACATTAGAAGTGTCATTTAAGAGATTCAGATACTAAGTATGCACATAAATAATGATCAACATCATTATCCATCACAAATGCAAATGAAAGAAAACACAAGGACCCTTTCACCCCACCTTGCTCCGCCAGTCGGGACGCGCACCCGCGGTCCAGCCGGGCCTCACCCCGCGACCTAGGTAAGCCCCGGCCACACCCGCCCACCAAAACCCCATGTCAGCCCAAAGGGAACGGGCTACAACTACCACCATCCAGCCGGAGCCGCGCCCGCGCAGGGCCGAGGGACGAGGAGGACCTCCCCCTGCGCCCGGGTCCCGCCCCAGCTGCCCTCGGGTTAAATAGCTCCACGTCGATGCCCCCATCCTTCCATTCCGCACCCTGCTCCCCTGGTCAGGACTTGCACGCGGTCCAGCCGGGCCTCACCCTTGACCTAGGTAAGCTCTGTCCCTGCCCACCCCCAGAACCCCAGGCCAAATAATTCAGTTTAGTGAAATTGAAAGATCTTAAGAGTTAAAACGACAATGCCAAAGTCAAAGTGCAAATCCATGAGAAGCAACACTCAAGTAAACAAATTTCCCACTGAAGAAATTAATCCCATAATGTTAGACTCCAATGAGAACAAACCCACGGAAAAAGGCCAAGAAAGCCTGACCCAGGATAACGACTTTCAAAATATGATCATTAACATGTTCAATACTATGAAAGAGGAAATCAGGGAGGAATTATATAATCAAATCAATCGCTTTGAAGAGGAATACAACAGACTTTTGGAGGAGTTGAGAAAAACAGTGCAAGAAACAAAAACTGGCATAGAGCAGTTAAAACAGACTCAAGCAGAGTTTAAAACTGAGCTAAAAGACAAGTTATCTTCAACTCAGAACTCTACAGAGAGTCTTATCAACAGAACTAAAGAAGCAGAAAACAGAATTTCAGACCTTAAAGATAAAGTGGGAGTACTAACCAGCTCAATGGAAGAGGTTGTTAAAGCCAAAAAGATACTTGAGAGAAATATCCAAGAGATATGGGACACCCTGAAGAGCCTAACATGTGTATTCATGGAATACCAGAGCAAGAATCTCAAAATACCACCCCTGAGGAAATTTTTCAAACGATCATCAAGGAAAACTTCCCACAATTATAGAATGAGAAGCCTATCCATATACAAGAGGCATTCCGCACCCCAAACAGATATGACCAAAACAGAAGCACCGCACAGCAAATAATAGATAAAACACTCCACATTCAAGATAAAGAACTGGTGCTGAGAGCTTCAAGGGAGAAAAAATAAGTCACTTTTAAAGGTAAACCTATTAAAATAACAAATGACTTCTCAGTCGAAACAGTAAAAGCAAGAAGAGCTTGGAGAGACATACTTCAAGTATTGAATGAACAAAAATGTCAACCCAGGCTGATTTACCCTGCAAAACTATCAGTCATGATCGAGGGAGAAAGAAAAATCTTCCAGCACAAAGACAATTTGAAGGGATACATGTCCACCAAACCAGGCCTTCAAAAAATGCTAGAAATGATACTCAAGCGTGAAGAAAAAAACAGGCATATCCAGGAGAACAGAAGGCAAATATAACGCCATTAAAAGCGAAGCAATATATTTATAAAAACTACTAAACATAATAAATGTTGGGATCAAAAATAGTTTCTCCATTATAACACTAAATGTTAATGGAATTAACTCACCGATCAAGAGACACAGTTACAAATTTGGATTAAAAATCACAATCCATCAATCTGCTGCCTGCAGGAAACCCATCTCACCACAAAAGATAGGCACGCTCTAAAAATAAAATTCTACAAGCAAATGGAAGCAGAAAACAGGCAGGGGTAGCCATAATGCTATCAGACAAAGTGGACTTCAAACCAAAGAAAATTATAAGAGACACGGATGGATACTATATTTTAGTCACAGGTACAATTCACCAGGAAGATTTCACAATACTGAACATATATGCACCCAATACGGGCCCCTCCACATTCATTAAGAAAACCCTACAGCATCTAAAGCAAGAAATCAACCCCCAACGATAATTCTTGGGGACTTCAACACCGCCCTCTCAACATGGGATAGATCAACAGGTCAAAAGCTTAACAGAGACATTTTGGAACTTAATCAAACCCTGAAAGAAATGCACCTTACAGATCTCTATCGAACTTTTCACCCACGCACCAAAGAATACACATTTTTCTCAGCAGCACACGGAACTTTCTCCAAAATAGATCACATATTGGGCCACAAAAGGAATCTACACATATACAAAAAAGTTGAAATTCTAACCTGTGCCCTATCAGACCACCACGGCCTAAAGCTGGACATCCACAACACAACAAACAAGAGAAAATACACTAACTCCTGGAAACTTAACACTATGATGCTGAATGAGAACTGGATTCAGGAAGAAATTAAAAAGGAAATTCAAGATTTCCTGAAAGTGAATGATAACGAAAATACAACTTACCAAAATCTCTGGGACACAATGAAAGCTGTTCTAAGAGGTAAGTTCATAGCTCTTAATGCCTACATCAAAAAAATGGAAACATCAGAAATAAACAACTTAACAATGCAGCTTAAAGCTTTAGAAAAACTAGAGCAATCTGATCCCAAAAGCAGTAGAAGAGAGGAGATTAGCAAAATAAGGGGAGAAATATCTGAAATCGAGATTAAGGAAATGATAGAAAAAATCAACCAGTCAAAAAGCTGGTTCTTTGAAAAAATCAATAAGATTGATACACCCCTAGCTAAATTAACCAAAAGCAAGAGAGAGAAAACCCAAATTAACAAAATTAGAAATGAACATGGAGTAATCACTACTGATACCCAAGAAATCCAGAGAATTATAACATCATATTTCAAAAACTTGTACTCTGTGAAGTTTGACAACACAAAAGAGATGGATGAATTTCTAAGTAAACACAACCTACCTAAATTGAATCAGGAAGTTGTGAATTATTTAAATAGTCCTATAACATACAAGGAAATTGAAGAAGTAATCTCGAATCTTCCCACCAAAAAATGTCCTGGACCAGATGGATTCAGCACAGAATTCTACCAGACATTTAAGGAGTTAATAACACCAATACTCCTTAAACTGTTCCATCAAATAGCAAAGGAAGGAACACTACGAAATTCCTTCTATGAAGCTAATATCGTCTTAATCCCAAAACCTAATAAAGATTCACTTAAAAAAGAAAACTATAGGCCGATCTCTCTGATGAACACAGATGCAAAGATTCTCAACAAAGTCTTAGCAAGTCGGATTCAAAAACATATCAAAACGATCATTCACGGGGACCAAGTAGGCTTCATCCCCGGCACACAAGGTTGATTCAACATATGCAAATCAATAAATGCAATTCATCATTTAAACCAGTCCAAAGTCCAAGACCACATGATACTCTCGATAGATGCAGAAAAAGCCTTTGACAAAATCCAACAGCCTTTTATGATCAAAATGCTAGAGACTGTAAGAATGAAAGGAACCTTTATCAATATAATAAGAGCTGTATACATCAAGCCCACAGCAAGGATTATGCTCAATGGGGAACAATTGGAAGCATTCCCACTTCGATCAGGAACTAGACAAGGCTGTCCACTCTCACCACTTCTATTCAATATTGTACTTGAAGTCTTAGCTGATGCCATAAGACAAGAAAGGGACATAAGAGGGATTCAAATCGGCAAGGAAGAAGACAAACCAACCCTATTTGCAGATGACATGATCTTATACCTGAGTGATCCCAAAAACTCCACCAGGAAGCTCCTGGAACTAATTGAGAAGTTCAGCAAGGTGGCAGGATACAAAATAAATGTGCAAAAATCAGAGGCCTTCCTATATGCCCAGAATGAAAGAAGTGAAAAAGCCTTTAGAGAAACAATCCCATTTACTATAGCCCCTAAAAAAATGAAATACCTTGGTATAAACCTAACCAAGGAGGTAAAAGACCTTTACAATGAAAACTTTAAAACCCTAAAGAAAGAAATAGCAGAAGACACCAGAAGGTGGAAAGACCTCCCATGTTCCTGGATTGGTAGAATCAACATTGTAAAAATGACCATCCTACCAAAGGCAATATACAAATTCAATGCTATACCAATTAAAATCCCAAAGCAATTTTTCAAAGAAGTTGACCAAATAATCTCAAAATTCATATGGCGGCACAAAAGACCCAGGATAGCAAAGACAATCCTGAGTAACATAAACACTGCTGAAGGTATTACCATACCAAACCTTAGTCTATACTACAAATCCATAGTTATAAAAACTGCCTGGTACTGGCTCCAAAATAGACACACAGATCTGGGTTGAAGACCCAGATATAAGCCCACAAAAATACAGCCATTTGGTCTTTGACAAAGGGGCCCAAAGAATCCAATGGAAAAAGAACAGCATCTTCAACAAATGGTGCTGGCAAAACTGGATCTCCACATGCAGAAGATTAAAGCTGGACCCATACTTGTCACCAGGTACAAGACTTAATTCCAAATGGATCAAGGACCTTGATTTAAGGCCAGAGACTTTAAAAACCATAGTTGAAAGGATAGGGAACTCCCTCGAGCTGATTGGGCTAGGCCAACAGTTCCTAAACAGACATCCAATGGCATAGTCACTGCTACCAACTCTCAACAGTTGGGATCTTGTGAAATTAAAGAGCTTCTGTTCAGATAAAGAGATTGTAACACGAGCTCAAAGGCAACCCACAGAATGGGAGAAAATCTTCACTAACCACATATCTGACAGAGCTCTCCTGTCCAGAGTGCACAAAGAATTTAGAAAACTATACTCCAAGGAAAACAATGGCCCAATTAAAAAATGGGCCCTGGAACTTAAAAGAAACTTTACCAGGGGTGAAATTAAAATGTCTAACAAATATTTTAAAAAATGCTCCACTTCCTTAGCCATCAGGGAAATGCAAATGAAGACTTCCCTGAGATATCATCTCACCCCGGTCAGGATGGCAAAAATCCACAACACAAACAACACCAACTGCTGGAGAGGATGTGGAGAGAGGGGAACTCTCCTACTTTGCTGGTGGGAATGCAGGCTCATACAGCCACTCTGGTGAGCCGTCTGGAGATTCTTAAAGAAATTAAAGATTGAAATGCCATATGACCCTGTGATTCCACTTTTGGGAATAACCCCCCATAGAGCAGAGGTTCATCTCGATAGCACAAGGACGACCATGTTTATAGCAGCACTGTTTACAATAGCAAAGTCATGGAATCAAACCAAATGTCCAACAGTTGACGAGTGGATAAGGAAACAGTGGTATATCTATACAATGGAGTACTACTCAGCCATCAAAAATGATGAATTACTGGAATTTGCCAGGGAAATGGATGTCATTAGAAACAATTATATTAAGTGAAGTATCCCAAACCCAGAAAATTAAGCGCCGTATGTACTCCCTCATAGGTGGCTCCTAGTACCAAACCCACCCAGCCCACCTTGAGACACTCATAGGTAAATCTATGTATTACCTACAGTAATTGCAAGGATTATGAACAAGAGAGATGAGGTTGAAGGGCCACACCAGAAACAAGGAGAGAAACATTAGAGAAAATAGGCCTCCATCAAGGACTGCAAGTAATGTGACATCTGGTTAAGTTCACAGACGTTCATTCCTGATCATTTACAACTAAGGGGTATGATCTCACCAGAAGGGGTGGGCATATAGTTTGGCAGATAAAAATTAACCATTTTGCAAATGGGTGATTGACCCCTCCCTCACTGAGGTTTCCTACTTTTATTACATCTACCCTTGAATGTGCTCTTATAATAAGACTCCAGTTTAACAGCTTTTTGTCTCTGGCCAGGGGGTGACATACAGTGCCCAGCAGGATGGAGTGAAGGGCATTGCAGGAGCAGCAAAACAGCAAAAGAAAATCAACAAACCACAATCCAGAACTTCAGAGACTCTATATCAATCACATAGAACTAGGCCAGCCTAATCTCTCCCCATCCTGGAGCTCAGGGACATTTGCGGAAGAGGGGGAGGTAAGATTGTAAGAGCAAAAGGATGGGAGGAACAACGATTTGCAAGATTCTCAACAATAGTTGGGGCCAAAGCAATCATAATGTGACTTTGCATGCCCTGTGCAATGTCCAGCGCACTGTTGCCCTCATAAAGTCTAGCATCTGTTAAGGGCACCAAGATCCCTGGAGGCAAGGGATTGACAGCCATAGTAGTGCTCCTATGCTTAAGGGGAACAAGAGAAAGGGCTTATGGAAATACTGGGTCCTTATATGTCATCGGAGAGGAGGACCCAGTGGAGAGTCAGGCGTACACAATAAAGGACTCTCTGGGAATTGGGGGGGAGGCACTGGGGGATGGGGAGGGAGAGGAGGGGGAGGAGGGGGTTCGGGGGGAGGAAGGGGGGAGGGAGGGAACTGGTAAAAAATTTTAAAATGTATAATTACATTTTTAATAAAAAAAAGAAAACACAAGGAAATAATACAAGTCTTCTAGAATGACTAAATTTTTTTAAAACCGAAAATCCCAAATTCTAGCAAAAGTATTGTTACGTTTACATTTCAGTGTTAGCTTGACAGTTGCAGACTGTTTGGGACACAGCCGTAGAGAGTCAATGATTGAAGCAAGACCCTGAACAAGTCTGAAGGTATTTGATTAATTGATGTAGAAAACCCAGCCCATAGTGGGTGGTACTTTCCAGTGGTGGACCAGACAATAGAAAGTGCAAGGAGTTTTAATAACCCCCCATGCAGCCGAGGTTCACCTCGATAGCACAAGCATGACCTATGTTCATAGCAGCACTGTTTACAATAGCAAAGTCATGGAATCAGCCCAAATGTCCAACAGTTGACGAGTGGATAAGGAAACTGTGGTACATCTATACAATGGAGTACTACTCAGCCACCAAAAATGATGAATTACTGGAATTTGCTGGGAAATGGATGCCATTAGAAACAATTATATTAAGTGAAGTATCCCAAACCCAGAAAGTTAAGCGCCGTATGTACTCCCTAATAGGTGGCTCCTAGTACCAAACTCACCCAGCCCACATTGAGACACTCAAAGGTAAATCTATGTAATACAGTAATTGCAAGGATTATGAACAGGAGGGATGGGGTTGGAGGAGCCACACCAGACACAAGGAGAGAGGGGACCATGTTACAGCAGAGAAAATAGGCCTCCATCAAGGTCTGCAAGTAAGTAATGTGACACCTGGTTAAGTTCACAGACGTTCGTTCCTGATCATGTACAACTGAGGGGTTATGATCTCACCAGAAGAGGAGGGCATATAGTCTGGCAGATAAAAAGTAATCATTTTGCAAATGGGTGATTGACCCCTCCCTCACTGAGGTTTCCTACTTTTATTACATCTACCCTTGAATGTGCTATTATAACAAGACTCTAACAGCTTTTTGTCTCTGACCAGGGGGTGACATACAGTGCCCATCAGAATGGAGTGAAGGACATTGCAGGAGCAGCAAAACAGCAAAAGAAAATCAACAAACCACAATCCAGAACTTCAGAGACTCTATATCAACCACCTAGAACTAGGCCAGCCTAATCTCTCTCCATCCTGAAGCTCAGGGCCATTTGCGGAAGAGGGGGAGGTAAGATTGTAAGAGCAAAAGGATGGGAGGAGCAATGATTTGCAAGATTCTCCACACTAGTTAGGGCCAAAGCAATCATAATAGGACTTTGCATGCCCTACGCAATGTCCACCACACTATTGACCTCACAAAGTCTAGCATCAGCTAAAGGCACCAAGATCCTTGGAGGCAAGGGATTGACAGCCACAGTAGTGTTCCTATGCTTAAGGGGAACACAGGAAAGGGTTCAGGGAAATGCCACTGGGTCCTTGTACGTCATCAGAGAGGAGGACCCAGAGGAGAGTTAGGCATACACAATAAAGGACTCTCTGGGAATTGGGGGGAGGCACTGGGGAATGGGGAGGGAGGGGAGGGAAAGTAGGGGGTTCAGGGGGAGGAGGAGGGAGGGAGGGAACTGGTGTACCTATTAGGTTTGTATGAGCAGAAATAATAAAAAATGTATTAAAAAAAAGAATTGTAACCAATCATAGCTCAAAATAAATCCCTATTTCCATGGGGAAAAAAAAAAGTGCAAGGAGGAGGGACTTGCTCTTTCCAAGTTCTTTTTTCAAGCATTGTTCACTTCTTAAAGCATCGTTGCCTTCTTTGTTGCTGCTGCTCTATCCTTGGCTGACACAGCGCTCCATCCTTTCGATCTTGTCACTGTTCCCACTACTTTTGGAGCCTGGTCTCTAGAACTTGCTGTTGTTCTCTGTTAATGCTGACTTTGGATCCCAGCATCAACCCTCCAGCAAGATAGAGGCTTGAGAGACCTCTTCAGGATCTTTTGACTTTGTGAGACATTCCAGTTAAGAATGAAGCAACTACGAGCAGCCACTTTGAAGGACACTATATTGTGAGTTACTTTAATGTATATATTTAATATATATTAAATTATATTCTAGTTATTCTGTTCTTCAGAGACGTCTGAGAAATACACATATGAAATCAGAGGAACCTTCATGCTTGCTCTTAGGAATGAAGATGCAGAGCTACTTTAGAAAATAGTTTGGAGAAGCTGGAGAGATGGCTCAGGGGTTAAGCCTCTGCCTTGCAGGCGGAAGGTACTGAGTTCGGATCCTAGACCCTATGAATCGACACTGGGCGGAAGCCGGCGCAGCCTGGGTTTCTGGCCCTAGTAGGGCGGAGCCTGTGAATCCCGGGGCAGAGTAAACAAGGAGGAGGTGGAGGCAGTCCTTGGTGGTTCCCGAATTCCCCCGTGGTTCTACACAAACACATACATACGCATGCACAATTGAAGTAAATAATAAAAAAAGAAAATAGTTTGGAAACTTCTTCAAACAACCACACACTCTAATGGTCAATGTTTCAAGCATTTACTCAACAGAAATGAAAGCATAGGTCTATAAAGGCTTCTCCATAAGGCAACATGGAAGCCTTCTTTGTATGAATCCAAATCATATACATAACATATATACAAATAACCCATATACATAACACACTATAGTATATGTCTATACAACAGATGCTACTTGGCCTATGCTCATTATTCTGCCATGCCAGAAGCCTCAGGGAGAGGTAGCAATGCCACTTGTTCCTGTCATGTGCCATATGTACACTGCTCCTACTCCTGGCTTATAGTGATGTCTGTCATGTTCTGTCACTGAGTCAGATAAACTGACCCAGAATGGATGTAAAATCTAGCCAAAATGAACTATGGCTCCAACCAGAGGGAAAAGAAGTCCCTGTAATCAGCTTCTTACCAAGCATTTTTTTTTCTAAGACTAGCACTATACTGAGGTTCAGACTTAAGCTCAGTTGCTGTAGATTAGACATTTGTCAGAAACAGTAGCTAGATCAAGCTTGATGAGTGGAGTCGGGTTGTAGGGTCCTCATATAGATTTGAAGATGTGATTTCTGCCACTGCTGATGCTGAATTCACAATCCATTGTGACAATATGGAGGTCGAAGTGACCGACAGCTAGCAAGGTACAAATGGCATTGCTTGTGCCTCTCTCCCAGAGAATGAACCCTCTATTATACTGTAAATGCATGCAAAAAATCTCATGTTAAATTTCTAAAATATTCTATTTTTCCAAAACTTTTATTTCACTGGTAAAATAATTACCTTTGGGTTAGTAAAATGGTTCAGTAAGCAAGGAACCTCCTTGCAAACCTCATGACCTGAGCTTAATCTCCAGAAGTTCACATGGTGGAACTGACTTCTGAAAGTTGTCCTGTGACCCCCATCTCTCTCCCTCTCTCTCTCATAAGTAAACAAAACATTTTTTAAATTGTCTTTTGCTGTTGTGATACTCTGACCCAAGCAACTTAAGGGAAAGTAGCTTTACTATTTTGGGCACATTGTTCCTTTGGGATAGAGTCCATCATAGTAAAAAAGGCAGGTCTGAAAGGCAGAGAGCCGATTCACAATAGATCAGTTATCAAGAAGCAGAGGATAGAGAGAGTGAGAGGGAAAAGGGTCTGAGCTGTCTACCAAACTTCAAGATCTGTTTTCCCAAGTGAAATACTTTCTCCAGCAAGGCTCTGTGTTTTGAGACTTCCACAACCTTCTCAAACAGAACTACCAGCTGGGAGTCAAGTGTTCAAACCCATGAGCCTGTGTGGGACATTTCACATTTAAATCACAATAATAAGGTATATGAATTTCTGTCATTTTATTAAATTTCAATTTTTCTTCATTAAGAGTCTTTTTAACATTTTCATACATGCATATAGTGTATTCTACTTATTCTTACTGCTGCCTTTATCTCCTCCATCACTATGAACCCCTATGTTATATGTAATATATGCATAAGATTTATAATATCTTCAAATTTAAATTTATACAATAGTTATATACATTATATTTTTAATTGGGTTTCCATATTACTTTTTCATGCATCCTTCAATTTGCCTCCCTACTTCCCCTCATCTCACTCCATTTCCCAAAAAGTTCTCTGCTTGTAACCTTCTCAATCCTCTATACTACCTCTCTTTATTTTCCTGTTATCAGTATTCCAGTATATCCACTCACTTAATATTTCCCCTGAATGACCATTTTCTAGTTTTCTGTTTTCTGAAACATTTCAAGAAACACAACAAACTAGATTATTGAAAGAAAGATCCACATATGAGGGAGAACATGAAGCACTTATCTCTTCGGGTCTAGGTTATCTTATTCAGTATAATTTTTTCTAGTTCCATCAATTAATCTGAAAAATCTAATTTCATTTTTCATTACAGCTGAATAAAATTATGTTATGTATATATACTACATTTTCATTGTTGATTGACCAGTTGATAGAGCCTTTTGTGACTAGGATGGGCAAGAGTCTTTACAGTAGGATGTGGAGTTCTTTAAGATAGTCTACTGATGGTACAGCTAGGCTGTGTGGTATTCTGAACCTCCATACAACAAACTTTTTCCTTTGTATCAAGTACACAGAGAATTTGTATTGTTTTAAATAATTGTTTTACTTTAACTATGTACTTTTAAAATTTCACTTAAAAATACATCTCACAGTTGATCATGACAATGCATGCTTGTAATAACAACAGTTGGGTGGCTGAGATAGGATAATGATGAAATCTAGGCTAGCTAATTCTACATAACAAGTTCTAGACTTGGGTTACATAGCAAGCAGCTGTCTCAGAAACTCTTTCATTGTAACAATATTCAGGTTATCTACCTCAATTAATTGTGAGTACCTTTTCTTATTTAAATATTATTTTCGTAACTCATGAAGTAAACTACATTGGTATCTTCTCAAATATGTATCGAATGAATTGCTTGAGTTACAAACTAAGAGAATAGTAAACCTTCTCTGTCCTGAAATGTGTTCTGATATGTGAAAATATTTCTTACATTTATTAAAGAAGTGGTAGGTCCATTTTATGTCTCACATCAAAATTAAGGGAATGATTTATTTAATCCCATAATGACTAGTGTAACTTTTTTAAGTTCATGCAAATGAATAGTTGTTTATATTATTATAAATATATATCTAGTTTCCTTAGGATAATATGAATGTAAGCAGATAATGTTCATTAAATGTTTTCTTTTATTTTAAAATATTATCTTAGTAAAATATTTCTGAAGCACTATCTTTCTAGAACAAACAGAAATTGGAAGGGTTAAGATAGGAAGGCAGACAACTGGAGAGATGACTCTGTCCTTAAGAGTCTGCCTCATAAGCAGACCTGAGCTTATATCACTTGATCCCACATAAAAAATCTCAGGTGAACGTGGCAATAGCCTGAACTTCTGACTCTGGAAGATGGAGCCTGAAATACCAGCGCAAAATAATAAGGAAGTAGAAGCAATCCAGGATTATTCCTGAAGTCACCATTGGGTCTCCACAGGCACACATAGACATGAACTCTTATATACACAGACACATACAGAGACACACAGATACACACAGAGATAGATAGATAGATAGATAGATAGATAGATAGATAGATAGATAGATAGATAGATAGATAGATAGATTTAAAAAGATAGAGGGGCAGAATGTAAATAAAGAAAAAGTATGAAACTCAAATCTTTTCTGTTCCATAGTGTTAGATATACTCACTTATTCACAAGCATGTTACCCAACCCTCATATGTTTAAATTTTATGCCATGTAAAACAATTTTTCTTGTGTAACTTTAGCAAACTTGACTTAGATTTCTTTTTCTTTCTAATAGCTGTTATAACAATTGGTAAGATGCAAGCTTCTATGAATGCTATTAAAAGAAAATGCAAATTTGTCTATGCATGATGAGTAAATTCTCTCATTTATTTGTGTTTATAAGCAACATAATAAAAATGACTAATAAGATATTTGTATTATTTTCAAACAGGATATTGACTGCTTAAATGCAGTATCATGTTTGATTTTCTAAACAAAAGAAAAGCATTTCATAATTAAAAATAATGTTGAAGAGACACATTTCACAATTAAAAAACTAAACTTTCAGTTTAGGTAAGTTAAGAAACTTATATGAAGTTCCTAGAGGGTTTAAATAAGTGGAGAATCTAACCGTCGTTGGATCTGAATTCTAACCTCTGGTCCTTCCTTTCCACTTTAAACTTCTACATTACGCATGCCTTTTAATACTTTTACTCAGTGACACCATTATGATACACAATATCAACTAGTAGAATAAAGCACTGAACTATAAAAAGGCGGGGGGGGGGGAGCAGGGGATCCGCAGTGCCCAACACTATTAGAACTACTAGAAGCTCTGGATTTCTGTTTGGTTTCATTTTTCATATATGTATGACTTGAAGTTCCCATTTCAGTAGAAGAGGACAGGTAAGCTCACTTATGTCTCCAGAGAATAGACTTCTGCTCACACATACATGTAAAGTGGAACTCATTACTGAATCTGCCTTCAAAAACCCAGCAGCCATTTCACATCCATGGTTAGGTTTCTTGAGGCACAAGTCACTTGGGGTTGGAGATACCAAGTTTTTTGTGAAACAGAATAAGAGCGAGAAAGAAAGCATTTGTTCCACGTGGAAGGAACAGCACAGGGACAAAGAGGACTTCTCTGAGAATTACATCAATCGAAAATGTCACATGCTAAGTAGAATAAACTTCTCTGTTATTCTCCTCAGGACTTAAGAGGGTAAGTCTTGACTTGTTAACTGGTCATCTTAGATATTCACCGTCCTCCAATGAAGGGACTTTAACTTGGGTAAATAAAGGGGTGGTCCCTTGATACAGTCCACCAAGTTGAAAAACGGCTTCCCTTCAGTTTAGGCCCATTTTCCATGGTGCCAAGAAATTCAGTAAAAGCCTCATGCTCCATGAAAGGTTAGCCCTTATTCCAATGAGCTCGAGACCGTCTGCACAGCGCACATTTTAAATCAGCATAATTATATTCCACATGGCAATAAACACTTTCAGTTTAAGTGCGCATAATTTGTCTCTTTGTCTGATTCTCTTTGTTGCATTAGTTTTTTTTTCTCCATGGTAAGCATAAAATAACAGGATTTGTGATGATTCCGTAGAGATTACTCTTTCTCCTGCTCTCTTTTAAACATGTTCAAGATGCTTTACTTATTTGGAAAAGAAAAGAAAAGAAAAGAAAGCAAAGTTGGTTTTATAGAAAAAAAAATTGTATCTCCAGGCTTTTGGTTTTACAAATATTTATATGTATACGTTATGCATAGAAAAAATTGTTCTTGTACAAAAACCAGGTGTCCTGGCTTTTTCTTGACTTGCAATTCTGTCCTTTGGCCAGGTCTAAAGTTGGCCTGACTTAAGGCCAGCTTTCTGGCTTCGATTGCTATTCAAGTGGAGTGGAGAATGTGTGGCCCTAATCCCCGCAACACATGGTGATTTTTTTTCCCCTTCTCACTCAGCCTCCACCTGTTCCGTGGTCCACTAGAGGCAGGCAGCCTGGTGAAGCCGGCTCCCTGGCTAGAGATCATCACATGTGCTTGCAGGCTGCTCAGCACCCAGCCAGCTGCAGCCCAAGCACCATGTTATCAGATGACGGATGGCTCTATATCAGGTGTTTAGACCCAGGAGCTGCCCCAGCTGGTAAATGATTCGGGAAGTCTGACCATGCTTGATGAATGGGGACTGGGAGGACGCTGATCAGACTGACCCCTGTAGTCTCCCTGCTGCTGCCCCAACAACCACTGCCCCCCCCACAGTCTTCTGGCTTGCTTTCTCAAGTCTGTTGTCACTAGCTGAGGTCCGACCTACTGTCACTAAACTGTCGCTAAATTGCATCATTATTCCATATATTTTCCTTCCAAGAAACTTGACAGAACAGATAGATGCCACCCCGCCAATAGACTAGTAGTAAGAAACAGAGGGCAAGGCACAGGATCCACTCCAATAATGTTAGAGGTGGCTTCAGATCTCTTTTCAAAACCTGTCTTAAAGTGAACATGGTTATTTTGGAGGATACTGCATATTTTACCTTGGAATTGAACCAGGATCTACTCTAAGAAATGCCAAAGGGCTCAATGTGCTATGCACAGATGTGAGGAATAGAAATCCCTCTGTGTATGTTAGCAGGAGACAACTAATTTTCAAAATTGCTTTACCAGACTAGCTTTTTGAGATTGTTTCTCATCTGAAAATTAAGTTTATTACCAATCTGCAATGTGTTGATCATCACCTACTTTTGCTCCATGTAGTCATGGCTGTAGGGAACATGCACGCTTAAGGCTAGAATTACAGAGCTCAGGATGACATGGAAATTTCAATCCATGAAATCAATGTTCTGCCCCACCCTTAATGTTGTATTGCAAAGATGCAATCTGGTTATAGATAGTATATCATATCAATTGTTCATCATAGCAGGTATTAAATAATGGAGATTAAGCACAATGCACAAATACTTCAAAGACAATCTTCTATATGGTATTTATTCTATCAACATTTCTAAATGACTGTGAAGGACTCATAGGTCGAACACCAATCATTTGATTTTTAATTTAAAAATATATTGCCATCTAGCTCTTCAAACAAAATGCCATTTTGCCTACCCCTGATTTATAAAGCACCATTTTTTGCAACCATAGACAATGAATAAGCAAAACAAAGAGTGAGTTTAATAGAAATGACAGCACAGCAGGTACATTTATGATTTAGTATCATTTCAGTTTTCATCCAAGAAAATTGTCAACTATTCTAGGAATGAAAAATAAAATGCTATGCACTGTATAGTATAACCTCTTTAAATTGGCAATTTGTAGCTGTTTGATAATTCATTTTTAAGCAAACCTCAACCACTTGCTACCTGCTGTATTCATTAGCCTGTCCATCTTCCTATTCCCTGTAGAGCATGTGGAGCTATGGTTGTTAGTGAAATGCTGTGCTGCTGTGTATATTTGCTGCTTAATACACACACGCGCGTGCGCATGCGCGCGCACACACACACATACACACAATGCAATTGTTTTAGAAAGATGAGTCAAAGCTTCTCTTTTTTCAAGGCCTGGGAGAGAGATATTAATGTTCTCTGGAAGTTTCATAACAGATCCATTTTAGATAAATAATGCATTATATGCTGTATCATATGTAGCAGAATTTTTTTATTCAGCTATTGAGCATAACATGCAACACTCAATATAGAAACTACCAAATTTTAGGAGCAACAGCTCTCTGTATATGGCACATTTGCAAATATGGGTATTTCAGGGTGCAAATTAAAATAGTTCGATGCACCATATCACACTTTCTCAATGAAAGGGAAACTTTCCTTGTGCTTACTATAAACACTTCATTTACACGTTTATTTGAGACTTTGTTAAATTAGATTATGTAAACACAGGCTGGATAGCAAGTCAGATTTAATACACACAAGTTTTAAAACTGTCTTGCATGCTGAACGTAAAAGTATAAAGGACTTCACCAAGATTTATTGATTCATGTCAAGGCATCATTACTTTTCAAAGTGTGAAAAATGATCATATATTTATGACCTGCCGACTGAAGCTGTTTTGTGAATTAGCAAAAGCTCTGGAGAGGCGCAGCCTAATTGCATTATCATAGAATCAGAGATGGTTGTCAATTTTCCCCATTTAACTTTTCTCCTTTAGTTTGTTAAAATGAAGGTGCCATACGTTGGTTGAATTCACTAATACCCTGATGAATGAGGTATTTTCCCAGTAGACGAGCTACCAGTATAAACAGTGAATTAGGAATGATAGACCATCAATCATATCTCCTTCAAACAGATCCCTGCCCTGAGATGATTCATTAAATACTAGGACCACTTTAAAAAGTTTCATGTAGGACACTAATATAAATTTAAATTGTCCTTAATCTATGATGTCACTGTGGGACCAACAGCAGTAAAGTAGGTTACTTTCTCCGTTAACAAAATTTCCATTATCTCTTTCATTTTAACTGTATCGCTTCTTTTTTAGAAATTTGTTGGTACCATTATGATCATTCTTCAGCTGTACCTTAACTAAAAGACTGAGTTCTACTCTCTGATGGTTATTTCTGCTGTACAGGTACTATGAGTTAAAGATGCTATTTATGCAACCCACATCATCAGAATACAGAGTAAAGCAAATGCTCACTTGTTTCTTACATTTTGAGACACAGTTCAAGATGACCTGCTGATTTGTGCAGTGGCTTTATGTTGTTGTTTTTTTTTTTTTTCAGATACAGGGTCAGATTTTGCCCTCAGGCACTTACATATGGTTCCCCTGGGGTTTTGTCCCTTTAAAGAATATTATGGATATGCATCCAAGGGCAAGATTCTTCCCAGAGGAATTTATCTTGTTTCAATGTGCAAACGTAGTTCTCATTAAAATTAATAGGAATTGTACACATGTATCTAGGGAAGAAATAGACTCTTCAGATAGCCTTATTCTATCCCTGAAGGTGAGCATGCAGCCAAGGTTTGAGAGTTCAGAGATGCAATCAGAACTTCCAGTGCTCACCTCGTGTGGGCATTACAACTTCCTTTGAATTTTTATTTTTCCATTACAATAGGGAGAAGCTAGTGAACCTTGCCTTTGCTGAGCTCCCCTTCAGCATTACAGTTATTCCCAGGATTTCTTCCCCAGGGAATTCAGAGGAAAATGGGCATTACTTATCCTTGATTTCTAGGTGGAAAGTTTGGGATCAGATGTATTTATCAAAATCACTGGGCCATAACATTTGTCTATTCTTCCCTTTTGAAAGCTTCAAAAAATACCTCTTATTTGACTGATTAAGTGTTATTTAACTCCAGGTGTGTTTTAGGGTTTGAGAAATCAGCTTTTTATTCTGGGGAAATTCAGCTTTAATGCACACATTGCTAAACTTGTGTAAATTCAACCAAACAATGTTTTGAAAACAAATGACTCCAGATAGCATTAAGAAGAGTAAACCTGGCATTTGATTAATCTGATCATTCCTACTGTTGAAACTATATAAATCAACCATAAAAGTACTATCTAACCCATTTGAAGTTATCTCTAAAGAGTAAATAATTCCAAAACCACTCTGAACTTTTTCCAATTATAAAACAAGTTTTTGAATAATTTCACTAAATAAACCAGAATAGCATGGAAGAAATATTAATGCTGTAATTGATATAATTTTTCCAATGCCATCAACATAAAGATACTTTTAATCTTTTTATTAATCAAATTTTTTCTGTGACATATACGCATGTATAGAATACATACTGATTACTCTTATCAACTTCCATTAACTCCTTCCCTCTTTTGTCTATACTCCTTCCTCTCTACAATTCTCTTTCTCATGTTCCTGTTTGTTTGGTTTTCTTTTAATGACCTGAGTTGAATCAGAGCCATTTGTGTAACCATGGTATTAGAGCTATCCTTGATAGGTAGGCTGGTGAACTCAACAGTGAATATGTAATTGAAGACAAGAACTCTCCATCTTCCAGAATCCATCAATGGCCAATAGTTCAGCATTAAGGGGTAGAGCCTCATAGGATTCCACAAACCTCATCCATGACAGTAGATAGGACCAATCTAATCTTGTGCCAATCTGGTTTAAGTATTCCCAGCTGCTATGAGTAATGATTATAATGACTGAGTCATTATAATCTTGAAGAATGACACTTTGTACTACTTCTCCCTATCTTCCAGTACATACCTTCTTTCTGTCTTCATTCCTCTGCAATGTTCTCTAAAACCTTAGAGAAAAAATGTAAATGTCTTCAAAGTTGATCCCTCAACTGTTTGTCAGTATCTTGGACAACCATGAGCCTCAACATACACTACTCTTCACTGCAAACAGAAGCTTCTCTGACTAAGGCTAAAAGTAGCTTTTGTCTATAGTATGCATATAGATATTTGATACTATGTCTATTTATTTAAACAACAGCAGCAAGTTCCACCTTAGGCTTAAGTCCTCCCCAGGCATGGGTTGTCAACTTGGTTTACAGTACCAGGTATGGGTTTTTTCCTGTGGAATGGACCTCAATCTAAACTGAGGACAGTTGGTTACACTTATAACAGACATGCCACTATTGCACAGGCAAGCACATCTTTCCTGGAAGGTTAGTTCCATAGTTCACAGATAGGGAAGACTATTGATAATTTTTTCTCCTTTAACAGTCTGCATAGTATCTTCCTGCACTTTGAAAGCTAGTCAGCAAGGAAGACATTTATAACTCAGTTTCAACCTGCTTCATACATACCTTGGTGTTTTCAGCAATAAGATTTCCCCCTCCCTTAGTTCAAGAAATCCAGATATAAGCATGCAGTACAATGAAACAAAATCTCTCACTTGCACAAAGCTTAACACCAAGTTGATTAACACCCTCAACATAAGAACTGAGATGGTGAGACTCATAAAGGAAAAAGTGGACAGTGTGCTTCAACGTATCATCACAGACTTTCTAAAGAGAACTCAGGCAGCCCAGGAAATAGGACCAATAGTCCACAAATGGAATCCTACAAAACTAAACTTTCTGTATAGTGAAGGAAACTGTCAATCAAGTGAAGATGTAGCCCACACAATGGGGAAAAATATCTTTGCCAATTATAGATCTGATCCATTATTAGGGTCTATAAAATACAAAGAATTTAAAAAACTAAACTTCAAGAAAACAAAGAATTTTTGAAAATGGGCTTAGGAATGAAACAAATGTAGAAATACATGTGTCTAGGAAACACTCAATATGTTCATCATCTTCAGACAACAGAGAAAGGCAGATCAAATTTACTTAAGATTCCATCTCACCCCATTCAAAATGGCCCTTAGTGAGAATACAAAGAACAGCAAATATTGGCATGAAAAGGGGAGTGAAAACTAGCAAAAAAACATTCTGGAAATCTCTATGGTGGTTTCTCATAAAACTAGATAAAGAAATTCTATATGGCCCAGCCATATCCACCTGGGCATACAAAGGACTCTGCATTTGTCTTACTTCACATAGTGAGACTGAGTTATACTGCAGTATAACATGTAATCCAAACAGGTTAGTGGAAAAGGTTTTACTTTTCTCACATTTCCATGCCATAGGGAAGTTACAAATGCAGGAGGGAGCTTGAAGCAAGTGGTGACATCACATCCATAAGCATAGAAAGCAGTAAATCACTGCATACTTGCTTGCTAGGATTCACTTTTCTCCATCCTTTTACAATACTTTTGTAGAGATAGCCTTCCAGATGGTTTTAAAATTTATCTTATTGAAGTGTTTAGGTCCATTATATGCATTGACTAAAATTACAAGTATGCTTGTTTTTTCAACTTAAAAAAGGGCACACGTGGTATTTCAGTTACCCTTTCTGCTGCTGTAAGACAATACTCTAACTCAAACAACTTAAGGGAGAAAAGGGATATTTATTTGGTTTATGGTTCCAGAGGCACCATACAGTCCATTATGGCAGAAAGGGCATGGCAGGCAGCAGAACCTGGAGCCACGCCTAAGTTATGAGTCATGTCCATCATGAAAAGATGGACATGTCAAAGAAGCTGGGTTGTGAAGCAGCAGGACTGAAGATGAGTTTGCCAGCACAGAGCAAGGGAGCAAAGGAGTTCTTTTATCTAGTTTGCTTCTGAGAGATTCCTTCCAAATTTAGGCTTTATCTTTGGGCAGTAAATATATTAATCCAAATCATCTCTCCAGGTGGTTTGATCTCTTAGTTAATCCTTGGTGTAGTAAAGTTGATGTCCAAGATCAATTATCACACAAGGCTACTCAATGAGTATGCTTAATTAGATGATACAAGAGATGCAAGTTACCACATTTCTTTGAAAAAAAAAGGTGCAGAGAATCAGGACATTCAAGAGACTTAATAAACAAATAAATTAAACCTCTCAGATTTTAATTACTATCAAATTGGCTAAGGAGTTCACTAATCATAACATATTTTCAAGCAAAACCAATAAATTAAATGATGAGGCTGTTTTTATGATTGATGTAGTTGCTTTGAACCTATTTAAATCTTAATAATGACTCTGGAGCCAAGGAAAGGATCTGGAAGATTAATTCAGTCCATATGATAATAATTTTTTAATAATTTCATTTCTTATTTTAAAGCAGGTTTCAGGATACTACATTGAATGTTCCTTCCTTCCATCGGATCTCCTTTCTTTCACCATCCTATAAACTTTGATCATTGTTGAGGTTTTATCATCAACTCTCCTAGGTATAACAAACCACTTTCTTGGCTATGTCACAATAGTGTTCAAAGTGCAACTGCACTTTTTGTACTGGACACTTCCAAATTGTTAGATCACAGTTGGCTACTCTTCTGAGTTCTGAATCTTACTAGAAATTGGCTTTTTCCACATGTGCATTTGACTACTTCTTGAGTCCTTCAAATTCAATATGTACAAAAAAATGTAGAGCTCTCCTTGTCCTTGCTAGTTATTTATATCTAGTCAACCAATTCATATTAGTAATGGAAACAAAAGTAAACAAAAAATATAGAAATGTTATTTTCCCTCTGTGATATTCTGTAGGAAATAGACTAAAAAAAAATACTATCAGTGACAGCACATCATCCTGAAAACTAGATGCAGTATAAATGTATAAACACAGAAGTAATTACTTATTTTAAATCAATATACATCTGTTTGAACTGGTTTATTTCAAATTGGTTTTGTGAGTTCAGTTTTCTTCCTCAAATTAAACTCTCACCCACAAAATCCTTTTTGCGTCCTACTTGTACTCTTAGAAAATAGAGAACTTCTGCTGACATCCACACAGCCTTTCTCAGAGTGATTTCTGGTTGTGTCTGAAGTATTTCTTATAGCTTCCTACCTAGATTTTCCAGTATATACAAGCACTCTTTTAGTCCCTGGTAGGTAGATGAAGTAACAAAAATAAACACAAGTTGCCTAAATATGTAAGTATCAGATGAGTTAGACTTAATTAGTTGTCAATATACTCTTGAATAAGAAAAATGTATAGTTTTACTTTCTCCCTTCTTTTTAGCCTTTCTTTTAAATTCATAAAAGTAGTAACATAAATGTACACTGACTAAAATTTCAAATAATAACTAATGCACAGCATTGTTTATGTGCACATGATAATTTGTTTTGTTTCTTGACAGTACTGGGGACAAAGATTCACACATGCTAGGTAATTGTTCTACCTCTGAGCAGTGCCCTCAGCTTTTGTGAGGAGATATTTTTATAGAACAGAATTTTAGAGATAGACCTTCTAGGCCTGAAGTACAATATCACCCTAAAAACTTTGCAAATGGCATTAAAACAATAGAAGCCAAAAATATGTGTATAAGCTTCAATCCACACTAGTAGCTTAGTTTCACAGTCACTTTTTGCATGTATTTTTGTTTGATTGATTGATTAATTGACTGATTTGAGACAGAATCTCACTATGTTGTCCAGACTGATCTCAAATTCCTGAATTAAATTGATGTTTCTGCAAAAGTCTCTGGAATCACTGGGACAGCTGTTGTGTCCATTCACACCTGACTATGAAAGCATCTCTACTACAGATGAACTGGTACTTTGCTGGTTTTTTATATTTATATTTATTTTACTTCAGAGTGAGAGTGAAGGGTATTCTATTTTTTTATCCTTTATGATTCATGTAAAGTTCTTCAGCATTTTTTAAATAACAATAATAAAAATAGTTTTCATCAAGCAGCTATAGGCACTAGATGTCATTTTAGTAATATTATATGTATTTGCTCTTTTGATACTCTTGTAAGTCTGAGATATAGACACTATTTCTTAGCCTCATTTACACAAAATAAAACTGCTCTGAGTATTAAGTAAATTTGTTAAGAATTCATGCTAATAAAGATTAAAATCTGAATTTGCAATTTGAATGGCTGGTCCCTATCTGGCGGGGCTGTTTTGGGAGTTTGTGAAACATTTGGAACATAGTGCTTAGCGTACATTTATAGACCTCTATGCATGGGTCTTGAGAATGATTGCTCAGTCCTGCTTCCAGCCTACTCTCTGCTTTCTCATCCACCAAGATAAGAGTGATCTTGGCTGCATGCTCTGCTTCAGTGAACTCTGCCATGCTTTGTCCTTATGATGAATTTATCATATAAAATGTAGGCCAAAATTAACCCTTTCTCCCTTAAGTTCCTTCTGTATCCTGTTATAAAAATAACTAATATGATTACTTCAGTTAGCCTTCATGGTTGTCAATAAATTGATGACCAAGTGTCTTAAAGGAACATGGGGTTTTATTCTTGGCTTATGATTGTCCAGTTACAGTTCTTACTTGAGCTTGGCAGGAGCATCCACACTAAAACCAGCAGCCTAGGGAAATTTGCCATATCATATTCACAGGACAACTGTGAACTTACCACACAGCATGCTGAAGAACACCAACTTCCTTAACCAGCTCCCTCCAACTTATCCACCTGCCCAGAAGATGGTCCCACCCATATGGACTGGGTCTCCCCCTCAATTACACAATCTCCCAAAGGCTTGCTTAGGACCTAATATATGTGCCCAGAGCCAAAGCCTTCAATTGCCAAGTTGAATACCAGTAGTTAACTACCACAATGATGGTTTTCTGGTTCTTATTACTCCTGGTATTTGTTAATATTGGTATTTATTGGTATTTATAAATGCCAATAACCTGTTTAAATAATTATTGTTATATATACTTATCTTGCAGCATTTATCATCATTTTTGTTTCCTAATTTCCTAACTCTCACAAGAAAATATATTCTAAAATTCATTTTTTAGATTACTTTTAAATACCATCTAAAATGGCAAATTATTTTTCTTTCTCACGAACACTTAGATTTTACAATCCATCACACTCTTTCATGTTTTCTTTGTATTGAAATGCCCATTTCTCTTCTTTTTTTAACGAGAAAGAAAAAAGAGTGTGTGCGTGTGTGTGTGTGTGTGCGTGTGTGTGTGTGTGTGTGTGTGTGTGTGTGTGTGTGTGTTCTTGAATGTGAGTGCCTTGGAGGCCCAAGAATGACATTGGGATTCACATTTCTATCTCCTTATTGCTCTCTGTGGATTTTGCAGCTTCTCCTTCACAGTTTGGGAATTCCAGATTTCAACCATATCTACCTGGTTTTTTTTAATTGTTTATTTGTCTCTGTGTGTGTGTGTGTGTGTGTGTGTGTGTGTGTGAGAGAGAGAGAGAGAGAGAGAGAGAGAGAGAGATAGAGAGAGAGAGAGAGAAAGAGGATACTGTGCATCCCTGTGGAAAACCAAGGGTGACTTCAAGAATCATCCTGAATTGCTTCTACCTCTTTTTTGGTTCTCCCTGGTATTTCCCTGGCTCTGCCCACCAGTGCCGAAAGTGCAGACAACTGCCATTTGCACCTGGCAAGTTTTTTACATGGGACCTGGGATCCAAACTCAGGACTTTCTGCTTGAGAGGCAGACTCTTAACCCCTGAGCCATCTCTCCAGCCCCTACCTGGTATTTTTATGTGGTATTCGGGACCTGAACTCATGTCCTTTTGCTTTTGAAGGAAAAGCTTTGATTCTTCAGCCATCTCTCAAGTCCACCTCTTCATTTTTAGGAAGGAAATGCTTGCTCAACCACAGGGTTTCTTAGATGAACAGGAATGGCTAATGACAGCATCAGAGGCAATGTTTGACTTGGGGTTTTGGTTTCATTTTTCTGAAGGCTCAAGAAAAATCTGTTTAATAATATGTTTAATATTAATAAATGTTTATTTTGACCCAATAACTTTGACATACCTTATTCTATTTTTGTGAGCACTTATTTACCTCACAAATGAAGCAACCTCATGTTGCTGCACTATACTGTGCTTGCTTATAATCTATTATTCTCTTAGTATACCATTGCATTAACTAATTGTGTGGTTAATCATAAACATGACACCTAAGAGACAGGCCTCAGGACATACCTGAAAGGGATTAGCTAAACTAGGGTTGTCCTGTGGGCATACCTGTGAAGGATTGTATTGATTGCATTAACTGACATTGGAAAAGAGAGTCCATTGTCAGGGCAAGAGGTCCAGAACCATATAAAATGGAGAGATTGAGCTGAACACTGGTCTGGCAGTATGCTTGCAATGACCTTTGCTCTTTGTTTTTGACTATGAATGTGGTGAAGTAGCCGGTTGAGGATTCTGTCTATGTATCTGAAATAGTGAGCCAATTATGCCCATTCTTTTCTAAATTGGGTGATCCAGATATTCTGTTGCAGCAATGAGAAATAAACTAAACCTTAATAGACCAGTATTTTTTATTTAACATGTTTGCTTAAGCAGTAGTGGTCTTCAATTGTGCTATCATTATTTAGACTTTATATCATATACATATCATGTATTACATGAAACCTATATTAATTACCACTCCATAAGTTCTTCCAATTACTTAGAATTTAAGTAACTTAACACTATACTTTGATCTAATAGGTTGATAGAATTTATGAATTCCTGCCTCTTACTTAGGAATCAGACATTTGATGCACTTTTAAATCATTCTACAATTGTTCATCCATTCACACTAGCTACCAACTTACAGATTGAGAAAAAAGTATCACAGAAAGAACTTACAGTGTTGTCAATACTTCTACCACCATGTTACTCCCAGTGATATAGATCTTTTTAATAATTTTCCATGTAAATATTGGCTTCACTTAAGAAAGAAATGTGTGACCCTATAGGTAGGAAGAGAGAACATCCAGCTGTTATTATACCCATAGATTGGAAGAACATTTAACATTCAGCCTAGAAATCTTCTTCTACAACAGAGGTAGAGGAACTCAATACCCTGAGAGGATGCAGCCTAGAACAACAGAAGAACAGTGAAGTGAACGGCAATGGCCAACCATAATACAGAGTACCAGTGATTCAGCAAGGTTCACCCAGGGTCAGGCCAACCTAATCTTTCTCTATTCTAAGGCTTGGGAACCTCACAGAATTGGGATTAGTGGGATTGTAAGAATTTAAAGATTAGACAAGACATTCCACTCAAGGCAGAACTGCTGCATCTAAGAATTCATTACAGTGAGACTTGTCCTTCCCAGGCCTGCATAATAACTGACATACCAACATGTCCCCATAGACTACCTAAAAACTCAAGAAAGAAAGAACATAAAGTGGAAACCTTTGGGTCTGGATGAGTGAAGGGAAATGCCCATATCAGTGGGGTGACCTAAAAAGAGGTAACTTGATATATCACAGAGGCCTGAATCCCCACAAGAGTAGACAAGCCAGAGTGAACCCTGGGGGCCACAGAAGCATACAGGCAGGGGGATGGGAGGAAGTGGGAGGGAATGATGAAGGGAAAGGAGTAGATGGGAGGGAGGAGGAAGGAAGGGAAGCAGGGACGAAAACTCAATATGCTTGTGAAAGTAGAAAAATTAAAAATAAAAAAGTAAGAATTTTGTAAAACTTAGAGTAATCCAAAAAATGAAGAGAATTCTTTAAATGAGTACCATGTTACTAAGGTGTTCAAGCTCAAACATGGGTGATTATGTAGCAAAAATATTGTAAAAGGGATTGGAACAGAGAGGATAAATTACTTTTAAGATCTTTCTCACTGTTTACTATCATATAATTTAGTCTATTATAAAGTGTGACAAATGCTTCCACAAAACTATTTTTAGTTCAGATCAATCCCCTACTGCAATACACTCCATAGGAAACCAAGTATGCTTTATTCAAATATAATTGTGTTAAAATTAATAGCTTGCTTAAAAACACATTCCTAATCTTCAGGCATAAACAGAAATGAACCAAATGTTCTCTATAGTTTATTAATAAGACAAAAGTAGTCAGGAAAGAAGAACACGTAGAAACCTTTTCCTGCTACTATTTTATCTGGTTGTCACCAACGTGGGGATAGTTGAAGTCCTCATGGAGACTCAGAACTCAGATGGTACTTGGACATCAGCACATATGTTTCTATCAATTCAGCCTGAGCCCAGCTCAAGACTGACAATTTATTTTTCTTCTGCTCCCAGACCCTAAATAGAACCAGGGCAATTTTGATATTTATCTTTCATGATATTCACTAGTTCCCCCCTAAGCAATTGAAGTAGTCACTTAGAATACTAATTTCTTACCTTGTAGTAAGCCACATATAAAAATACTTGCTGCCTGAGATGCTAATTATGCTAGTGTCTAATATTTAACTACAGAAATATGCCCCCCTTTTAGCATATTTGCTGATATATCCAATTTGTCTGACTTTTATCTTCTGACTTACCATGACTCCTGTGCTATGCTACAGCCAAATCCATACCTCCTATGCTAAATTTAGACAGAATCTCTTGGCTCTCCATTTCCAGTCTTCATGGCCTTTCTCTGTAAACCAGCATACCTATAATCTCTCCTTACTACAGTTGGAAAGCATGCTAATTATACAAATCCTCCTCACACATGTTATACTGAAGAGTTTTAGCTCTATTCTTTTTTTATTTCATTCCTTTAGTACATCAGAGAGTGTGTGTGCGTGTGCGTAGAGGGCATTGTGTGTCCTGTGGAGGCCCAAGAGTAACTTTGGGAATCATTCTGGATTGATCTACCTCCTTTTTGCTTCACTCTGGGATCTCCCAGGCTCATTCCATCAGGGCTGGAAGAGTAAGCTGCTGCCTTTTCTGCCTGTATTTTTCTGTTGGAGCTGGGATCTGAACTCAGGACTTTTATGCTTGTGAGGCAGAGTCTTAATCCCTGAGCCATCTCTCCAGTCCTTAACTTTATTTTAGATAACCAGTCTTATACCTACTACCTCTAACAGAGTAAAAGTACAGATTAATCAATAATGTATATGAAAATTAGGATGAATGAACTGATTTAAAAATTAAACTGTTGGGCTGGAGAGGTGGCTCAGGGGTTAAGCCTCCGCCTTGCAGGCGGAAGGGCCTGAGTTCGGATCCCAGATCCCACGTATAGACGCCAGGCGGAAGCGGGGGCGGCCTGCGCTTCTGGTCCTGGTAAGGCGGAGCCTGTGAATCCCGGGGCAGAAGGAGGTGGAGGCGGCCATGGTGGTTCCCGAATTCGCCCGTGGTTCTACACATACACATACACAGACACACACACGCGCGCGCGTGCACATTCACACGCATATGCACACAGTTGAATAAACAATAATAATAAAAAAAAATTTAAAAATTAAACTGCTGGGTTGGAGAGATGCCTCAGGGAGGGTTACTCTCCCTCACAATCCATATAAAAACACCAGATAGAAATGGCCATAGCCTGTATGTACTTCTGACTGTGGAAGAACACACACACACACACACACACACACACACACACACACACACACACACGTAAAATAAATAAATCTTTTAAAAAAATGGAACTACTAAAACAACCCAAATGATGATCCAATTGCTTAATTTTTTTTTTTGAAATTCTTCCTGTTCTAAGGATTTGATTCCACAATTGCTTTATCTGGGGGTAAAAATAAAGTGCTTGGTTTTGGCCAATTTAATCAACAAATTGCATGATTATACTCTTCTGTAAGATCCTGCTCCAGGCCTTGAGGATTCCATGTACAAAACAAAATCCTTGTCTAGATGGCATCCTGTCCATATTCAGCATTCAGGAGAATAAGACAGGGGTATCATATGCTTGAGGTCAGCTTGAACCACATAGTAATGACCCTGTCTTGAAAAACATGAAAACATAATCAAATCCTTGTTATCCTGCATACCTTATTCAATTTGGAAAATAATTCCAACATGCTACAAAGGAGAGGGTAGCATCAAGCATTAATAATTAGAACTGTGAAAGGTATAGAGATTGGCCAGTGGGTGCTGTTTCAGGGAGTAGTGTAGTGTTTGAGCAGGGATCTAAATGCAGTGAGAGAGTGGGTCCAATAAATATTGGAGTGGAGATCATTCCAGCAGAAATAGAGACAAATGCAAAAGTTCTGAGGTATGAGCTTGCACAGCACACTTGAAGAGCAGTAGGTAAAATAAAACTTGCAGGAGCAACTGTAGAATTAGGTCAGAATGGCTGACAGAGATCAGGCGCGTAGCATATCCAAGGCCACGGCCAGCATTTGTGTGAAGTTCAAAGTAAAGCCACAGGAAGGTATTTTTTTTTTTTTTTTTTTTTTTGAAGTGAAGCATGAGTGAAATGGGATTTTTACTTTCAAGCAATCATTCTCACTGCTCTGAGAAAACAAAGGGTAAATATACATAGGGACTGAACAGACAGGGACAATAAGGCCTTTGGAAAAATTTTGCAGTCAGTCAAATGATGTTGATAAAGTTAGCTATGACCAAAGAGTTTGGAGAGGTGTTAACAAAACGTTTTATTCAAAACAATTTTGTTTGTGGGGGCGAGGGGGGAGATAGATGTTTCAAGCATTAAAGCTTTGCCTTACAAGCAAGCACAAGTTCAGATCCCAGATCCCATCTGAAAATGCCACATGGAAGTGGCTCTAGAAACCCCAGAGCAAAGCAGTAAGGAGAGAGAAAAATCCAGGATGATTCCCAACATTACCATGTCACCCTTTGGACTCCATAGGCATGTGCACACATGCGTGCATGCATACACACACACACACACTCACACACACACACACACACACACACACACAAATACTTTGCTGTGGCTAGGAAAATGGCTCAGTGGGTAAAAACACTTACAATACAGGTCTGATGGCTTGAGTTCAATAACTGGAATGCACATAAAATAGGTGTTATCATAGATGACTTGCATCTGTAATCCTAGCACTCCTACAAGGGAGATGGGAGATACAACCAGAAGACTTAGCTGGAAGTAAGCAATGACAGAAAAAAATACACCCCAAAAGAAAGTAGAGTTGGGGAGATGTCTCAGAGCTTAACGAGCTCACCACACAACCCAGAGGCTTTGAGTTTCAGATCCCCAAGTCTCATGTAAAAATATTGGGTATGACTGGTCCACCTGTAATTCAGTCTCAGAAGGCAGAGATTGGGAATTCCCAGAGCATGCTGACTAGGAAACTAATGTTATCACTAAGCTCTGTTTTAGGATCCCAGAGTCTGGTGGATATGGCAGGAGCTTGCACTTCTGGTCCTAAAAGAGAGAGCCTGGGAAACCCCCAGAGCAGTACAACAGGAATTAGTGTAAAGCAGGATGAGTCCTGAAGTCACTCTTGGGCCTTCACAGGCATATACAATGCCCTCTGATACACACACACACACACACACACTGAGGGAGAGAGAGAGAGAAAGCAAAGTGACTAATGCACATAATTTCATTGTTATCATTGATGTTATTATTATTACTTTTCTGGATGACTTTTCTGAAAACATGAATTACCTCTCTTCATCTACCGTATCATATTTCCTGTTATTTTTCTCATTTCTCCTATCAAATTAACAGCTGGTCTTTTGGCCAATGTGTTCAAACGCTCGTGCTTTTCCACCATTTATTCCTATGAAAGTAGAATAAACTATTGTCTTCAGCCCAAGTAACCACTCCTCACTGCCCACCTCCTACAGAAAGTCCCCCGAGCAGGTTTTAACTGTAAATAGGTAACAAACAAGCAAAGTAGACTGGATTCTTCATGGAGCTTACTCTACACTCCATGTGCTACATAACCCTTTTCTACCTCAGGATCTTAGCAGTTTTTAATATTTTTGCCCCTGTGAATGCATAGCTTGGTTCACTCCACTCTCTCACTCCCACGTCCTATCAGATCCAAGCTTCAGCAGCACTCCCTAAGAAAACATTGTTACTTCCCAAACCTCATCTAGCCAAGAAATACAATGTGTCTGTGATTACCTTTGTTGCTCTTCTATTCATTCAGTGTCTGTATTCCATGATACAATTTGCCAGTTGCCCAAAGAAAACTCTTGAAGCCTTCTGAAGTCATTATTCTATATGTTGCTGATAAATTAGTGACAAACCAACTTAAGAGGGAACAAAGTGTTTTTTTGTCTAGATTTATGATTATTGGATTACAGTTCTTATTTCAACTTGGCAGGATAGCTCATACCGACACCAAGAGACCTGACCACACCATGTTCATAAGACAACTGAAAGAAATATGAATTTCAATTGCAGAAAGCATGTCTGTCCAAGTATGCTGAAGAATATCAACTTACTTAACCTGCTCCCTACATCTTATTCACCTATAGTCCTACCTACCATATGCTGAGACTTTCCAACAATTAGAAAGTCTCCTGCAGACTTGCTTAGGGATTAACTAAACTATCAGTTCTTCATGAATGGCCCAGAATTACAGCCTTCAATTGTCAAGTTGATACCAGTAATTATCTATCATAGTATTCTGTTCTTTTTCTCATTTCTCCTATTAAATTATCAGCCAACCTATTGACTCCATTATGACTGTGTCCAAATGTTTGCCTTTTTCCACCATTCATTCCTATGAACATAGTGCAAACCACTGTCTCCCCCACTGGTAACCACTCCTCATCTCATAACTCCTATAGAAAATCCTCAAGCAGATCAGCAGAGTCTTTGGGAACCAAAGTGCATAAAATTAAGTGACTTTGGAGTGTTTGGTTCTAAATAGGACATATAAACACACACACACACACACACACACACACACACACACACACACTATGCATATACTCCCAAGGCTCATGGAACATCATGGAAAAGGGGGTAGTAAGAATGTAAGAGCCTGAGAGAGGGAGTGGTCTGGCCAGACGGCATCTTCTGGACATGACAGGAGTGCTACATCCATGTCACTGCAGCTATGTGTATTTCCACAAGACCTGCACCGAACATGGCATATCAACATTTCACCATGGATAAGAAAGATTTCACATCTTCTTGAGAGACTATTGAGGATTGATCTGGATGGCAGGGAAAGGGAACTGCTTTCCTCGGTGTTAGACCCACTAATGTATGAGTCATACAGCACCAAGTACTCAGGTTCTTTGCGTGATAGGCAACCCAGATGAGACTGGGTGAATCACACTTGCAAAAAGACATAAAATTATGATGAAGACTGATAGAGAAGGTTTATTATATTGGAAAATGGGGGAGGATGGGATTGGGTAATAAAGCATTGGGAAAGAGATTCATTCTATTCATGTATGAAAAAAGAGTAAAAGAAAAAAATTTAAATTTAAATGGTCCTAGACCTTTGTTGCAGTCCGCCTGCATGGTTGCTGATAAATGTCCAGAACACAGCTTAAGGGAACAAGGAGTTTACTTTCTTACGATAGTCCAGTTACAGTTAATAGTCCAGCTTGACAGGAGAGCACACACCAGCACCAGGGCTAAGGGAACTGGCCACCATAATGGCTGAGAGATGGACAATCCTTACTTGCCAGACCAACATATAGAAGTATACAGAAGGATGCCAACTCTCTCAACCAGCTCTCTCTGATTTATCCAGGGCCTAATCCCACCCATCATGGGCTGGGTCTTCCCCAGAAGCTAGACAATCTCCTTCAGGTTTGCTCTGGGCTTAACTCAAACATCAACTCTCTACAACTGTGCCCAGAGCTCAAACCCTCAAGAGTCAAGTTGACACCTGTGCTTAACTATGACAACCTTGTGTTACATAAAACTTGGATTAAATAAGTTTATTATTCTTTTTGTCTAGCTAATCTATCTTTTATCAAAGGACTATTGATCATGACTTTCATGATAAGTGAGAGTAGGGATTACAGTTTTATCAAATTTAGATCCCAACCTATTAAAAAAATGAGCTAAAACACCAAGTATGGTGGTGAACACCTGCAATTCCATTACTTAGGTAGAAGCAGCATGATGACAAGCTTAAAGGAGTCTGAATTGCATCAGGAGACCAGGTCTTTTTTTTTGTTTGTTTATTTCCGCTCATATAAACTTAACAGGTACACCAGTCCCCTCCCTCCCTCCACCTCCCCTGGACCCCCTGCTCCCCCCTCCCCACTTCCCTCCCTCCCTATTCCCCCCAATCCCTGGAGCATCCTTTAATGTGCATGCCAAACTCTCCTCTGGGTCCTCTTCTCCAATGAGGTGCAAGGACCCAGGGGCATTTCCCAGAACCCTTTCCTGTGTTCCTCTTAAGCTTAGAAACACTACTGTGACTGTCAGTCTCTTGCCTCCAAGGATCCTAGTGCCTTTAGTCCATGCTAGACTTTGTGGGGTCAATAATGTGTTGGACATAGCGCAGGTTATGCAAAGTCCTATTATAATTGCTTTGGCCCTAACTTGTGTGGAGTATCTTGCATATCATTATTCCTCCCTTCCTTGTGCTTTTACAATCTTACCGCCCCCTCTTCCGCAAATTTCCCTGAACTTCAGGATGGGGAGAGATTAGGCTGGCCTGGTCCAGGTGGTTGACATAGAGTCTCTGATGTTCTGAATTATGGTTTGTTGATTTTTTTTTTTTGGCTTTGCTGCTCCTGCAATGCCCTTGGCTCCATCCTGATGGGTATTGGATGTCACCCTCTGGCCAGAGATAAAAGCCTGTTAAATTAGAGTCTTCTTATAAGAGTATATTCAAAGGTAGATGGAATAAAAGTAGGAGACCATGGTGAGAGAGGGGTCAATCAGTCATTTGCAAAATGGTTACTGTATATCTAGCAGCCTATATGCCCTCCCCTTCTGGTGAGATCGTACCCCATCAGTTGCAAAATGATCAGGAAGGAAAGTCTGTGAATTTAACCAGATGTCTCCTTACTTACTTGCAATCCTTGATGGTGGCCTATTTTCTCTGCTGTAACATGGTCCCCTCTCGCCTTGTTTCTGGTGGGGTCCTCCTTCCCCATCCCTCCTGTTTATAATCTTTACAATTACTGTAGGTATTACAGAGATTTGTCTTTGAGTGTTTCTAAGTAGGTTTAGTACTAGGATCCACCTATTAGGGAGTACATACGGTGCTTAATTTTCCATGTCTGGATACTTCACTCACTATAATTGTTTCTAATTCCATCCATTTCCCAGCAACTTGCATTAATTCATCATTTTTGATGGTTGAGTAGTATTCCATTGCATAAATGTACCACATTTTCCTTATCCACTTGTCAACTGTTGGACATTTGGTCTGATTCCATGACTTTGTTCTTGTAAACAGTGCTGCTATGAACATGGAGACCAGGTCTTAAAAACAAGGGATGGTTAGTTGCCAAACATAAACAAAACCCTGGGGTTCATTCACCCTTGTACACCAAGCAAGCATGAAATCAAGTAATATTTTTTTTAAATATAACAACTGGAGCCTTTCTGAGCATAAGGTTCTTCAAAACTTCAAAATCCAGTCTTGATTTTGTAGTCTGTACTCAAACTTTATTATTATTAAAATTGTTTGTGTTCCTCACAATTCTTTTGCATTCAGCAAACTTTAAATATTGTTGATGACTGATAGATTCCTTCACAGATTATGTTTCAAACACAGAGTTAGACTTAATAGAAAAAAAATGAGGACAATAGTTTTCAGTTTTTATTCTTTAAAATTCAAAACATACTTGGCAGGTAAATATCAATGTGATATTTGCCAAAAGATTTAATTGAGGATGTCATCTTCTAGAATGCTAAGTCCACCTAAACTGAAATGCAGTTTCAGCTTTGGAGAGTTATTCCTATGCATGCAAAATTATAAATGGTCTAATTTTCCCAATATCTCCATAATTAACGGAATAATTATTGATCAGCACAAAGCACATAGTCTCTGGAGACATGATTTATGTGAATGCTTAGCTTTTCAAAAACTTAAATCACTGTAGTCAGTATTAAAAAATGAATAGATAGTAAATGTGGGATAATTAATCCACCTATTCTATTTGCATGGAAAAATCTTTTCATGCTAAATATCTCATTCATTTAGGAAAGAATATGAAAGGACCACAATGACAGAATGAAAAATAAATTGGAGCTATATTTTCCCTGGGCTGTTCCTTGTTGTTAATTTACCTAGACTTCTCAAAAATTGTGTGCTATGGCCTGAATATGAATTGTCCCCCAAAGGCTCATGGGTTTGGATACTTGGTCCCAGATGGTGGCACTATTTGGGAAGGTTATGGAACCCTTAGGAATTAAAACCTTTCTAAAAGGAAGTATGTGACTGGGGAGGGAGGTTGAGATTTAATAACAGGTTTCTCTTTCTCTCTTTCTCTCTCTCTCTTTATACACACACACATACACACACACACACACACACACACACACACACACACACACACACACATATCTTTCCCTCCCACCCCATGACTACGGCAGCATACTCTCCTGTGCCTTCTCCTATGGGTTCCCTACCATGGTGACTCTGTCTACTCTTGAACTGTGAGACAAATAATAAATCCTTTTTCCCTTAAATTACTCAGGCCAGAGCATTTTATTAAAGCAACAGGAGAGTAACTGGAGCATTGTGCAAGTGAGAACTATTTTTCATGCTTTATGTGAAAATGGCAGGTGCAAGGCTGGGCAGACTACTGAAGTCTGCACTGAATCTCTAGCAGGTGAAGATATTAATGTTGGGTTTTTCACCTTCTCCCTGTCACTCTAGACTATCTCTGTAGGATGTGTGTATCTCCTTTGTACTCCCCAAATGGAAAGCCTCTTCCTGATCAATGGAATGGAATGATGGGAGGAGGAACTGAGAAGAATGTCAGAATGTCTTCTCTAGTGGTTTCCAGGTTGTACCAGCACTTTCCACACCTTTGAGTCTCAAGGTACCTACAGTCTTATAGGTGATCTTGGTACCTGAGTTTTGATTTAAAAAAAAAAAACTCTCATTGTGGGATGGGGAGATGACTTAGGGGTTAACACCTTTACCTTGAAGTTCAGATTCCAGGTCCCACATAAAAATATCTTACAGAAACAGTAGTTATCTATACTTCTGCCCCTAGAAGAGAGCTTAGGAAACCCTAAGAAAAACAATGAGGAGATAGAATAATCCAGGGTGATTTCCAGTGTCACCCTTGGGTCTGCACAGGCACATGAATTTGTGTGCCTTTAAGCACACACACACGTACACACACATGTAAAAACAAACAAAAATCTCTCTTTGCCCTTCAACCAGAAGCAGGAACGATAGCTTACTATTGATAATCTCTGGTCACCAACCATGACAGTTAGATACAGATGTCAATTTCATAATTGAAAGCTCAAGTTCTAGGTTCTTGATTCCTGAGCAAGTCTAAAGGAGCCCATCTAATAACCAGGGAAGACAGAGCCCATGTTAGATGTGATTTTCACCTGGGCAGGTAGATAAGCGGGAGGAGGAGATCTAGGGAATGAGCATTTTTTTAGAATACTTAGATATGATGTCTAAAAAATGACGTTTGCTCCTCTCTCAGCAGTGCTATGGATATAGTATGTCCAATTCCCTCTGCCCCTGCCAAACTGACATATGAAAATAATGTGGGCATCTTAAGCCAGAATAAAACCCCTTGTTCCCCCTAAGTCATATTGTCCTGAATTTATCAACAACATACAGACAAGTTAGGATGCCAACTATTCTTCATGGTCCTTCACTGCTCTCCATTTGCTGTGTACACTCACGACATCCTAGTCTCTGATTGAGTGTTGTGCATGAATTAAATAATTAAATAAGAATATGTTGAATGAATGCATGAAAAATGCACATATTAGTTCTCAAATTGGTTACTTGTTTGGTTGCTGTGACAAATAAGCAAATTAAGGAAGGGAGATTTTTTTTTCAGTTTTTTTTTTTTATTTCGGCTCATACAAACTTATTAGGCACACCAGTTCCCTCCCTCCCCCCTCCTCCCCCCGTACCTCCTGCTCCCCCTCCACACCTCTCTCCCTCCCCATCCCCCAGTGCCTCCCACCCCAATTCCCAGAGAGTCCTTTCTTCTGCATGTCTGATTTTCCTCTGGGCCCTCCTCTCCGATGACGTACAAGGACCCAGTGGCCTTTCCCTGAATCCTTTCCCGTGTTCCCCTTAGGTATAGGAACACTGCTGTGGCTGCCAATCCTTTGCCTCCAAGGATCTTGGTGCCTTTAGCAGATGCTAGACTTTGTGAGGTCAACAGTGTGTTGGACAATGCGCAGGGCATGCAAAGTCCAATTATGAATGCTTTGGCCCTAACTAGTATAGAGTATCTTACATATCATTGCTCCTCCCATCCTTTTGCTCTTACACTCTTACCGCCCCCTCTTCCGCAAATTTCCCTGAGCTTCAAGATGGGGAGAGACTAAGCCGGCCTAGTTCTAGGTGGTTGATATAGAGTCTCTGAAGTTCTGGATTGTGGTTTGTTGATTTTCTTTTAAAGTTTTGCTGCTCCTGCAATGCCCTTCACTCCATCCTGGTGGGCATTGTATGTTACCCCCTGGCCAGAGACAAAAAGCTGTTAGAGGCTTGTGATAAAAGCACATTCAAAGGTAGATGTAATAAAAGTGGGAAACCACAGTAAGGGAGGGGTCTATCACCCATTTGCAAAATGGTTACTTTTTATCTGCCAGACTATATGCCCTCCTCTTCTGGTGAGATCACACCCCCTCAGTAGTAAATGATCAGGAACAAAAGTCTGTGAACTTAATCAGATGTCTCATTACTTATTTGGGTCCTTGGTGGAGGCCTATTTTCCCTGCTGTAACATGGTCCCTTCTCTCCTTGTTTCTGGTGTGGCCCTCCTACCCCATCCCTCCTGTTCATAATCCTTGGAATTACTGTCTCTAGGTGGGCTGGGTGGGTTTGGTACTAGGAGCCACCTATTAGGGAGTACATACGGCGCTTAATTTTCTGGGTCTGGGATACTTCACTTAATATAATTGTTTCTAATGACATCCATTTCCCAGCAAATTCCAATAATTCATCATTTTTGATGGCTGAGTAGTACTCCATTGTATAGATGTACCACTGTTTCCTTAACCACTCGTCAACTGTTGGACATTTGGGCTGATTCCATGACTTTGCTATTGTAAACAGTGCTGCTATGAACATGGTCGAGCTTGTGCTATTGAGGCGAACCTCTGCTCTATGGGGGGTTATTCCCAAAAGTGGAATAGCAGGGTCACATGGCATTTCAATCTTTAATTTCTTTAAGAATCTCCAGATGGCTCGCCAGAGTGGCTGTATGAACCTGCATTCCCACCAGCAATGTAGGAGAGTTCCCCTCTCTCCACATCGTCTCCAACATTTGTTGTTGTTTGTATTGTGGATTTTTGCCATCCTGACCGGGGTGAGATGATATCTCAGGGAAGTCTTCATTTGCATTTCCCTGATGGCTAAGAAAGTGGAGCATTTTTTCAGATATTTGTTAGACATTTTAATTTCATCCCTGGTAAAGTTTCTTCTAAGTTCCAGGGCCCATTTTTTAATTGGGCCATTGGTTTCCTTGGTGTTTAGTTTTCTAAGTTCTTTGTGCACTCTGGACAGCAGAGTTCTATCAGATGTGTGGTTAGTGAAGATTTTCTCCCATTCTGTGGGTTGCCTTTGAGCTCACGTTATAATCTCTTTATCTGAACAGAAGCTCTTTAATTTCACAAGATCCCAACTGTTGAGAGTTGGTAGCAGTGACTGTGCCATTGGATGTCTGTTTAGGAACTGTTGGCCTAGCCCAATCAGCTCAAGGGAGTTCCCTATCCTTTCAACTATGGTTTTTATAGTCTCTGGCCTGATATCAAGGTCCTTGATCCATTTGGAATTAAGTCTTGTACACAGTGACAAGTACGGGTCCAGCATTAATCTTCTGCATGTGGAGATCCAGTTTTGCCAGCACCATTTGTTGAAGATGCTGTTCTTTTTCCATTGGATTCTTTGGGCCCCTTTGTCAAAGACCAAATGGCTGTAACTTTGTGGGCTTATATCTGGGTCTTCAATCCTTATCCATTGATCTGTGTGTCTATTTTGGAGCCAGTACCAGGCTGTCTTTATAACTATGGATTTGTAGTATAGACTAAGGTTTGGTATGGCAATACCTCCAGCTGTGTTTTTGTTACTCGGGATTGTTTTTGCTATCCTGAGTCTTTTGTGCCTCCATATGAACTTTGAGATTGTTTGGTCAACTTCTTTGAAGAATTGCTTTGGGATTTTGATTGGTATAGCATTGGATCTGTATATTGCCTTTGGTAGGATGGTCATTTTTACGATGTTGATTCTGCCAATCCACAAGGGAGGTCTTTCCACCTTCTGGTGTTTCTGCTATTTCTTTCTTTAGGGTTTTAAAGTTTTCATTGTAAAGGTCTTTTACCTCCTTGGTTAGGTTTATACCAAGGTATTTCATTTTTTTAGGGGCTATAGTAAATGGGATTGTTTCTCTCAAGGCTTTTCACTTCTTTCATTCTGGGCATATAGGAAGGCCTCTGATTTTTGCACATTTATTTTGTATCCTGCCACCCTGCTGAACTTCTCAATTAGTTCCAGGAGCTTCCTGGTGGAGTTTTTGGGATCACTCAGGTATAAGATCATGTCATCTGCAAATAGGGATAGCTTGACTTCTTTCTTGCCGATTTGAATCCCTCTTATGTCCCTTTCTTGTCTTATGGCTTCAGCTAAGACTTCAAGTACAATATTGAATAGAAGTGGTGAGAGTGGACAGCCTTGTCTAGTTCCTGATCGAAGTGGGAATGCTAAGGAAGGGAGATTTTATTTTAGCTCGCAGTTTGAGGGCACAGTCCATTAGTATAGAGAAGGCATGGCAACAAGGTTAAGGCAGCTAGTCATCTTGCATCTGTGGGCAGGATGCAGAGAGCAAGGGATGATCATATTAGATCACTTTCTCCTTTCAGTGCAGCTCTGGACCCCAAACCCTAGAATGGTGCCACACATCTTTAGATTAAGACTTCCTACCTCATGTAACCTGACTTGGATAATCATCTACAGCCAGGCCATGTCATGCTTGTTTCCTTGGTGATCCTAAATATCATCATGTTGACTCTCAAGATTAACAGTAATCACAGTTCCTAAATGTTATTAGGCAACAGAATTACCTGAAGAGTTTGCCTGAACACAGATTATTAAGTTTCTTCATTTCAAGGCATGGGATGCAGCTCCAAAATTTGCAGGAAATGCTGCTGCTGCTGCTGCTGCTGCTGCTGCTGCTGCTGTTGTTAGTCCAGCAAGCATACATTAAGAATTAGTGCTTTGAACTATGGGCAGTCTTACTCAACAGCTCACTCAACTGTCTACACTGGAGTGAAACATCAACAACAATGATCATGAATAGTTATGTTAAAGAATGTTTGCTTTCCATGGCTATGACCAAAATTCTTGAGAGAACTACTTAAAAGAAGGAAATGTGGCACTACAATTCAGGGAGGCCCTAGCCCCGACTCCTGGGTACAGACATGCCCTGGACATGTCCCAATAGAGAAACCATATAGGTGGAAGGATGAACAACCAATGGGAAGGAGGGATAAGCAACCAATGGGAAGCGGCCATCTAACCTGCCCCTGCAATGGACACCTAGTAAACAGTCAAATGATCAGTAGCTGTCCCCTGAGCGGAGGAATGGCAACACCTGATTGGACCCTGACTCTATATAAGCCCAAACACTCCTGAATAAAGCTGAATCTGCAGCCAACTCATCCTCTGCCTGTTGCTTCTTGCCTGACTCCTGGGGTCACCCCAGATCCAGTTGCTGGTCACCCATTGCCTCAAGCCCATGAGGCCCCTGCCGTTTCCCCTCTCCCCACCCCCCCACCCGCTGGCCCGGAGGGGATTCGGCAACAAGGAAATGTATTGTGTTTCACAGTTTTAGCAGTTTTTAGTCCTTGGGACAATTAGTTTTTAGATCCCAATCTGACAACTCAACCTGACCCTTTGGACACAGAGAAGAATTGGTTATTTAAGTCAAGCCTTCGAATAATCTAGTAGGAGATTATCTAATACATGTGGAAAGACACATAGCACAATGAGTGGACTAGTTCCCTGAACAGGTAGATAAGATAAAAAGAGATCTGGTTGGATTTAAGAGACTGCAAGGCAGAATGCACACCCTTCTCTCTGCGCTTCCTGTGGGCATAGTATGCAGTTACCTCAACTCCTGTTGCTGGTATGAATCCTTCTTCTATTCTTAAAGAACTCTAACATTACCAAAACACTTGTTCCCCTCAACTGTTTTGGACATGTAGTTATTCAGCAACTGAAGAGAGACTGTCATGGTTTGAATGTTTATTGTCTCTTTTCTCCACACACAAGCTTTTATGTTTTCTTCTCAGTTGATGTTGTAGCCTCTTTGGGAGATAAGCCTTGCTGGAGGAAAATATTCATATGGAGACAGGCCTTGAGGTTTGGCGGCTCATCCTTGCTTCTTCCGTTTTGTGCTTGCTTTCTCTGTTTCCTGATGGCTGCAGTGACCTGAACCAGTTTCCTGTTTCTGCTTTCAACTATGTGTTTTGCCATGTGATTTATGCCATAATGGGCTATATCCCTTCTGGAATCAAGTAAGTCCTTTCTCCCTTAAGTCATTGTGAATTTTGCTCACAACAAGTATATGAGAAGAGTAACTACAGCAGAGACTAAGACCATCCTTGACCCTACAGTCTGTGGGACAGAGGTGAGGGAGAACACCAAAGCAAGGAGCACGAGGTGAAAGAAAGCAGCTCACCTAGTAAACTACAAGATGGAGGGAAAAGGGAGGGAGAGAGAGATATAGAAACACAGAGAGGAAGTGGACAGGGCATTGTATGATCCAAAAGACATTGGATCCAATAAGTCACTTCCTTTTACTTAGTTCTCCTAACATTTCCAACAGCTCCCAAAACTGCCACAAGCTATGGATTTAGTCTTCAATTCATGAGCCAGTGGAGAATGTTTATATTTAAACTAACATAATCATATTGCATGTTTAAAGGAAACTTCACAAAATAACAAGAAATTCATTAGTCTGCATTTAAAACAAATATCACCAATGAAGAGAAAACTGTTTCTTACCTATTGGTATAGGTTAATTTAATTACCCAAAATGTTTGCTATGGAAAAAGTAATCTCAAATTAACAAAGATGAAGCACATAGGTGTGGCAATTCATGTCTATTAACCTAGCATTTGGGAGGCCAAACTTGGGCTACATAGTGAATTAAGACCATCCTAGGCTGTATGAGAACCTATCTGAAAAAAGAACACCCCCCCATACAAAAAAAGGAATTGAGAGTATTTTATGCCTAGTAATGGTTTTATATTGCATCAGGATGGTAAGATTCAATTTTGCCTTCACACTCAGCTGCAAGAACACTATACACATCTGTGTTGTTTTACAGCATGTATCCGAATGCCTAACACAGTGCCTGATACAGAGAAGAGGCACTCAATATTTATTAACTGAATGGGAAGCATGAATTCATTACTAAACCATTATGGTTGGTTTTCTACATAGATCATTTTAAAGAAAATTATGTTGTCCTCTATTTCTCTCAGCTACACAATTCCCTCTGCCCAAAATATTTCCACTTGTTTCAGGAAATTTTTAAATTGAACAAGGCTGGAATAGGCTGGCAAGGCTCTTGCTGAGCAAGGTTCGTGAGAACACAAAGCTGGGCTCTGAGGGCTGGCAAAAGGACAGACTTCTCTGCTTTCCCAGCCCCTTTAAAATAAGGTTCCCCTTCTTTCTTTGAGTCACTTGTCTTTTTTGTATAGATATGCTCCATCAGAAGTTATTCATTTACTTATTTGTTCACAGTCGCTGTTTATGGTCCACGACAAAACACAAGCTCCTCCGGCACAGGGCCCTAGTGTGCCCTGCACACTGCTGTGACCCAGTCTTGAGTGGCTCAATTCCCTGTAAGCATCTGTTAAGTGAATGAAATATCAAGTACAAACTGGGACTCAATCCAACTTAACAATAGAAGAAATTTACCTTACCAGCTTCCCTTTTTCTGCCCTAAATTCCTCCTCAGGGGATTCTGGCCCACCCCACATGTACACACATGCTTACACGCTCAATAAATTAGTATGTTGCTGTATTTCTTACGTCTGCATGAATGAAAGAATGTTGTGCTATTATGCATTCCCAGTGTGATATAAATGACTGAAAATAACTTCAAGAGTTATGGTTTCCAAGCTCATTCATACTTTAACAATGATCTTAAACTGGGAAAGCTAAATTCTTAAAATTTAGTGTTTAATGACTGCAGTAACACTTATAATTGGAAAATATTGGAAGCAATCTAAATACCCATAGATAAGACAATGGTTAAATAAAATTAAATTTTTCTCTTCAATAAAACATGCAGTCATTAAAGAAAGAGAGATAGGAAGCTCTATGTAAATGACTCAAGAGAATTCTAGGGTAACTGTCAAAATGTGATAGGATACACCTAGTGTTCTTCCTATATTGTGTATATAAAGAAGAAGAACTTCTAATAAGTGCATCTTTCCATCTTTGCCTAGAAGCAAAAATTGAAAGACTGGGTTCTGGGAATCCCACTTGGGATACGGTATTTATTCAGTATGTAAAAAGCCTCAGATTTCATCCCAGCAATACATAGATAAACTAGGTCTGTAGCTCATGCTTGCTATCATAACACTTGGTAGGGGAAAGCAGAAGGACTGGAAGTTCAAGGTCGTCCTCCCTTATTCAATGCATTTGAGGTCAGCCTGCATGAAAACCTGACTCAAAAGAAAAGGAGAATAAATATAGAATAAAATAAATGCTAATACAGAAACTAGTGAAACTGACATCTTGTAAAGAGTTGTCTAGGCGAGAATGAAAGGCACAGTGAAGACAGTCAATTACTCTAAATGAAAACTTATTTGTGGGCAATTTTGTCTTTTAGAACCATGTTAATGTTTAATACATTTAAAAGTTTATAGGAAAACAACGAGATGGGAAGACAATGCCAAATGTACAAAAGCAATCCCACGAAGGACAGAAAACATCACTAAAAAGTATCTTATTTTGGGGAGTGACATAAGTAGCCCAGCACAAGTTTTGGAACACTGCACACATTTTGGAACACATTTCTGCTGAAGACATAAATACTCATTTTAAAAATAAGAAGAACTTCAAATGAATATTGAGCACTTCTTAGAACCTTCATCGGTTGCTCCACTACCTGTATGGGTATAATAACTTTCAAACTGTACTGTGTGTACTATAGGATTTGCCAAATGAGTAAATATCATTGAGAAAGAGCATTCTCACTATGAAGCGAGAGCCATACAAAAATTTTGGAAAGCTGGTTACGGTATATTGGAATTTCTCTTCATGTTGCTGACAAATATACAACCAAACATATTAAGGGAATAAAGGACTTATTCTTACTTAAGATTCTAGTTAAAATTCATAACCCCCTTTGGCAGGAATGTTCATACCACCATCAGGATCTAAGGTATTTGACACACCATATTTACAGGAATTAACAAGAAAGGGGCAAAGCTCACTTTCCAGTCTGTGAATCTGCCAAAGTTCTTAATGAGCTCCCTCCACCTTATCCACCTGCCCGAGAAATGGTCCCAAGTCACCATGCACTGGGTCTACCCACTTCAATTCAATACTTCCTGCAGGCTTGCTCAGGGCTTATTTTACCTACTAATTCCTCACAAATATGCTGTAAGTCTCAGCCGTCGATTTTCAAGTTGGCACCTGCATCTAACTGGCACATGGTGGCACACATCTGTACTCTCACCACTTGGGAGGCTTCTGAGTACTTGAGAAGTGGGAAGATCATGAGTTTAAGGATGGCCCAAACTCCATAGTGAGACTTTGTATAATAAATTAATCTTGGAAAACAAGGGAGAAAATTTTTTATGTCATTTTGAAATTAACATTAGCATTAATTCATGATTTTACATGGCACATACCCACACACAGGCATATATGCAGTTCAAACTATCTTAGTGTATGTGCATGCATTTACAACATGCTTATGTGTGTATACATATATACACATACAAACTTTATTTAGATAATTTATAGTACGTATATAATTATTTAGATAATTTATACATATGTAGCTCCTTTTTTCCCAAATCTGTCTGCTAAATAAATGATATCCTAGTAGGAGTGAAAAATTCTATAGATTATATCTTGGTTTATAAATCATGTTCTCCACCATGAGGACACAGGCTTCTTTTGAAAAATGATGACCTCCGGACTGGGGTCAAAAAAATACAATAACAATATTCAGATTTGATATCATGTGTATATCTAAAAATACTGCTACATCAGCAGGAATTTTCCTAAGGTTGATCATAACTCTGTAGTTATACAGCAGTGACCTTTTTGAAGAGCTTTTTTGCTTGTCTTTAGCTGAAGGGAGAGTGGTTAACATAGCTGCCTTCCAAAGACCACCATGCAAGTACAACTACCCCATATAGGTTTTGTAACAAATTAATAGAAGCTTGGAGAAGTGGTTCATGTCTATAATTTCAGCACTTGAGAGACTGGGATGGGAGGGTTGCCAAAAATTTGAAGCTAGCCTGTGCTACATAATAAGTTCCAGGCAAATATGTTCAACATATAAAAACTTATCTCAACAAACCAAAAAGAAAAGAAAAGTAGGAATACTAGGCACCACTATGAGTGACAGCTATATTTTTGAATATATCTCAATAAATGTTCTATGGAGTTAAAATGATTTGAAGTGAAATGATTTACAAATCAATAGTTTTTTAAATTTTCTATTATTTATTTTTATTATTTATTCAATTGTGTGTATGCACGTGTATGTTTATGTGTGTGTGTGTGTGTGTGTGTGTGTGTGTGTAGAACCACGGACGAATTTGGGAACCACTATGGACACCTCCACCCCCTCCTTGTTTACTCTGCCCCGGCATTCACAGGCTCCGCCCTACCAGGACCAGAAATGCAGCCCCCCCTTCCCCCCCCCCCAACCTTGGTGGGCAGAGCCTAAGCAAAAAAGGAGGTAGCAGCAATACAGGATGATTCCTGAAGTCACCCATGATCCTCCACAGGGACACACAGTGCCCTTTGATGCACACATGCGCGCGCGCACACACACGCACAATAAATAAAAAAATTAAATTTTTAAAACAAGAATAAGAGATAGGGATTTGAGTTGGACCGTTAGAGGGACTTTGCTAACAGGTCTTGCAGAAGGACCCACACATATGGAAGAAGCAGCAGAGGCACTTTGCGCAGAACTTTCCAGGAAGAGAGGACGAATGCAGGGTGGCATTCCAGTAACTTGTTGGAAAGTCTCTCCCCGTGGGGTAAGAAGTGGCCTTTACGTTTTGCTAATTTCCGTGGTGTTGCCACTCCCACCTTGGCTCATTTTCAGCTACTATTGGTTTGGCAGCTAGCAAGCACAGTTCCTGACAATCTACAGCCCCCTTTCACAGGCAAGCGGTAGCCCACCACAAACACCTCTGAGAAGCAGCAGCAGCCTAGCAGCGCAGCAGCCCCGTGGGGGAGAGGCAAGCCATGCCTGCCAGGGCCCAAGCCCACCGCACAGCCAAGTGAACCTCAGCAGAATTTCAGGGATGAGCTTACGCCAACGAGATACCCAGTATTACAGGGTCCTATAGGCCTGATAAGGACCTTGATTTTTATTCAAAATGAGTCGAGACAGAGTTTGGTCAGGGAAACGGATGATCTCCCTTTTACTTTGACAAGAGCGCCTGGAGCTCCTGTGTTGGTAACAGACTGCAGGCTAGAGGAGTGGAAAGGGAGCAACCAGAAGGAATGCAGTAACCTGAGCGGAGGATGCAGGGGGCAGGATGCAAGGGAAGGAGTCCTGGCAGGGGAGGGCGTGAGAAGTCAGTCCGGTGGGCCATCTTCTGGGGGACAGGATGGGCCAAGGAAGAAAATGAGAGGTGAGAGAGGATGGAAGACTTTCTAAAACTATGAACATGGTGAGGTGGACATTAATGTAGGAAATGGAAGATGGTACCAGAGACAAGTTTGAGGGAGTGAGATTTTCCACAGGGTGGCTAAAGATCTAAATGGACGCAACTGAGGTTTCCTGCACAGGACCTGACCAGACTGGCCTTGTCAGTTGTCAGTCATGGATGGGGGAACTGCTTACGAGACCCTACTCTTTACTGTTGAACTGGCTACTGTTGTGTTCTGGGAGAGTGCCAGTCATTGTCCTCACAGTGTGCCCACTGCTAAGTCCACCGGGTTCCAATGGATAGCTCTAATTGAATGGGTAGACCACTGCTTAATGGTCGTACAGATGGCTGTCATCGAGCTCAGTGGGTCATGAAACATATGAATAGACATGAATGTGAGAAAAAGAGTTGTGGGGAAGAGGGATCTTAAACGGGGGGGGGGGGGGGGTAAGCAGGGAGAAGGAAAATGGTGGAGTCAGACTGTTTGCCTTATGTACAATTGTGGGATTGTCAAAGAATAAATTTAATTAGTAAGCTTTGTTAAGATTCAAATGGAGAAGTTGGTAGGTGGTGTCTGAATCAGCGATGTCACTGTGGACAGGGAGCCCAGGGCCAAGGGCCTAGAGGCAGTCTCCCCATGAGGACCCTGATTGTGCAGACCCCCCATGTCATAGATATGTTCTCTAGTCTTTTCTCTTACCCTGCCAAGTTGTCAAAGTTTCAGTCCAAATCATTTGTAAATGGAAGCTAATGCAACTGACTTGATCTAAGTACATAGGAAAGTGGAGAATTTTAAGTGGATGCTTCCCCCACAGAGACCTAATTTTCTGAGGAAATCAGCGAGAAAATATTTGGGCTATTTACATTTTCTGCTCCCCTAAACTAAGTACACAGTGTCTAAAAGTCAGGAAGAAATGATTGGATACCACAACAAAGGGATTCTTTCCTCCTAATAATAATACTCTAAACATCGGTTTAAGATAGTTAGTTGTAAATAGCATATTCTGTCTTTCTCTTTCTTTCTCTCCCTCTCTCTCTCTTTCTCTCTCTCTCTGCTCAGCACATGACTGGCAAAATATTTGCATGTTGAGGTCAAAGATGCACACATCATGTAATGAAATGACTGAAGTAATGTTCTAAAGCAGAATATATTCCTTCTTTGTTCAGCAGAATGAATGAATGAATGAATGAATGAATGAATGAATGAATGAATAGGCTCCTCAGACTCCCAGCTACAGCAGCCTGCAGGATGAGCTGCTGCGACTGAAGAGGAAAGAATGCCAAGTTTCTGGTGTGCACATTCCTCTTGGTCCTAATTAATAGCCCCCCGTGCTTGCTAAGGTTTTGGAAAGCAGCTCGAAGCCTACCCAGGTAATGCCTTCTGACAACGTTTTAAAGATCAGTTATGTCATATGGCTGCCTTGCAGAAAAAAAAAGAAGTCCTGATGCATAGTCGGGCCATATGGCATCGCTGAGGAGTCAGCCGGATTGGACAGACAGTCGTTGGACAAGGTCCCACAGCACTTGGAAAAGAATGCAGTCCTGTTGCCAAAATGTGGCCTTTGTTAATCTCCTAACTATTATTGTGCAGAAACCAATTCATCTGTATTAATTATAAACAAATTTTAATTACTTCAGTAAAAGCCTATTATACCCATATCAGATGCCAAGCAAGCTGTATTAACTCTTTGTCAGTCTCTAGAGCGAATACACGAGGTGTTGGAACGTAGGTGTTTTCTGAGGCAGGCGTTGCTCTAGCCGAGTGTAAAAATGCAGCCCTGACATTTAGTTTCCCAGCACTTTCAAGAGCTACCATGATGCGTTTTGCTTTTTTTTTTTTCAGAGGATATCAGAAGACAGCCAATACATGCAAATTGTTAAAGACAGCTCATCCCTAATGTCTGAGAGTGTTTAACTACACTTTGTCTTCTTTTGCTCTGATCTGAAAGTTAAGGACAGAAAAAAATACAGTTCACATTGTAAAGCAGTGATTCTCCACAAAGCAAAAACAACTCAGTGAAGCAATGACCCTGTTCTGCTAGAACATTCATTAGGCAACCATTTCCGACTGCTCTCTGAACATTGTAACCACCCATGTCCTCTGCCCCCAAAGCATGGCACCCTTTAAAAACATGGAATCCCAAATCACTAGCAGGTTTCATAGCAGCAGCTTTGGCCAAGAAAGCTGGCTGGTCTTCCCCACACAGAAACGATCTGGTTTGCAGATGACACATGGTGGCTACACTACGCGCTGCCGTTAGCTTTGGAAGAGCTCCAAGAGAGAGGACTCATCTGTGAGCAGAAACTGGGATGGAGAGGAATTATCCATAACTTCAGTTTTACTAATGTGAAGTTTTATTTTATTGGGCCAACAATCAAAACTTTCTCTTCCTCCTGGAAACCATTCCTTTTGGTGTACATGTCACTCCTTAGACCCAGAAAGGCAAATGGTGTTAAACAAATAGAACCATGTCTGAGTACTTCTGCCATTGTACTTTGAAGTCTCTCATGTAAACCTCACATTATTTTTTCCTCATTTTGTATAAGAAAATAATTTATTTTGATAATTATCATGGGTTAATGCTATAAATTTACAGTGGTGGGCACAGAAAAAAATGGCTTTAAACTAAGTCACTGTAATGGGGGAGATGGCACAGGATATAGCTGTGATGAACATTTAAGCAAAGCCAGTCAGCCCCATGGTTTGGATTTTTCATGTGCACACATTAAATGTGTTATGTAATTGATAATTTGTGAGCGTTTTCTTCTCCTAGTCATAAAGCCACTGTTAAACACATCTACATGAAGTTTAAAATTATTTTAACAGTAAGTTATAGAATTGTAATTTCCTTCTGAAAGTATCCACTTGGGCTTTTGAAACCATCCCCCTCATTCTATAGATAAGAAACTAGTCTCCAAAGGAAAACAGCTTTCCAAGGTCCTGGAGTGAGATGGTGGCAAGACAGGACCATGTTTCTCATCTCTATCCAGTGTTATTTTCACTATGCTTCACTCTCTCATTCTAGGCGTTGTTGATCATCGATTATAACAGACTTACCTGGAACAATCAAGCCAAAGTGAAGTAATGACCATAATCATAAAGCTCCCACGCATGTCATTCATTTGATGAATATTTAGTGTTAACACACCTGACTCCTGGTATATAGTATGCGGAAAGGAACTTGTAGAGGGGATGCATAGAACTTTTGAGAGACAAAGGCAAAATATTATGAGTTTTATGTTATAAGACTCTCCAACAACTTGTCAATAAAGTGTTACAGTTACTCTTCATGTTGCTGATAAAATCATGACAAAGCTGCTTAAGGGAACAAGGGGTTTCTTCTTTTATGATAGTCTCATTGCAGTTCTCAGTCCAGCTTGTCAGGAGAGTATGCACTATCACCAAAGGGTCAGAGAACTGACCAAGCCATATCCATGTAACAGCTGAGAGAGGAACAATCCTTACTTGCCAGACCAGCATGTCTGGTCAAGTGTACACAAGGATGTCAACTTCCTCAACAGCTCAATGTATTTTATTCACCTTTCCAGTGCCTAGCTCCTCCCACCATAGGCTGAGCCTTCCCCATCAACTAGACAATCTCCTACAGGTTCACCCTGGGCTTGTAAGTACTAATTACAAATGTGCTTAGAGTTCAAATCCTCAACTGTCAGGTTGACGCCTATATCTAACTTTGACATTAGATCAGAGTAATTTTGCTTGTCATCAAATGTGAATAAAATGATATAATTGTCATATAAAATACATATATATGATATCAGCCTATACAATCATTATCACAGTTATTAAAACAAGCAAATTCAGGCTGGAGTGATGGTTCTGGGGTTAAAGTCTTTGCCTCAAAAAAAAAAAAAAAGGATCTGAGTTCAGATTCCAAGATTCCCTGTAAAAGTGTTGAGGATCAGGCATTAACTAGTGCAGGCATCCTAAATAAACCCAATGGATCACACATGAGGGAGACATGGGATAGAGAGGGAAACTGGCTGGAGGAGAGAAGAAGGTGGGGTAGGTTGAGATGGGTAGCAAGGGTAAGTAACCAGTTATGAAAACACATAGGATTCACTGTTAATACAATTTGAAAAAATAATGCTGAGAGAATATGGCAGTGGCCTATAATTTCAGCCCTGAGAAAACCCAGGGCCAAGCAATAAGGAGGTAGAACAATCCAGAATGATTCCTAATGTCACCTTTGGGCCCCCTCAGGCACACACACCCAAGTACCCTCTTGCACACACACACACACACACACACACACACACACACACACACAGAGCAGGAAATTCTTGGATACAGACGAAAGAAACTCAGGTTCCAGAATATATGTTATCAGTCTCCAGTATTTTCCCCACATTACTCCTCACAACTGAATCTGGACTGAAGCTGGACCCACAGCCTGAGGATGCTGTCCGCTTGCGAGTAGCCAGGACACTTTCTGTCATGAGTCTTCTCTGATGCAAAGTATCTCACTACCACACCTCCTTCAGCCTGACAAAAGTCATGCTAATTTGGGGCCAGAGAAGTGGCTCAGGAATTAAGCCTCTGCCTTGCAGGCGGAAGGTCCTGAGTTCGGATCCTAGACCCCAGGTATAGACGTGGGCGGCCTGTGTTTCTGGTCCTGGTAGGGCGGAGCCTGTGAATCCGGGGCAGAGTAAACAAGGAGGCAGGTCCATGGTGGTTCCCAAATTCACCAGTGGTTCTTCACACACACATACATACGCACATGCGCATAATTGAATTTTAAAAACTCATGCTAATTTATTCTTTGTGTGAGCAAATGTAGGATAACAGAAGTTTAATCATAACACAGCTGGGTTTCAAACCAACAGTTAGGCTTGTTTCTTAGGTCAGTGAAAGTAGTTAAGGAAAATTGCCTAAATAATACTTTTTACCTGATTCTCAGAAAATTTAAAAAAATTTCTAATTTTTCCTAATATTCCTAATTTTACCTGATTCCCAGAAAATTTAAACAAAACTATTTTTTCCTAATCTTCTTTGTTTTGGAGCTGATCTGGTTTGGCTTTTTTACTTGTTTTTGTGTTTGCTTGTTTGTTTTGTTGTCAGGGTCTTGTTATCCATTTTAAGCTAGCTCTGAACTTGGCATCCTCCTGCCTCACTCTCCCAAGCACTGATATCACAGGTGTGCACCACCACATCCCGCTTCTAATCTTCCCAGCATTAATGTCTAACCGAGATGAAGGCTGGGGTGTAATTTAATAATAGAGTGCTTGCCAGCATGTATATGCCCTGGCTCAAATGCCCAGAACCATATAAACAGCAGGGGATGATGACTCGCACCTGCACCTACAACACTGGGAAGAGGAGGAGGGAAGATCAGAAGTTCATGCTCATCTTTAGTGATGTAGAAAGATCAAGGCCAGTCGGTGTTACATGAGACTTTGTCTGAAAAAAACAGAGTGCTTCTCTAACACACCCAAAGTCCAAGTCTAATCTCAAGTGCCATAAAAAAGTAAACACTATAAAATAGAGCCTGCAATAGTAAATCTTCATTGTGGACTTGACTAGACTTGGAATTGATTACTTAATTAGATCAGCCATCAGACTACCTGAAGAAATCATCTGGATGAAGTTATTTGAAATATAATGATTGACCCTAAATATGGGTGGCACAGTTCCAGTGGCAAACAAGATAAAAGGAAGTGCAAAAAAGGAATGTTGCAAGCTACAACAGCAACTCTTGTCAGGAGGTACCCAGTGGTACAACAGTGGCATGTAAGGTAGGGGGGTAACCAACTGCATTCTGATTAGCATGAAGTCCTTTTTCATGGCAGGGAACACCTACCTGGCACTGTACACCAGGCCAAATACCTGTGGAAAGGGAGACCAGAAAACTTAGGTGGGAACAAACCTCTCAGAATTAACCATAAGTACTTGATGGCAAGCCTCCTGCTCATCATGTATCTGTGCACTCTTAGATCAGAGAAGCACTTAGCACTCAGCCAAGAAGTACCCTCCTGCCATGGAAGATGAGTAATGTCAAGAGCCACAATTGGCTAAAGCATAAAGTAAAAGAAACTGAACAAGTCTGCCTCAAACACTTAGAGAATCAAACCTTCATTACACATCTGTGAGCATGCGGTCTAGAGCGACATCCTGCCTTGAAGAGATCTACTTTCTCTTAACTCCCTTACACAGGTGAGCCAAGCTTCTAGAAAAATGAATTTTGAATCAAATTTAAACCACTGCATTTTCCAGCTGGCATGTGTGTTGGAGCTAAGCTATAACATAATTCAGACACTAAGAGAAAGACATCAAAGGCTCCAGGGCATAACAGAAAAGAGAATTGGGCACTGGCTACAGTACAATGGAGAGGTGGTTCCCTTTTCCTTTTTAAACATGACTTTGGGTTGCTCTCTTCTTCACCATAACATGAACTGCTTTTCCCTACCTTCCCTTCCATGATAGACTGACAGCTCTGACACCAGGCTGTGAAGAACTGCATGGATATGTGGAGAAAGGCAAGTCTATTCCTCTATTATCCACACCTGGGAGCTGTCTACAAAACCAACACTTCTCTCTGAAAGGCTTCTTATAGAAGCCTGAACCTCCATTCCTGCCTCTGGACTCCTGTACTAAGATTGTTCACTTGTTTCTGCACACATCACCACCATCACCATTGGCCATGAGGTAGTACAAGGAAACCCTCCCCAGAGCTGAGCAGATGTGGACACCATTCTCTTAAATCTCCAAAAACTGTGAGATAAATAAACTCTGTGTTAGGTTTTTTTAATGGCTCTAGTTTAGACTTAAGGAATATGTAATGAACGATTTCATGTATGGAGCAAAAGTTTTCCAAGGGATTAGCCAGGGTATCTCTACAACCTCACTGTGGCTGTCTCAGCCAACAGTAGGCACACAGAAGTGGGCTTTGCCATTATTGCCATAAAGGGTTGGATGATTCTTCGAAGCAGGACTTGATCCAATGCACTGGGAGCTTTACAACCCCTTCAGACTCTGTGTGGTAAGACAGATGCCAGCATGCATTGCCCTTTCCAGTTGTAACAACTAGAAATGTCTCCAGAAACTGCCGACTAACTCCTGATGGGCAGAACTATCTGGCATAGAGCTGTACCCTGCAAAAAGGGAGTACATCTGTCACAGTTTGGACTTCTGTCCCACCTACTGGACCTGACTGTCTTTCGTGGAAGAGATCATTGCTTCTGCAGTCAGGGTGTGGGGAAGACAGCAAAGAGAAAGCAGCTCACTGAAGCAAGCCAGCATCTTTGTTAGTCGCAAAATGGTCTATAATCTTAATTTAAGGGAAATAAATCAAAGATAGACTCTGGGCATTGCTGCAGCAGCTGAACACCTCTGGAAGGTGATGAGAAGGGAAGTGACAGGTGAAGTCCTGAATGGGAAGTAAACAGAAGCTATATAGGAACAAAGATCAAAGATATAACTTTAAGCAAGCAAGAGCACCTTAGATTTCATTCTGTTAAAGGACCCTTCGCACTAATAAACATGTAAACCCCAAAAGGAAAGCATTCCTATTAACCAATTGACACGCCGCGGTGTGTGATGATAATGATGACCAAATTATGGGATGGGGAAGGGAAACGTTCCTTAAGCCTTGACAATAAATTCGGTCTTGTTGCCATCTTTCACACATACCTCCTCCCCCCCAGCCATGCTCCACACCCCTCCCCTTGGGTCTATCCCACATGGTGTCTTACAATTGGGCCTTGGAAAGTTGAGAGTTCCAGCCAAAAGCAGCAAGAAAATGCCACGAAACTGGCAGTGTTCGTTGTGAAGGAGCCAGAGCATCTGCTTTGGAGCAGGGCTATGAAGCCGAGCCACAGGGGGAAGAAAGGCTATTAGGCCACCAGCAGCCAAGGGGGAGAAGCCACAGGAACCCAGATTAAAAGTCTGAAAAGCCTTGGAACTCAGAGTAAAGGATCAGTGGAAAGAGGCAGTAAAGCCAGAGCTGGCATATGGAGTCACTTTGGGGTGCTGGTCGTCAACCCGATAAAAATCCAACACAGAGTCTGATGTGAGAAGGGTGGATGGAGGCATCCTGGAGCACCTACCCAGGAACTGAAGCAAGACGGATCCAACGGGCTTGAGTCAGCAGGGCACACGGCACTCCTGGCCGTGCACACCAGCTCAGCGAGACCCAGAACTTTCTCACTCAGAGTCGTTTTTAAAACAGCCTCTGCTTTCTTCCCATAGGTCATTTGTGGAGGATGGGCTGTTTCTACATCGTCTGGGATCTTTGTCTTTGTACTCACTCTCTCTGGCCTCTAACGCACTCATCCTAGAAGCAACTTTGCCCTGCTCTGTTATCAGCGTTCTGCCGCCCATTTCTCTTGCCTGTGTGGCAAGGAGGAGAGCTCCGCCCCTACATCAGGTGCTAGAGACAGGGATGGCTGAGATGGCTCCCTTGCTTACTGCTTGAAGTTGGTCAGATGCCTTCACCGACCTGTAGAGAGAGTGCAGACTGACTAATTCGCTGATCCTGCTTTCTCCCTCCTTATTCTGCCCCCTTTGCGGATTCTCCACTGCTATACACTAATGAGTAGAAAAAAATTCATAGCTCCTAACTTGCAGGACCACAAACGTCCTGTCTCACCTCTACTTACAATATCTTGTATATGTGTCCCCCAACTTCTGTGCACAAGAAAATGCAGCCAACAGTTATTGTCTGGTATAACTGTGTCTGGGATTCCCAAGATCCCTCTATCCTGCCCAGGTGTCTTGGAGGACTTCCTATGTATACATGAATACAGACACGTGGTGGCAGTAGTAGAAACCAGTACTGTGTGTGCTCAAAGATAATACTTCTCTAGTGGAGGTTCAGGCCTCTATGTAAGCTGATGACAGGAGGGTGGGAGGAAGCAGTTTGGATACACCAAGAGAGGGGAAGGAGAGTGGAAGGGGAAACAGAGGGAGGGAAGGGGGCAGAAAGAGGTAAAAGGGAGGGGAGAGGGTGACTAGGATACTTACTCAATTAGCTTGTATAACTAGGAACATTTAAAAAAATCGTAATAATAAAAAGAAATAAGAGAGCATTTTCACAGAACTTAAGAATCTGTGTTAATAGTCCTGGATTCTTCATGTCAGAAGATGAATTGCATTTTGTGTAATGTTTACCTGCCAACAGGTCCTGACTTCTGATGACTAGTGTCACTTTGGTGTAGCCTCTGGCTGGGTGCCTGACCTGATCAAAATGTTGCCTTTCCACCAATGAAACTATACGCACATAAGTTGAGCTAAGTGAATGCATTCTTGCCTCCTAAGATAAATAAGATACAGGCAGGAAAAAACTCTGGAACCCCAAAGTGGCTCCACTCACTGCACTTCCAGTGTTGACCTCCCATTTTCTGAGGGTTTCAATTCTCTGACACATATGGCAACTTTTCTGTACATTTCTGAACACAGAACAAGAATCCGTACCTCATCTACCTTATTCCAACATTGTGCATTGGTATCCTCTGTAAGTGGAAAATGATGGCTAAAATTGTTTAATGAAAGTGACTTCTTTAGTCAGTAAATTGGTTAAAATTAACTAATAATTTGCTTCAGAAAACATGATCTGTTGTGTCCCCGTTGACTCCTAAAAGCAGTAACTCCCATTAAGTATGTTAGTGTTGGATTGGAGAGATGGCTCAGTGGTTAAGCCCCTGCCTTGCAAGCAAAAGGTTCTGAGTTTGGATCCGGATCCCATGTGGGAATGGAAATGGCCTATACTTCTGACCCTGGAAGACAGAGCCTGGGAAACTCCAGACCAAAGCAAAAAAAGAAGGTAGCCCAATCCAGGGTGATTCCTGAAGTCACCCTTGGACCTTCACAAGCATATGCAGACACACACACACACACACACATAATAATAATAGTAATAATAATAATAAATAATAAAGGTTTTTTAATTAAAAAATTCAAAAAAGTACATTAGTGTATAGAGGTTAATTTTTCTATCAATTTTTCTTTTACATACTCTAATGTAATAGGTGATGAATATGGAATATGGTAGATCAAAGAATTATATAGCCTCAAGCCAAATAATTTAGAAATGATGCCACCTTTTTCAGTAAAACTTTATAAAGGATATTATATAATTCTACATTTCACTAGAGAAAAAAATGTGAATTTGATTTCTCTAGTAGTGTTTGAATTACAGAAATGGAAGAAAGGGCTGCAAACTCTCTTCGAGGAGACTTTGAGTCACCCCATTAACTTTAACTGGAACTATGCAATTGTTAACAGTGTCGATCTCCTCATTTCTTCATGAAAATTGATAAGTAAGCTTTCTTCTTATTTAAACTTCAAGAATTTCAGAAAGATGTCACTAATAAATAAGAGTTTTTTCAAAAAACATATGAGTTAAGAGATTCCTAAAAGCTTCCTGAACTGCACAGTGTTCCATCACCTATATGGAAGACAAAGCCTGGGAAATCCCAGAGCAAAGCAAAAGGAGGTAGAAGCAATCCCCAGCTATATTTTGTTCTAAAGATTAATCCCATACTGGTAACAAGGGTGGGCTAAACATGGTGATGTGCATCCGTAATTCCAGCACTTAGCAGACTGAGACAGGACCATCCAGAGCTGGAAACCAACCTGGTTATATAAAAGACTTCATATCAAAGTTAATTTTTTAAAGTACTTGCAGAGATATATATACCACTACCATAACATGTGCAGGCCCACTGAATTGGCTCAGTTGGTAAGGACACCTCTTTGGAAACCTGGTGAGCTGAGTTTGAGCCCCAAAATCCCATATGATGGAAAGAGAGCACTGATTTTTGCTATCCTTTCATCTCCTCTTATGCACTGGCATATATATTGATGCCTTCTCTCTCTTTCTCTCTCTCAAGTAAATAATGAAACCTAATTTTTAAAAGAAACACTAATTTAACATGTGCTATTGCTGTAAAGATATCTACATTATATCCTAAGAAATCCATTAACAGAATCACCTTTTCCAGGTTGCTGAGTTCCAGGACAGCCTTGTAACTGTCTAAGTGAGGTGTCATCTTCCTTGTTTGAAGACTGAAATAATCAGTAGCATTTCAGACACAAAGGCACAGATACACATGGTGTAAAATATATATATTCTAAGTGTAAAGAAAAATGAACAGATCAATCCACTTAGTATTAAAGAGGCTGAGTGTGGTGACCAATACTTATAACCCCAGCAACCTGGAGCCTGGAGGAGCAGGATGGTGATTTTGAGGCCAACCTGGCTACTAAGTAATACCCTTGTCTAAAGAATATTAAAAAAAAAACAAGAAAATATAAATATCAGTAAGTGGAGGATTGGTGTGTAGTTTTCAGAAAAATCAGAAGACTATATGATGCATGTGAGGCAGGAAACCCATTGAGGCTAGCATAGGAACCTGGGACCTCCCATTAATTAAACATTAACTTATCCCTTCCTCCCTTCCCCCCAGGCACATATTTCTTGCAATGCCCTGGACAACTTTGTCTTTACCAGCACATGTAATGCCTATACACCCCTCTGCAGAAAATGTACCTAGTAATTGACCCACATCTGCATGAAGCTGCACATACACTCCTTTCTAAACAATGAACTGGGTCTCTATTCTGGAAACCATTCAAAGGCACACCCAGCACATTCTGGTAAGAGTAGTTGAGCCCATCTGGCTTAAACTGGGTTTGGGTGCCTGTGCAGTAAGACAAATTGTGTCCTTCAAGTAAACTTTTAGGGGGAAAATCCTTTTTTATCACCTGAACTCTATGCATAACTGGACATGCATGATTAAAATCAGATACATTTTGAGAGGATTTGTTTGCTTCAGAAAACATAATCAGATGACCCCTCAGATCATAACCCTCCTTCCTTGAGACTCCTTGAAAAGAAACTTCTCTTCGATCTCCCCACTCACGTGGCGGCTGCTCTCTGACTTTGCTCTCAATAAAAGGCTTTCTGACTACTTTTGCAAATCTGGGTGTGCTTTTAAGAATTCAAGAACCTGCAAACACTCCGTCCTGAACCTGATCACAGACAACACATGCATAAATTACAAACTAATAGAAAAAAAGCTGGAGAACAATGAGCATAATTTAGTGGTGTTACCAGTCAGGGTAGATTAACTGCAGTACAATCTGCCCAGAAATCTCAGAGAGTTAACGCCATAGACCCGCATTGTTATTAACGATATTGTCCAATGGATTGATTGGGTTGAGAGTGGAGCTGTTTGTTGCTCTCTTTTTTAGTCATCAAAGTTGAGGGGGAGGTGGCACAGTCTTCAACTTTTGCCCTTCAGGTTCACTGCAGAAGCAGATAAAAGAAAGGATAGCATCAGGGAGTAAACTTCTGTGGATCCACTCTGGGAGTAGTAAATATCATTCATATTTCACTAGACAAAACTCACTTCTAGAGTCTCATTCTATCTACAGAAGATTAGGAAATATATTCGCTTATGTATCCTAAGATACATTCTACAAGGCGCAAGGCATGGAATGTCATGGTTTGAAGGTGAATTGTCTCCCACAGCCTCATGCGATCCTTAAGTCATCTAATTACATCATTCTTAGCTGCTGTTAATATCTGGGAAGTCATGGTACCCTTAGGAGGTAGAGCCTTCACAGATGGGTGGGCCTTGAATTGTTGTGGCTAGACCCTGTCTCCACAGTTTGTTCTTACTCTCTCTGCCTCCATATTGACTGGGATACGGTGAACCAACCTCCAGACTCTTTCCTCCAGCCATGTCTTCTGGTCCATGATTCCTTCTATAAAGTTCTATATGTTCTCCTCTGGAGCCATAAATCAAATCAGTCTTCCTTTTCTCCCTTAAGTCATGTGTATTGTCTCATAGTGGCAAAAGAATGAGTAACTGCAACGCAGGCTCAGGTGAGTGATAGGGGGGGCATCTTGAAAATCTCACGTGCTACTCAAATATAAGCCATCCCTTTTCAGTGTCAACACAGGTGTGCTGAGCTGTCCTGTGTCTACTCATGACTGGACACAGGCATGGGAAAGAGTTGAGAGCACTCTAAAGCATGCATATCACCTTCCAGAGACAGAATTTGCTGCCTATAGGCAGTGTGACACTTGTTCAAGTGTGCCTGGTCCACAGTGGAGAAATCCAGTGCACACAGGGTGACAGCCAGCAGGGGAAGTGATAAAATCACAAAGCTCTGGGCTGGAGAGATGGCTCAGGGGTTAAGTGTCTACCTCACAAGCAGAAAGTCCAGAGTTCAGGTCCCAGGTCCCACATAAAAAACACCAGGTACACATGGTGATGGCCTAAATGGGAAACTCCAGGCCAAAGCATATGGGAGATAGAAACAATTCAGGATGATTCTTGAAGTTACCCTTGGGCCTCCATAGGACACACACAGTGCCCTGACACACACACACACACACACACACACACACACACACACACACTAATAGCAATAATTGTAAAACCCCACAAAGTTCTGAGATTTAAATATTGCAGATTTTGATTTAATAAATTTGGAAGGAAGCCAGTAAATCTATACTTTTTGAGTAAGTCAATTGCTAATGTTAAATTACTGGCTTGAAAGGAAATTGAATTGTGGGTTGTTTGAACTGCTCTGTAAAGGAAAAATAGGCATATTGCTCTTGTTTTATTTTTTCCTTTTGAAAGACAGATCCTCATACTTCTGAGAGGAGCAGTGGTCCAGCCCTCTACCCACCTTTCACTGAACAGCTTAATGATGGCACCTATTTAGCCAATTGACAGAATATGTGTGAAATCTGAAATTAAGCAACTAACTTTTTTTTTAATATGGCTAAATTTCTAAGTACGAATATGTTCATTTCAAGAGACAAAATGAATAGGTGACATTCTTATTTATTTATTCATTCATTCATCTTTATTGAGAAAGTACAAATACCAGACGTGGGCCTGGAATTCATTATGTAGCTGAGAATGAACTTGAACTCATGATCCTCCTGCCTCCCTGTTCTGAGTGCCAGCATGTATCACCAGGCTGTTTCTGGGGATTGAACCCAGAGCAACAGGCATTAAGACTTATCTTTAATTCATTGAACCTCCTCCCACTCAGGAAGGGTACTTTAAGTGGAATATTATTATAGAAGGAATAAAAATATTTTTACTTTAGGAAAAACTACACGCAAGTCACTGAGGTGGATAAAGTGGAAAGACCAGTTGCTTTTAGCTAGCAATAGGTGGCTGTGTAGAATTTACATTTTCATGTTTCTCTGAGACTGAATTTATGCCCTTGGTAGGTAAGATCATCTTCAGGAAGGTTTTATGAATGAATGATCAGCCCTTAAGGGAAAATGATAAACTCCACCCCTGTGTTTGTTCCCCATGAGGGACTTACAGAGGACCAAGGGGATCCGAACTAAAAAAAGGAGATGTGTTTTAAAGGGTAGTTTTCTTCCTACTGAGAATACCTTCACCTGGGCCCAAAAGAAGTAACCTCACCTTAGGAAGTTGGGTGCCTGGTGCTCATAGCACATCTACTAAAATTGGAACAATACAGAGACGATTAGCACAGCCCCTGTGCAAGGATGACAGGCAAACTTGTGAAGCGTTCGTTTATTTTTAAGCTGGACACATTGTAACTGGACTATTGTAACAAAATAAACCTCTTGTTCCCTTAAAAACCAAAAAAAAAAGAAGGTGTGTGCCTGTAGAAGAGTATTCTCTGTAGACTTTTTATTCTTGTAACTTTATTCTGTTAGCTTTAGAAACTCTCAGCAGAGAAAGTATTTCATTTTCTACTATCTTTTTATTCTTTTAATGTTTTATACATTTGCATATTTATGTTATTTGTAACTAGTCTTTTAACCTCAGATAATTATGTTTTATGTTCATGTCTGTTCTGTTGATTTTCTACTTTTATTTTTTTCCTAACCAAGGCCTTTATTTCAAAACAATAAAAATGTTAAAATGTCTTTTACATTTAAACTTGAAGTTCTCCAAATGACTTAAGAATCATAAAAATTCGTTTGTACACTTTAAAAAGGTGATAGAAGTAAGTAAGTAGGCAGCTCTCATTCTCCTTGTTTTAATTCTGTCATGGGAGTGTCTCTTCCAAGTTAGTGTAAGCATTCTGATGAGATTTATTTTCTTCATTAAATGAAACAATCCTTTATACTGGGAAAGACACTAAAGCTGTATTAATGATATAAACCATGACATAAATAAGAGGGAATGGACATTTTAAAAAAGAAATGAAGCTCTCAGCACAGACAAGTACTCTTTTTTTTTAACTAGCTTTTTTTTTAAACAAAACAAAACAAAACAAAAACCCTCAACTCAACTTGAGCCTCTTTTTTTTATTTTTAAATTTTTTTTTATTATTTATTCAATCGTGCGTGTATGCATATGTTCGTGTGTGTGTGTGTGTGTGTGTGTCTGTGCGTGTGTGTAGAACCATGGAAGAATTCCGGAACCACCATGGACAGCCTCCACCTCCTTGTTTACTCTGCCTCAGGATTCACAGGCTCCGCCCTACCAAGACCAGAAACACAGACCGCCCCCGCTTCCGCCTAGCGTCTATATGTGGGGTCTAGGATCCGAACTCAGGACCTTCAGCCTGCAAGGCAGAGGCTTTACCCCTGAGCCACCTCTCCAGCCCCTTGAGCCGCTTTCTTGATGGTACCATTTACCAATAAAGACACCTCCAGTCTGGGGTTCTAGAACTCTAAGGCCCAAGCAAGGGGATCATCAGTTCAAGGTCAGTCACAGTTACAAATTGAGATTGTCTCCAAGCAAGGCAATGAAGCAAATACTTCAGAAAATACTGGTAATTAGATACTACACTTGATTTTAGCCAAAAGGCTGAGAAGCGATAAAATACTGGTAATCAGAGGTAGGGTGCAGGATCATAACACAACTGTAATGTTAACACTTGAGAGGGTGAGATCACAGAATCAAGAGGATTATGAGTTTGAGGCTGACTTGGCCTGTACAGCAAGTGTTAAGTTAATCAGGGTTACATGGGATTTTGAAAAAAATAAAATTAATAATTAAAAAAGATATAATTAGAGGGGTCCCTAACCTTAGTAAAGAGAAACTCCGCGAAAGTTATTCCAGTGGAGAAGATCTGGTTGGTTGGTTGGTTGGTTGTGGGTGGGTGGTGACAAGTTCTTCACTGATCACCATTGTGTTACCTAGGATGTCCTTGAACTCATGATTCTTCTGCCCAGGGCTCCAGAATGCAGGAATTACAGACCTTCAGCCCCACACCTAACTTTGCTTTTGATCTTAAACTGATAAACTGGGTCCTTTTTTCCCTCTGGGAATTAGGGAATGAATAAGAAGATTGATCACCAATAGAGCAAGGGTCATCTCTATTCTTCTACAGAAGTCAGAGATAAACTTGTCAACCCTCCAGGGTGGGAGGTTCTCTAAAGAAATGAGGGCAGGGTCTGTTGGGGAATGGGTGGGGATTTGGGAGGAATTTGGGCACATCCTCTTTTCCCTTATCCTTTTCTAAGTCTTTCCAGTAGTCATCATACCAATTGCAGTGGTCCTGGAAGAAAGGCCATAGCGGCAGGCAGATGGAATATAGGTTAGAGGTTGTCTGGTGGTTACTCTAACGGCCATTTTTGATCCAATCACTTTCACTTAGCCTACCAGAAGAACTCACCTTTAGGCATCCTGTCCTCAAAAAAGATTAGGGCAGGGTAGAAATCCTGCTAAATCACCTAGGCAGATTGGAGGTAACCCAGCAAGTGTAGTTGCTTTGTCACTGTGGGGTCTACTGTCTTTCAAGAGTCTGTGTAGTTTCTGTGGATCCAGGTGCTAAGATTTGTGACTCCACAGAGAGCACTCCAGTTTCAACAGCCAGCTGTAGTTCTTTGCCATTCAGAGTCCACAAGTTTGCTTTTAGAATCAGATCCCAGTGGCCCAGTCTAGAGACCCTTTTTACGTTTTCTTCTGCCCTTAGATTTGTTCTGAGTTTAAGAAAAGAGAAACAAGGTTTTCATAATGTGTACCTCTCCTGAACCCAGAATTTGATTGATACTGTCTGGAGGCGCAATGGAAGTCCTAGCAAGACCCTTGAGACTGACCCAGTTTTATGCTAACCCAGACCACCAAGGTTCAAATCCTGCTTCTGCTGTTTTAAAATTGAGTGGCTTAGGCAAGTAAATCCTTCCCTAGAGAAATAACAGAATTTCTCTTCCCCACTGATATTTTTTGGGAATAAACAAAGGAGGCAGGATTTGGAAAGTGCTGCTTAGAATAAAGTGAAGAATACAGTGAAAAGTATAAGATAAAAAAATAAGTATAAATGTGCTCACCTTTTTAGCAAATGGTAGCATTTTTTCAGCAAGGTATTGGAAACAGATTAAGGATTTCAATTATCCTTAAGATTCAAGAAAGAAAAAGCATGTAAATTCTAGGTTCAAAAAAGAGATAACCAGTGTAAATAAATAAATAAATGGCCTTCTTCACATGATTTCTCAGTAAGACCAAGAGAATTATTTGGGGGCAATGGTACAGATCTTTCATCCCAGGTTTGGGAAGGCTGAAGCAGAAGGATTGTATGAAGTTCAAGTCCCTATCTCAAAAAAAAAAAAAAAAAAAAAAAAAGACAGAGAGAAAGATAAGAAGAAAGAAAGGAAAAAAATGAGACTTACTGTGAAAACCACAGAACTTATGAGTGAGAAATAAATCCAGCCTGTCCAGCACAGAACTCAGTGACCTGCTAGATAGACATGAAGGGCTTGGTATACTTTTGTTTACAGAACCTGTAAATGTGAGAGAAAACCCATATTCCATATGCATAAGAAAAGTGAGCTTAGTGAAATCACTTGGGTATATCTTTATTCTTGGTACCTTGATCAGGTCCAGTTCCATTGGCTTCCAATTTCATATAAAGTACTTGAAAGGTATAATTGGCAACTGACTATCACTCAGGATGTCTGTCCACAGACACTGTTCAAGCTGCTTCTATCTTCAAATAAGTCTCTGGCAAAACTGAATTTCAAAACCTAAAAATCTGAAACTACATTAACATAGACAAAAGGGGCTTTAATTGGGTACCTATCAGATTCCACTATCTAAATGAATTTTCCACTCTATTAAAATAACAATGACTTAAACTTCAAAGAAAATTCTGCCTAGCTGTTTACCCTGCCACTCTATGAATGTCTGTAAGATATCTAGATCTTTTGTTAGACATATGTTACTGAGCTTAATTTATCTTTGCTCCTTTCAGAAGTCTCGATGCACAAAGAACAGGCATGCTTTGAATCTCTCTCTAACACAATCTTATTTTATACCTGTGTGGAGAAATGTCTAATTCTGAGGGATGCAAATAGATGGAACTCGTGGCAAAGGAGAAGATGTCAAGATGAGGTTGGAGGAAACTGGAATACCAAAAAGCTCTGAGGGAATTATGGAATATTTATGAAAATATGTAGTGCATTTTGAAATGCAGATGTCTCTGGTATTGGAAATGTAATCAGACAAATGAAAACTGTCTTTAATAAATCTTCTTAATTAAAATCTATTGTTCAGAAAAAAATAGAAATCCTCCTCCAGCATTTGAAACAGTAGCAAGAAGTGGGAAGAGTACAGGTTCAGTCAGACTACAGCAAAAAATGCTTAATAAGTTCCTGGTGGCTACAGTACAAATTTTAAGCTATATAAGAGACATTTTAGTAGACTGAGCATCATTCCTCATTATGCTACTCGATGAGGTGAAAACAACGGACAAAAAACAGATATAATCAATACAGAAAGCCTGTATGCTATAATCCCTGCCATAACACAGAAAAATTCTTTCTTTTTTTTTCCTTTTTTTTTTTTTTTTTTCTTGGTTGCAAGGCTAAAAGGGAGGGTGTGCCTTCTACTCAAAATGTAGAAAACCAGTTAGAACAATACACCTGACCTAGCCTTTCTTTCCATATTCAATTGTCCCCTAGGAAACTGAGCAGAATGCTTCAGTGAAAATGTCCACACTGGTGCATTTATGAAAAAAGTGCATATTTCTCTGTTCCGCTTACTCTTCAATTGTCATTAGTTTTAAAGTCACCAAAGCTCTCAGTTAAACCCGTGTTCTGTGGCATGCCTGTCATAACATCTCAATAGGTTGAAGTAAACTAATTTTATAAGTAAGCCAGCCGAGGCTAGCAAAGACCAATCCCTGCCTGGTTCAGTATAGGGAACACAATCTCTGACTAAAGATCCTTCTTCCACCCCCGCTGAAAGGGCTGTGACACAGGCACGGCTTGTGACTCTCTACAAAGAAGTTGTAGGAAATTACAAAGAAGTTGTAAGAAATTGCCCACCTTCAAACCATCATTAGCGCATGACATCCTTTCTCAGTTATATATTATAAGTGGCAGATGTTCCTAGCTCTACACACGGCAGAGTCTCAGGCTGGGTCCAACTGACACTTGGAACAAATGACCTAATCATTCTGTTGCAATCGTCCATGCAAAACTCAGTTTTCAGAAAGCATTCAGTTCTGTCTGTTTATTTGTTTAGTTTTTACTCTATATTTTCTTTTCAGTTCTGCACAGATAAGTAGCTTTGTGAGTACTTACTTTATTATTGACTGACAATGGGTCTCCTTTCTTGCTCCCAGGTTAGGAACTTTACTCATATTTGATCACGCTTTTCTCTTGTCGTGGGGACAAGACTTGTACGGCATTTTGGGGCTATTTTATGAGTATAAGAATGCTGTGGGCTTTTGAGAACTAGTGAAGGTGGAACTCTTTGTATATACCCAGAGAGTAAGATAAGGTCTTATCAGGGCTTCTGCACCCCAGAAGGCTTGTTCCTTGTGGGCTAGTCTCACTGGCACCCTTGGGATGCTTGTTAGAAATGCAGACTCTCAGGCCTCAACAGCCCACTGACTCTGTGGTGCTTAGTATCTATTTTAAAATATGTCTGAAAGGTACACTGCTCCAAAGTAACATATTTGCTCTGTAATACAAATATCTACTTTTGCTGAGATGAATTGACACTGCAAACAATTGTATATCATATATATGTATGTGTGTGTGTGTGTGTGTGTGTGTGTGTGTACACACACACACATTTACCATAATACTATCAAGCAAGATTTTTTTATTCCAACATAAAAATTTGCGCTGGATGTGGTAGTGCATGCCTGTAACCCCAGCACTCAGGAGACTGAGGCAGGAAGAATACCATGGGTTTTAGATCATCCTGAGCTACATGGCAAGATCTGATTCCTCCCTGGCCCTAGAATATTTCTTAAAATTGAATAGATAAGTCATATTTCAGTCTAGAAGTGAATACCCCCCTTTCAAAAAAAATAGATTAAGCATGACAAGTCAATTTTTTCTACCTTGTCCAATTTTTTCCCCCACTTATGGAATCCAGCTCAAGTTGCAGGGCATGCAAGGGTTAGCTGGATGGTGGATATCACTGATTTGTGGCTTTGTTGGTGTCTCCCCTAAAGGGCACGTGAGCTGCATGATCTCTTAGAAGGCAGCAGATGAATTCTGGGGGAGAAACTTCAGAAGGAAGATGTTGTTCAACAGGTGACAGTAGTGTCCTGTCTAACTGTGTCGCTTTCTTAGTGGGGCCATTGACTCCTCAGTTGGCTGTTAGCCCTGCTGAGAAAAAAAAAAATAGTTGAAAAAAAAAAAAAGTAAGAACTGTGTAAAACAACTGGACATAATTAACAGCAGTTTCTATTTGCTACAGATTTGTTGGCTAAAAATGTTTTCTCTTCCTTCTGCGGCACTGTGAGCCAGTTGGCTGCTGTTGTTCTCCAAGAGGTGACTGTGCTTCAGGGATATGTTGATGCTTTGTGAGAACAGGCTTAGGAGGTGATGTGGACTCAGAGGACTGCAATGCTCTGGGTAGTCAGAGCAGACTGAAAGAATTAGGAAAAAAAGGAGATAGCTAAATAACACATGAATCATTTAAAGGGTAGAATTAACATGGACAAAGATAAGTTGATCCTGCAAAATAAAAACTAAAGTTTGCATTTCCAAATAAAGTGCACATACATTTAAATGACCTAGATTATTGTATAACCTGGCAGTGCTATAATAATTAGATGAAAGAATGATAGTATACCCCAGACAAATTAAACAGCTTATGGATCTTGGCTGAGTACGGATGTGTTCACTAAAGAATACACGAGGCTATTGCTATGGAAGAAGAGCAGTAAAGAACTGTTTAATTTCCCCTATCTTGCTGGCCTGCAGTTTCTTTATGTCTTATTTTTAAAACATTTCTAGCCTATTGTAGAAAGTAACTGGACTGTCAGGGGAGAAAAGTGATTTATTGAAGTATCAAAGAGAATTTTAGAGATGGCTAAACAATCAGACTATATATTTACATCAAATTCGCCACATGTCAGGAAATACTGAAATACATATATAAATAACACAGAGGACCTTTTACCTATGTTTTATTCATTTAAACTCTTGGCACTGCTAAAATCTTAGATTTCTTAATACTTCAGTTAAAAAGAAGTGAAGTGTAGGTAGTGTTTGATTTATGTAGAAAATTTATCTGTGTAGAAACACTAACTTTCTTCATCTGTCACTCAAGAATATTATTGAACTCATTATAATGTGCCAGCACTGTGATGAGCAACACAAAGGCCATGAGCTTTGAGAAGGTAAAGCATAGCAATGCATACTCAGTAGGGAATTTCTCAGACAGAATAACCACCAATTAAAAACATGTGGCAAGAGATGACCATCACTGGGCATATTCAACATAGACTGTAGAACAGAGAATATTGGATGGTGGTGATATATGATTCGGCTTATACTATTTCAAAGATCAACTTTCTAGAGTTGGTTTAAGAAATCTTTAGTTTAAGTGAGAAATATGAATAAGATTCTATCTTGTATCATTATTTTCCATGAATTAGAAATAAAAACTCAAAAGGGATTAGTAGATTACAGACAGTTTATATATATAAACATGCAGACAAAGATACACCTGTATATATGGCAACTATGCCTGCATGTACTTTACTTTATTCAATAAATTCAATATTGCAGAGTAGAATGTGTCAAAATCTGACAGACACAGATATTTACATCTTTAAATGTCAAAACTTATTTTTAAAGGGACACCAATGAGTTCCTTTGGGAAAAAATCTTCTAAAATCAATTTTTTTTTTTTTTGCAAATAAAAATCTCCACTGGAGATTTTATAACTGTGGATTTTTTTTTAAATACGAGCTGTTTTAAAGTAGTAAAGAAAATGCACGTGACTATGTTCACACATAGGGATCATGATCATCAAACTCACTCTCTGCAGGCTTGCAATTCAGCCATACCAAAACAGTCATTTTAAGTGATAGGAGAGCAGAACCCACTCCCCCCTTTTTTTAAGGTTTGCGTTGTTCATTTTCCACTTTAAAAAGTGTTTAGGTTAAAAATTTCTGAACAGCTAATGTGTTGATACTCTACAATGTACAGGAGCTAATTGGATGTGGCTCACCTACACCAGAATAAAAGATTCATGTTTATTCTCCTCTTGGTCCATATTCTAAAATGAAGTATTAAACAAGTTAAGTAACACATTGCAAAAATTTGGAAGAATATTTCTCCATAGAGATCTCAAAAAGTACATTACATAAAATTATATAGCAAAAAAATGAGAGCACTTACAAATCATGGGTAAGTCTAAATTTAGGAAAACTTAATTATGGCCATTCTTTATGTTTATCATTTTCTATTTTTCACAAATACAACAATAAATATTTTTTTGTTAGAAGCAAGTAATGTGGTAATTACAGATTTTCCTCAGCCTAAGCAAACAGGAGGAGTTTTTCAAGGAACAGAAAAATTGCAGCTTGAGAGTCATTTAAACTTTAAGGTCTATAAGAAAAAATTTCAAAAGTAATAATTAAGTACTTGCTAACATTTTGTATTAGAATTCCTTTTTGTGAGAGGTGAATTACATATCTCTAAAGACGGTAATAAGCACTTAACTGAAGTTTGTATTGAAATTGCTTTTCAAAGGTTGGTTGAAGGGAAAACAAAAAGCATCCTTAAGTAGCATTTCTAAACGTGTAAACTGAAAGAACTTGGTATCTCTATATTAATGAAAATTTAATGATGTAAAAATATTTTAAAGTATGAGAAGAAAACTATCGGCAAGGATTTTTTTGCAGTTCCATATATTATTGTGTATTTTTTAATTTAATGGTTTTCCTACAGAAGATGGGTGTCTACATTTCTAAGTAATCTCTTTTAAAGTCCCCCCATTGTTGCCTTAGCAAACTAATCTCAAAGGAACACAGACCCGATTTTTCCTGTTTATGTTCAGATAGAAGGAATTATTCATCCTGTCTCCTTGGATTGACTGAAAGAATGTATCAATTGATTACTTATTGTGTTTTGAATGTCATATCTGCCTCCCCCTCCCTCCACATATACACACATACATACTTCATGACAGGGCTAAGGAAATCAAGTATTTTATAAATAGTTAGAGTTAGGTGCTACTTTCAGGTAATTCACAGGTCACCAAACACTCGGCCTCCATGAACTACTCTCTATTCATTTAATATTTTATTTTCTTAACTGTTTCAATTCAAATATCCTCTCATACCTGAGTTGGTCCCTATGGTGATTACTGGCCACATATAAAGGAGTTAGAAGGTATTCAAGGCTAAAGCCTACAGAATAATATGCTATACCTTTTGTGGAACCCAGGCCTTTTAATAAGGTAACAAGGGGGATTTAGGAATGTTCAGTTATTCTTCCTCCAACACCTGAAGGATACATGCTCTTCAGCTGTCATTACCAAATTTAAGAAGTCTTTGGTTTAATGCTATATTCTGACATAAAGCCAAACTGAATAGAGAATGTTTTCTGAAAAGTAGTATAAACAATAACTGCCTATGTTTTTTATGAAGTCTGACTAGTAATAAAGGAAGATCCTGTAAGATTTGTGAAGTCTTAGAAAATTTGTTTTGGTGTCATGAGCATAACCACAATGTTCAATGCTCTGCTTTGATTTCCTGCAAGTTACTTACCTTGATCTGGAAGTTCAATTTTTCCATTATAATTTCACACTTACATTGGCACAACTTACAGGAAGAAGAAAAAGATGGCAAAATATGTGCGTTTTATTCCCCTCACTTTTTTTTGCATCATATGAATTATCATTGATTTAACTTAAAATATGATTTAAAGATGTAACAGTATTTTATAAGAATCATTTCTGGTCAGATGGCTTTTTCTTAATTTTAAATAAGAGTGAGCATATAACTCCAGAATTTAAATCATTTATTTCCTTCCTAGGAGACAAAAGAGAATACAGGTAACAGGGCAATAAAACATCAGCATTTCCCCCATAAGAACACATAGTAAGCTTTGACATAATTCTTTACACAAAGGAGGCACAGTGGTAGTAAAATTTTATATTTTAAGATTATTAATGCTGTTAAAATTTGTAAGTCTGGCAGAAAAAAAAAACTAATGCAGAAATTGCTAAAGAATGCCCACCTTGATAAAACTGGAGACTCAAATTAAGAACATCATAATATCAAATACCAAGACTTAACATTACAATTCATTAATCCATTATAATTCATTAGACAAATGTCCCGAAGAGAGGGCAGAATGTACAATGAGTGTTTTCTGGAAATGAATTGCTAAAAATTAGTCGATTCTGAAAAGACTGCAGAATTGGAAGCTCCAGCTGGGTTTAAAAGGATGGGGGGAGGGATTCCACTCGCTGTTAAATATTTGAAACACCACTTCAAAAAAAAAAAAAAAAAAAAAAAAAACACCGAACATCTCCTGCGTTCTTATGGCGCACCAGATTCACTCTGACTTTCATGCATTTTCTTTCTTTTTGTAAAGACGAGATTTAAAAACATGCACACAGGACACTTTACATTGATTTAGACCAGTTGGAGAAATCACAGTTGAGAGGAGAATTTCAAATGATTCCACTAAATACAGTAGTATTTGCAGTCATGGCACTGTTCCATCAAAATTTTAGAAGATTTCATTTTACTTATCACTGCAAGCCATTATCTGATCATATTTGACCTACATATTAATGCTTTCACTATCATTCAAGCCCTCTTTTTTGACTCTGTGCAAACCAGTACACTTTACAGAGATATTATTTATTTATTCTGTACATATCTGGAATTCTTTCACCCTCTCTTTCCTCGGGGACTTCGTCCCTCCCTCTTAAGTATTGATATTAATATTTGGGGGGAGGGGAACACATCCAACTAAACCAAGGGACGCGAAGAGGTCCCTCTTCACTGCATACTATGGGAGAAGTAGAAAAACAAAAGAGAGAAGAAGGAAAATGATAATTGTTTTCTCTAAGGCTATTATCTAATGCGAAAGCAAATAGTCAGTCTGGAAATCAGCTAACAGAAGGGGATTAGAAGGGAGATCTGCGAGTGGCTTGATTTCTAGCTGAGCTGTCTCCGGCAGCCAGTGACGAGACACAGGCAGGGTGGCTAGGAGCGCTCCAGATGGCCGGGGAAAGTGGCCGTCTTGGGTTACCGCAGGGCACGCGGGCGGCGGAGCCCCGCGGCCGGCCTCGGGGACGGCTCGGCGAGGGCAGCGGCCCCGCGTGCAGCGGGGACTAGAGAGGGAGACGCCTCCCGCCCGCGCGCGCACCCCGCGAGCCGGCCTGGCCCATTGTGAACATATACTTGACCTCCGCGACCCCCCCGGCCGACACAGATGTCTCCCACCTCCACCTCCTCCCCCCGCCGCGCCTCCCGTCCCCGCCCCCACCCCTGCACCTGGTGGCGGCCGTGGCGCCCCGGGCGCGGGCGCGCGCCGAGCCGGCCGGGTGCGGGCGCGGGGGGCGCACAGCGCGCGGCGCTCCTGCTCCCCGGCGGACGCCCGGCCGCCCTGCAGATAAATGCGTCGCCTTCCTCGAGAGTGAGCGAGGGCGGGCGAGGCAGACGCAGACGCCGCCTGTGACAGTGGCAATTCCCTGCGCCCCACATCACATTTGTCTGCCACAGCAGCAACAACAGAAAAGCAGAGGGAGGGAGAGAGGCGGGAGGAGGGGAGCCGAGCCCCGCAAGTCTTGGGCTCTGCGTGCCGGCTGCGTCGGGCTGGCGTCCCCGATCCCGGGGCGATTTGTTTTCCTTTCTTGCTTTTTCTTCTCTTTTTAAATTTATTATTATTATTATCATTATCATTATCATCATCATCATCATCATCATCATTACCATTTTTGCACCGCAGCTCTCCGTGCGCAGCTCCCGGGCAGCCGCGGGCGCCCGGCTGGAGCGACCCCGCGGCCTCCGGGCGAGCGCGCGTGGGCGAGTGGCCGCGGACACTCTGGCCTGGCGAGGGACTCGGCGCCGCGCCCTTGTTCCCCCGGCCCCGCGGGCCGCCACAGACCACAGGAAGTTTTATTTGCAGCTCGGAGCCCGTGGCGGATGGTGGGACTCTCCGGCCCTGTGCAGTGTAAGTGCCCGCGGGTGGGCGGGCGAGCGGGTGGCGGGGACCGACCCCTGACTCTCGCTGTTAATTACGATTCCGATGACCGTCATCTCCGTTTGGATTAATTGGACCGAGAGACTCCGAGCTGAACTTGTCGCTCAACTATGTTAGGACTACGCATTAGGGGAAAGGGGAATATCGCGGGGTCTCCAGTCTGCGATGACACTGAACTTCGCGGGTCAACCAAAGAAGCTTTTAAAAATTTTTTAAAATATATATTTATGTTCGATTCCTTGGTCGCTCTTTTTTTTTTTTTTTAAAAAAAAAAGCACCTTTTTTTTTTTTTTCATGATCACCGTGCAAACTGGAAGATGAGGGTCTCTCCATTCTCCTCCAACAAAACGGCTGGTCAAGGTGCCCACGGTGCGTTTGGCAGGTGGCCCTACACCCGCACTTTGGGGATTTTAAACTGGAAGCGAAAGGTTTTGAGGACTGGACACCTTAGACCTTGGAACGAAACAAGGAATCCTAACTTGGGACTGGACTGCCACTTGGGTGGGGCCCCTTAGGGGTACCCAGGCTCTCTGCGCTCACCGAGAACTTTCCCGTTACTCCCGGGCATCTAGGGTCCTCAAATAGAAAAGTCGGTACAGGGAAAGCTGCTGTCAGATCCAAGTCAGCGGCCGTCGTGCCAGGCTACCCGAATCGTTGCAGCCGGGGACACTAGGGTAGCATCGCCTCTTCCAGCACTCTGTGCGCCCAGGACCCGGCTGACCGGGCGCCCCTGGGTGTTCCCATCGCAGCCCCGACTTGGCGGCGCCCGCCTCTCCCGAGCAGAGAGCGGAACTTAATGCCCCGTAGCTCCGCCCGGCGGATTCCAGACCCTAGCCGCTTAGGGAGAATTTCTTTCGTTTTTCAGAAATCTCTCTTTAAGGCCCCAGGGACCCACTGGAGACAATCTCCCCACCCCCACCTCGGTGCCCAGGCGCTCACTGCCCTCGGGGCGAGCCTGGAAGGTTGGTTGGCACGCCTAGACCCTGTCCTGAAAGGTCCTGGAATTGACCGGGATGCTTTATGTGAACTCGGTTTTGTCAGCATAAGGCACTTAAGTCCAGTTTTTGAGAGAGAGAGAGAGAGAGAGAGAGAGAGAGAGAGAGAGAGAGAGAGAGAGAGAGAGAGAGAGAGAGAGAGGTCTTTTGTAAAGGCGGTCAACCCTTGGAAAAGTTTGAGTGTAATGATTCTGGGCAGTAGGATGTGAACCAGGACTGTTACTAAAAATAGCCTCCTTCCCTCCTCCTGTTCCCTCCAAAGGCTTTTCAGCTTGGAGGATTTGGCTGAAAAGTCCAGCAGTTCTTGCAAAGGGTGGTGGAGACGTCTTTCCAGTTTAGCTTTCCTTCAGGATCGGCCCCATTATCCCAGCGTGTCCCGGTGTGGCTGCAGCTTGCTGGGAAAATGTGCAGAAGGATACATTAAGAAATTGACTAGTATTCCCTGGGAGGCAGTCCTGCAGAATAGCACCAGAGGCCAGGGCCTGAGCTAGGACCACAAGAGCTGGAGAGACCACTCCAGACCAACTTCATGAGCTTAATGTAACTCTGAGCCCTCTTGAAATTTTAACTTCGCTTCCCTTAATTAATCTGCCCAGAGCTTGTATATAAATGGCTGTCCACAGCTGCTGCAAATTGATTTATCTGCTGATAAAGGTCGGGTTGCTGACCAAAGCATTCTTTCTATCTTCTGTGTGAACTTAAATGTGTTTCACAGGATTTTTACCCCCTCTTAGTCTCCTTTTAAACATCTGTACCATTTTTAAGTGCACTCAGTGGCTTTTATTATCATTCCCCTTCTTTGCATGGATCTGTAGTAGAACTGGGTCTGTGCCCAGAGAGTTCATACTCCCCAGAATACAAATGGACCAGCTTCTCCTGTGATAAACGGTTTGTTAGTATTGGAGGCCTCCTCTTAGTTTATGGCACCAGTGTGCCTTGACCACACGAATCTTCTGTTCTGTCCAATTTGCCTGGTCACACAGTTCCTTAGAAAAGACCAGCACATACCACTGTTTCTTTAACCATCAGTTTAGGAATGTATATTGGTCTTGATGTGTCTAAACAAAAGCAAATCTCCACTTCTATGCAAACTCCCTTAATTATCCTTGCAGTGTAGCTTACTGTTAGCAACAAGGTTGTTGTCAGAACCAGAGATAGGGTTACATGGTTTCCTTGTCTTCTTACTATTACTTTTTCAGAGGTATAGCAATCTCTCAAAATGTTAATTAGAAGCTCAGTTGGATCCAGGTTTTCCTTTTTTTTTTTAATAACCAGGATAGGTGTTAAGAAAGTTGAAATGTACCCTTCATTGTACATTTGATATGTCATTAATTTATTCTTTGAAGAGACAAAATTCCAACAAAAAGCTATGAAATAAGCTTCAAACTGGATGCATAACAATTGGATTTTATCTAAGATTATGCCAAGAGCATTTTATATTAACACCTTTTCATAAGCATTAATGAATTCAATTTTATACCATTCAGATAGCAGTCACTTCATGTGATAAACTAGATATTGTGTGGGAAAATTTCAGTGTGTATGTTCTCTGGGGTCCAGTCCTACCTGAGAAAAGCAGTGGAAAAGTCATCTGATTTTTTTTTCCTCTGGTATTTGGACAACTCAAAACTGACTAAAGACTTTGAAATGATATTTTTTTCTTTGTTGATGAAGTCTCTTTCACCCTTTAGTATCTGCTGATAATTTGATTTAAAAATGATCTTTAAAAAGACCTTTCCCATAAAGAGTGTTCTACCTTCAGTATTGGATTGCAAGGTCCTGAAAATCAGAGGTCAGCGACCTTTCTGCCATAGATTTCTGTCTTTTCATACTTCTGCTTTTTTTTTTTTTTCTAAGACAGGGAAAATACTGTTCTGGGTATTAGTATTGGAGATGAATTCTCTCGTAGAGGAGTTACTCCACATATTTTGAGGTAAAAATAGTTTATGCATTGCAAAGAAGTATACAAATGTAAGGTATCATAATTTATTTTCTTGTAAAATAGGAGTTTAGATAATCCAGGTCCTCCCCCCCTTAAAAAAAAAAAAAAAACTGAAAAAGGATCCAGAGAAAGAAATGTTTCCAATAGGAGTGCTGGTCAGTTTCGAACATTCTTCACTGTCAAATCCTGTTTCTCACTTCTTTGATATGAACATCAGCTGACAGGCACTGAATGCAAAGCCTCCTTCATTGAAGTTTTATGCAGGCAACATAGCCCTTCATAGCAAAGCAGTCTGAGAAATTGGCACCTGCAAGATTTGCATGTGAAAAAAAAGCCAGTTGCATTTTGCTGAAGTCTATTACTGTAAGTTATGTAAGTTCAGTGAGAAAGGCTATTTATTTGTTGCTGTTGGAGCCTTTAAAGGCTCTTTATTTTATGGACACCTTATTTATCACATGGTGACCCTCAGACTTTATTGATAGTAGAAGCAGGAGAAGTGAGCTCCAGCTTTCTAGAAGTTATTTATTATGGAATGGAGGTGTTTCTGTGCCATGTACTACCAGAGGGCACTTAGATTCACAGTTAAAATTTTTAAATGAGCTCATTCACCTCTGAGAAGTAAAACACATGCATAAAATTAGGTTAACAGAGATATCAATTGGAAACTATCTAGGATTTTTAAGTCATATACTTCAATAGCCACTCAGCAATCTGTAAGAAAATAAGCCTTTCATGTTTCTAAATTTCAGGAGAAATGTTGTCTCCCTTAGTTTTACTTGTTAAATGAGATTTGTCATCAGAATGCCCCTTGCAAAACTATATCTGACCGTTTTTTATGGAAACCAATAAACAAGTATTAAATTAACTGAAACCTTTGTGAACCTCAGACTAGTTTCCATGAATGGGGACATTTTATCCAGAGTAAGTCATTTATTATTATCTGAAGCGACACCTTCTAACTTCGCTTTTTTTTACAGCCATTAATATAAGAGTTCCTAAATAATGTTTAAAGAACAGTGAACATTTTATTAAAGCAAACATTAGTTCAGTTTAATGGAGGTAATCGTAAGTGATAAGACAGAGCAGGTTATCTCTGTGTTGTTTAAACAGAAGGAGCTACTTTGCACCATTTCCAGTAGCCATCTGTAGAAGAGAAGGCTCTGCACCTGTCTGTCCACACTAATTATAGATTAGGGCCAAAGAAATGAAATTTGAGGAGGTTTTCAGCTAATGAAATCCATACTGATTTTATTGTAAATGTGTTTTACGTAAAGAGGGTGCTGGTTGGGTTATGAGTGAATAAATTATGAGTGAATAAATGTAGCTGCTAGGCACTTGATTTTGGAGCACAATTCTGTTGCATTAACCTTTGATATTAAGGGAGACAGAGAGAGAGAGAGAGAGAGAGAGAGAGAGAGACAGAGAGACAGAGAGATGGATGGTAGCCTTTGTTTGGCATCCACATCCACAAATTAGTGAGCAACAGAGAGGTTCAGCAGCTTTGAGATGTGTGATAAAGCAGCCTAAACATCAGGAATATTTTCATATTCTGAAATGCTCTGGTTCAACTAATGCACATAAAGACTTTTAAAAATTAAAAGCCCCTTTTTTCCTGTATTTCAGTGTTGCATCCATGAGAAATTAAAGCAAAATGAGTGAGGCATGCATTCTTCAATAAAAGGTCACATGAATGTCTACCACATCTGTTTATAGTAATTATGAACATAATTAACATAAGAATTACAAATGAAATAATGACAAGCTGAGCAATGAGATATTATGCCATAATGGTCATATGTTGGAATTCTCACATTATAGCACACTAGACTTCACATATTCAAAGAAAGAAAGAAAATGCTAGATTTTTATCTGAATTAGTACTTCAAAACTTATCTGCCTGGGGCAGATGGACTTTTATAGAAAGGTGACCTAATTATTAAGAAAATAACTCATTGAAACTGATTTCTCTCCTCTATCCTTGTCTTCAAGACAGCTGTGATTATTCAGACCACTTTCTGTTATATACTGATCCCATAATACTTCTTGATTACTGTTTTGTTTTTATTTGCTCTCTCTCTCTCTCTCTCTCTCTCTCTCTTTCTCTGACATAGGCTCTCTCTGTCTCTTTCTCTGACATAGGGTCTCATATAGCCCAGGCTGGCCTGGATCTCACTCTCTGTATTCCAGGATGACAAGAAAGTCACAGTGAGCTCCTGCCTCTATCTCCTAAATGCTAGAATTATAAGGATGAGCCACCATACTGTGTTTGCTAATTTTATTATTATTATTATTGAAAGCTTTGAAGCTAACTGCTTGCTTCCGAAAAGGCATAGTTTCTTCCTATTTGAGAACTGGCCGATCTTTTCTATGACTAGGAACCAAAAGTCAGTGTACACACAAAGTAGTAGAAACGCTGCACTTAACAAAATAAGAGTATTGGCCAATTAGCTTTCGTGCTATGTCCTTTATGCCTAAATCTTTGGGATATCTTGTAAAGAGAAACACATCGTTCTGGGGTTGAAAACAACAGTATAGTACTTTTTTGTTTTCATTTTCGTGTATGCACTAATTGTATAAAGTAATGGGTTTTACTTTGCATTTCCACACACATGTGTCTAATGCCTTTTTGAAAGTAGTATGTTTTTACCAAAGCATGTAATAGACAAAAACCAATGTTTACTTGTCAGTTGAATTTTTCCCCCTCCCCAGGATTGCAATGGATTTGTATGTGTTGTGTATATGTGCTCTGTGCCCAAAGTGATCTAACTACAGTGCCATAGAGGGAAGGCACGTGTGGATGCTTCTGTTTACTCCCCAAGCAGCTTTTCTACAGGAGCGAGAGAAAAGGTGAAAGGACGCCTTTTTACGAGAGCTCCATTGATACTCTAGAAATCTGTTATTAAATTGAAAACATGTAGCAATGACAGATGTTTCACCCATGTAGAGCTCACCTGATTTTCCTAGTTGTGGCCTGCCAAGCGGTTTTACTTCCCATTCTAGCACCTTTCTCCAACTATTGATCCTGACCACTGTTTGAAGATTTACAGAGCAATCTTCCCTTGTTCTGGTTTCAGTGATACCAAGAGGCTTTCCACATTATTGGATTACTGGAGGATTGGAGCAGACCCCTTTTTATCTGGCATTCACTGCATGACAAGATTTTCACACCTGCCCCTCCCCCACACTGACCAATTTTTTTCACTTTGTATTATCCAGCCAACTTTCCTCGATTCCTTTCTTGGGGCGGGGAGCAAGGGTGGAGAAGAGATGTCCACTACACATAACACCATTTGTGTATGTGTGTGTGTGTGTGTGTATGTGTGGCTAGGTGCTATGAAGGGGACAGTGCTTGATTAGCAGCCCCTCCCCGACTTCTGGAGAGCCTCTTAAAATGGAACTTTTGTGCTTGTCTTTCTGCAATGAGTAGTCTTCCCCTTCCCCCTCATCTTGCCCATTCCCACTCTGATCCCACGGATAAGCAATTTTATGACCCCAAGTTTTGCAGCAGCTGGGGCTGCAAAGCTTGCCATGAAAAATTCTGTGGTTTATCGAACTCACTCTTCATCTTGCAGTGAGGGCTTCTTAACCAAGCCTCGGTGCCTGGAAACACAACGCAGGCAAATACAAACCCCTCCCCCAGCGAGAGGACCTCCTTAGCTGCATTATCTGCACTCCATTAAGGACCTGGTCAGATGTTCCGATTGTCTGATGGGTGCATTTAAAAGTGAAAAGGGGCTCCCAAGAGACTACTCAGGTGTGTCTCCCTCCTGACCCTACTGGGGCGGAGGGTGAACTCCAGCTTGCCTGCGGAGCATTAGCCCCTACTTGTTCTCTGATTGATTCTCCTGGCTCTGGGTGGGTGAAGAGCTGAGAGGCAGCTCAAGCCAAGATTGATTGCCTCAATTTCAAATTCCCACCTCCAAAATAGACTCTCAGATGTACACAGAAGGAAGCCCCTAACCCGACAGGATTTCTGGAGGTGGAGCAGGTGTCTCAGAGTCACCTGTAGCTACCAATCACAAGTGGTCCTCCTTATCAGCAGGACCCTGACTGCGGCGGGGCTTTCAACTGGGACTCAGGCAAGGCCTGGGAAGGGGTTGTTTTATAACAGCCTGGATGTCTGTGTGCGTGTGTGTGTATGTGTGTGTGTGGGGGGGGTGATTGGGGGCTGGAATCTAGGAGAATATCGGGGTCAGCCTAGAGAGGGATAACTCCCACTGGAAGCCAGTCTGGAAGGCGCAAGAGGGCTGTGTGTACGCACTCATTAGACTCGCTTGGCAGATTGTGTGGATGGAGTTAAGGGTGTCCCTCTTACACTGCCCAGAGAGAGAGAGTTCTGGATCCCAGCCTGACCTTGATCGGTTCCGGTGTTCGCTGTGGAGCCCCGGAGCCCAGAAATTCATGTTGCATTGCCTGCTTTATCCGGGGGGCTAGGGGACGATCCAGGAGGCTGGAGACACCCCCACAGAGAGCCCCCAGGTAGCTCTTCCCCACGTTCCAGCCCCTCCCGCCCCAGCACCCCTTGGCGCTCTCCCCTCCCGCCTGCGTCTCTTCCCCCCTCTCTTCTCTCTCTCTCTCTCCTTCTCTCTCTCTCCCACTTTTCCTCCCTCTCCCCTCCGTCTCGCACGCACCCTCTGTTTATTTTCCTGCCTCCATCTGGGCCCTGCTGATATTGTAATCACCCTGATGCACGTTGGCTCTCCTCCTCTCCCTCCTGCGCGCACACACTCACTCACACACAATGTGCCATCCCGACCAGCCTTTTACTTCTGATAAGCTCCGAGGTGTGTTTAATGAATACAAAGGCGCGGCGTGGGTGCCGCGCGGCCGGCCGCCTCGCGCGCTCGCCGCCGGAAGGTAATCTCCGCAGCCGGGGGGCGGCGGGGCGGGGCGGGGCGCGGCGCGGGGGCGGCCCCCCAACGATCCCGAGCCGATAAGAGCCTCACAAGTGAAGATGTAACCTGTTATCTGGCGCTGCTCTGAGCTGCCGGAGGGAATTTACATTTAAAGATTACAGTGGGAGAGAAAGAGAGCGAGCGATAGATAGAGAGAGAGAGGATCTGCCTTTTGTTGTGCGGGTGCGGAGGAGGCAGCGGCCCTGGCCTCGCGCTCTCCCATCACCTCTGATATCCAGACGGGAACTCACCGAGGTGAGATTAAGAGTGCCTTATCTTTAATTGGGTTTAGTGCTGCCAGTCTGAATGGGTTTAAAGAGACTCGATAAAGGGGGGAACAATAGATTATTTGTTGACTGGACGCTCTAGTCTTTGGATGAAGAAGGAAGAGAAAGCTACCTAATAACAACTTGATTAGTTCAATTTTATTTTGATTTTTAAGATGACACATTCTTACATCGAAGGACTAGAGAACTTAGGTGCTCTTCTGTCCCAGCTGTCAGAGTGCTTTGCACCTGTCTTATTTTGAAGGAATTCATGGGCCTCTTTTTGATATTAAGGTTAAGAAGTAGGTGAGGGGCAGAGGCGTGGGGGAATTGGTCATTTGTGTCTGGTTTTGTGTGACTTGCTTTGAATAGGGGATGAATTGTTGCTAAAGGTCCTCTAAAGAGGTGAAGCCCACTTTTACTATGGAAGAAGGTGATTGTGGAGCACGGTTCAACTCTGCTTAGAGGGACAGCTCACTCGAGGTCTGTTAGGGGGATTTGTGTTTTGTATTTGAAACTTGGTATCTTTTGCTTGAAGTCCGTGTAAGAAAAGTAAAAGCAAAAATGCTGCCTGACTCTTGAACCATATTTCAACAAATTATGATACAAACTTTAGAAGGTTCTTCATATGGATGAAAGTAGACAGAATGATTGCTTTTGCCTCTTACCCATTGCCAAGAGAGGCGTTTTCATAGGTAGATAGATATAATCCAGTAACTAAAAGCCTAATTAAAATTTGTTTAAAACCAGAGGGGCATGTTTCCTTGTTGACAGCAGCAGATCGATTGGGTGAGACAATGGAGTCCCATTATTTTACTTCCATTGACTGAACATATTGACATTTCAGGTTTGCTGTTGCCTCAGTGAGCATGATGAAACACTGAAATTCACAGCTCAACTGGTCAGAGTGGCACATGCATTACTGTATGTCACTTCTGCCTTCGGATTACCATATATCCCAGGCAGAATAGGATGGACCAACCTGCAATCTTTCAGAAGGGATGCAGATAATTTGGGGGGGGGGGTCAGAAACTCATATAGCATTTCTTTGGAGTACATTACATAGGAAAATGGGATGTACTATTATTAATAAATCATAGAAGCAACCTAGCTAGTTATCTTAAGTATATTGCATATGAGGATACCCATTCTCAAGACTTACTGAATTTATGTACTCTAGGTGACCAGCTTGTGTTAGGGGACATCCTTTTCCAGTCTGAGGAATTCAAACAAGTCAGCATCTGCTAGGTCTATACCTGATAATTGAATGGAGGGCCTATCTCTGAATTTTTTTTTGGTTTGTGGAACAGGAACTGAAAGAGGTGCCACTCTCCCATGCCCTTATGTCTCTAGACAGTGATGTGGATGAATATGTGTATTCCAAGCAAAGGTAGAAAAAATGATTTTTTTAGTATAATCTATCATTGTACATATTTTGCAAAGCCTTCACCTAATAAAATTTAGTATAAGTCAGATATCAAATCAAAGAAATTTGACCAGTACAAATAAAGAATGAGAAAATAAATCAGAAGAGACTAAACCAAGTTTTTAAAAAAAAAGTTTAATGAAAACGTAAAACTATTATGAACGTGACTTGCAACAGCAATTGATGCTGCCAAGCCGGCAACTGATGCCCTTTCCACTGTTTTAGAACAAAACTAGTCTTTTAGACCATTTTCATGAAAATGTTAGGCTTCCATTTGATCAGCAGGTGCTGTTGAGATGAAAGCCATGTGTAAATTTTCAGAAGGCCAAAAGTGTCAATTCAGAAAAGGAAAGTGATAAGAGAAAATGCAATCAGTTTTCCTGTTTTCAATTTGTGCAGGATTTGAAGAGCTGTTTTGTTAAACTGCTGCATCTGCTCCAATATGAATATTGAACTACTTCCACTAAAAATAACAACCTATAATTTGGAAGCTACTGCAGCCCTTTGTTAATGTGAGTGGGTTATTTAAAAACAAAAAACAAAAAAACAAAAAAATAAAAAAAAAACAATTTTCTATTCTAACAGCCTCTTGCCAAAGGCACATTTTCATTTTGTTGGCACCTTTCTCCTCAGCAGATAAATGGTATTATGCAATTAAGACCCATCGTGCTTGACTATAAAAGGGATTTCCATAGGTGAAAATGCTAGTCAAATAAAAAGGGTGTGGACAAAAAGAATTTATTTGAAAGTATCCTTTTAAAATATACTTATTTAGAATGAAACAGTTATTCCTCACATTCTTCAATAATGAAATTTTTAACATACTGCTGACTATTTTAAGAAAGTTAACATGATCCCCTGGCATATTGTATATTCTGTGTTTTATTTCACCTTTAATATACCTGCAAATGTAAGTTTAAACTAATCAGGGATATTTTACCTAACAGGGCTTTCAGAATAATTTTTCTCAACCTTAAATAAAATGATTAAATTATGCTTGAGTGCCTTCATACAAAGGCTTTAGCTTCTGTAGTACTGTTAATCAAATAAGTTTTATGGACCACATTAGAGAAAAATTGGGTGCATTTTACTGGTGACATTTCTAGGAAAGACATTTCTTTACAATCACCTAGTAGTCATTAAAAAGAAAGCCCCAGAATATATTCAAAATAGCCACAATAAAAAAATACTTCATCTCTCTAATAAGAAAATGAATGGCAGCAATGTCCACATGAAATATGTGCCCAGAGAATGAAGGCAGAAGGAAGACTGATGAGATTTGGAGGAGGTTCAGTATTGATTCAGTCTTGATTGCACTTGGCTTGACTTGTGGCTAAAGTCATTTGTCCAGGGTGAGACCTGATCACTGCCCCAGATCAATTAGCTATGGAGCTTGTGGCTTCACACTTGAGTTGACAGACACATTGTTCACTGTTAAACTCAGAACAACTCAAGAGTGAATAAAGGGGAAGACACCATGATACATGAACATGCTTGGTATTTATCAATGTGGCATTTTTTTTTTGAAACAACAATTCAAGAAATAGTTTGAAAAACAGTTTTGATTGTGTGTATTGGCAATTCCTGTAAGTAACCCAACAAAGTATAATGCTTTTAATGAATTTAATTCCCACTTTGAAGCCCAAAGAACATTTCAGTGTGACATGGTGCACTGTGTATCATTAAGAAAGCTAGGTACCATGTGGGTATATTCCTCTGTCCCAGATACTCTTTCTCACGGAAAGAGGCTGAAGCAGGAAAGGTGATTCACATTTGTAATTACAGCACTTGAAAGATGGAGACCAGAGAGATTGATGTTTAAAGTCATCCTTAGCTACATAATGAGTTTGAGGCCAACCTGGGCTACATGAGATAGTTTGATGAAGATGATGATGATGATTAATGACTGAATCACATATCAGCTTTAGAAAGCTTATTCACAGACAAAATTCCACTACCTGGAATATTTTTTACTGAAGTTACAATACCTTAAATAGTACTTATTAGAAAGAGTCTTCTGGGACCTTTCAAAATTTTGTACTTTATGAATTGATGTTTAGATTCCTATATCAGAATCACCGGTAAAGTCATGTCCTATGCTGAAGTGCAAGGCATGGGTCTTCTTATTTAGAAAAACTTTTAAACCATTGGTGTTGCTTATTATTACTAACCGGCTTAAAATCCCCTGCTTTTGTGCCTGGGGATATAACTCAGTCCATAGAGACATTACCTAGCATTCCCAGAAGCCCTGAATATCACCTGTGCCCCCACTCAAACTGGTCTGGAATACTCACTTTGAGAGTTCCAGTTGTGATGTTTTGTGTATTGCAACTCATGAAGGAATGAAGCAGTCGTTTGTTTTTGTAGGTGTTGTATTGATCAGGATCTCTGAGACAAATCGGTATTTAAGTGAATATGAACTGGAGAATATAGATCTTGTGGCAGAAAGGTGCAAGGGGCACAGATGTCAAATTCTCCATTGTGTCTGGACCATCCCCACACTGTAAGTAACTTGGGGATATGATCTACTAGGTTCATTAATCTTGATACCTGGGACACAGACCACTTGTGAGTATATTCTGAGCTTTGGAAGACTGCCACATAATTGTTGTTTTGGAGACAAAGTTGAGGTTTTAATAGATGTGTGAGAACTACTGTGAGTCTGGTCTTAATTAAATAACCAGGGTTTTGATTTTCCTATTGAACTCTAGCCACGTTTCTGACTGTTCACACTTAACTCTTCTAGCTTTACCTCTGACTACAACTTAAAGAACTAAGGTTCTGTTGTGTTCTCAGATTGATGACTTATTTTGCACTGGATTTCTAGTAGTAGGACCTTACTCTCTGAATTCTTATTTGTTTTCTTAACTCTCTTTCGACTCCCACTGAGGAGTGAAGGCCAACCAGTTGCTATTATATCCTGGGGTGATTTCAAATGTGTGTCGGTGTATATTGCTCTATTCCTGCTATTCCTGGCATATTTCATAGAGCAGGTCTATATTGTATTGCACTGAACCCACAAGGAGTGGATTTGTTTCCTTCATTGTACCCATCCAGGATTCAGGAGCAGCTTTCTAATCAGCATACCTGGCTTGTCCTCTCCTCCCTCTTGTCCCTTCTCCTGTACCCCCACCCCACCATTTTGTATACTGGTTTCAGAATCTCTCAGTCACTGTCAGATGCTTTCTCTCTGAAAATACCTTAAGAGGAAAGGGAATCTTTCTAGTTTTGTTTTTTCCCTTTGAAACAAGGCCTTACTTTGCAGCTCATCTGGCCAGGAATTCCATATGTAGTCCAGGCTAACTTGCAGCTCTGTATGTAGCCCAGGATTGCATGGGACTCCAAGTCCTTTTGCTTCCCTTTCCCAGGTCCTAGGATTGATTACAGGCTTATGTCACCACACCTACCTAGGAGGAAAGAGATTTTTACACCATCTTTGTGCTAGTGAATATGAGTTTGTGACTGCTTGCATGGTGTAAAGCAGTTGCTATCATAAAAATAAGACCATAGTGTGACTGTGCAGTCCCCAGAGAGACAAGTGGAAGTTCTCTTTCAGTACATTCACTGACTTCCTGGGCAACTTGTGGTTTATCCCAGCTCTCTGGCCTAAAAAGAGGGTGCCTCTTATGTAATAGTCCTTTTGGTACCAGGCTTCGGAATGTTTCTTAGGGTTTGCTGGAATGTGTTGTTGAAGGCAACTTTGAGAGACACAGTCTGTGGATCAACACAGAACTCAGTCTTTTCTTAATCTGCATGAGGAGAGCCAGGCAGATCTTAGGTGATTATGTGAAGTGTTAGTTATAACTCTAGTTTACTTCACAAGGAATGATAGAGAATGAACCCGTGAGGGGAGACTAAGGAGTTTAGTGTTTGTAGAAGGAAAACAGGCTTTATGTTTTGCCCTCACAATTACTGGGCAAGACATCAAGCTGTGTACCTGACAGGGAAATGGAGCTGGAATAAGATCAACAGGCATTCACTGTACTACGCAATTCTTAAGTTTAGACCCGAATCACTTGGGAAATTTAGAAAATGTCCTCTTTAAATCATTTCTGGAGAGAAACTGATAATTGTTCGTTTAAATGAACAAGGGCATATTATTTGACCAAAATCATGTCTTAAAAAAAGATTAAAAATTCATTTATTTTCTTTGTCTGAAGAGTTTACTGTTGAACCTTGACTTGTATTTATTGTCTGTTTCTAAAAGATTAAAGTCTAGGCATTACTAGAAGTTCAATGCCTGCTTATGAAATCATTAAAAGTCAATCAAGCTGGATTTCTTTGCTACTTACGAGGTGTGCCTTCCTTAGTTTTGATCAAAGTGAGTATTTCACCATCCCGAAGTTTGTGCTACTTACGAAGATCATATTTGATTGGCAGAGTTTGGAAGTAATATGATTCTCAATTTCCATTAGAAATGCAAATCATGGGAATCACTGTTGCTTCCTAAGGTGTGGGAGTTTTCTATATTGGTATGCAAAGTTCGGTGTGAAGCCAAATTGAAATTCTTCATCACCAAAGAAAAATGTCTTAAAAGTATAGATGCATTGAGTTCTTCACTGGAACTGGACCCACTAGTTTGTATACTTGTAAAAGAAATGTTAGAGAATATATGGCCAGGAGAGGTCATGGAAGTTTGCTTAAAGATGCTCAAGAGTAGGTGTCTATGGGAACATGGGAAAAAACATGTGAGAACAGGGAAGGACTGTGTGGCTGGTGACAAGATAATCAGAGGACCAGGAGGTACTAGCAGGGAGGTGTTGTTATAAATAGTATGTGGGAGGACTCTTCTTCTGGACTTGTTGGGGAGTTCATCTAGAAACACTCATGAGATCAGACCCCAATGATAGTGGATGAGTGGACAGATAATAGTACCTGAAAAGGTCTACATAGATAATGATACCAGGGAACCAGTACCCCAGCAGTGGCTGTACAGAACATTCCAAATGCTTTTCCCTGGATTTGGCAAGTTGAATATCCCATAGTGGAGAAATCATCTCCAGTGGTTTTAAGCTTGGTGGTACATTATGTGTCTTTAGTTCAAAGTCTTCATCAGTTGGTTAGGCTGTCTGGTTAAAGCTAGAAGATCGCTGCCCATTCACTAACATCAAGATAGAGGAATATGTAAGCCAGGAGACAGGTCGTGAAAGGCAGCAGTTAATTTTCTGAGTCTGTGCATATGCTGTGTACACAGTGATGAGCAAACACAGCTGGGAAGAGGCACACATGACGTTGGGACTGGAAACTGTGGGGTTTATCAGGCAGACACAGTAATCCTTTCCTGGGAAAAGTGCTCCTTTTCAGTGACTCTGGGGTTCCAAAGCTTTATTGTGTGTCACTCAAGTACCTTCTTCTGCCCTGTTCCTGTTGCTCACCTGTCTTACTTTCGATTCTCCTCCACAACTGGATTTATTTAGAAAAGAGAGTCAAATGTAGACAATGACTTACCATCCTTTTGTTTATATGAAGGCTGGTAGGCTACTGCAGGTGCAAAGAGAAGGTAGGTGTGATGTTCAAATGAAGCTTTGAGTTGGCTAGAAGGTGTGAACAGGAAACACTGGAGGAAACTTGGAGCTAAGAACAGCAAAACAGGCGACCCATCCACCAATGTGGCTTTTCAAAGGGTAGTCATACATTATTTTTGTGACCTTGGTAAAGCTACCTTTTAGAGTGTAGTAAAGAAAAATGAAGTGTTTACTACTATATCCCTCATTATTATTTGGTGAATAAATATCTACTGCCTGCAAGGCAGGCTGCTAGGAGGAGACACGAGGCAGTGATTGTAAGCTTGGTGGTATAGTGGTAGTAAGCCTTTAGTTCAAAGTCTCAGGCAGTTGGCTAGCCTGTTTGGTTAAAGCTAGAAGATCTCTACCCATTCATTAACATCAAGATAGAAGCTTATCTTGTGAATTAGCTCAAGTCCCTCCAAACAGAAAGCCCAGAAAGAACATGATAGATAGTTACAATGAGGATGTGCTTTGATTTCCAATTAAATGGTACAGTAAGTGGGATTTTAGAGGCAGGAATAAATTGGAGTTCAAGTTTGTCTTGAAGTAGTTAGGCTTTATTAAGACAGGGTAGTAGTAGGTTATAAGGTCAGAAGAGGATTGCAGAATCCCAGGTGTAAAAGCAGCCTTTGGAGCACTGGGGTTCCGAGCGAGTGCAGGTGAAGAGACCTAGGTAGATTAATGAGAGAGGCTGCAGCCTAATGGAGAGCGTAGTGTGATGGGCATGGACCAAGGGCAGGAAGTTCATCAGAGATTTGGTGCATCCTAAGTAAGCTTTCAGTGCATGCCTTATCATCTGAATCAGCCAAGAAGATTTGAAAGCCCCATGTACTGTGAGAGCTCTTGGCACTGGGAAAACCCCAGTTGGGCTGAGGACTTGCTGCTCCTTGCTACTATAAAGCCACAATAGCTCTGCTTTTATAGTAAATGGCTTTTTTTTTTTTTTTAAAGATTTTCTGGTTGAACTCTTGAATAACAGATAACATTATAAAGCAAATCCAGAATATAACAAATGTAAAAATAAACAAACAAGCAAAACCATTTCCTAGGCCAGGGAGAACCATGGGATTGGACAAAACCATTTGGAGTTGTGATGGGTATGATGGAGGTCAGCAGGCACCTGGAAGCCAAGGCTAGGCAAGGAACTTGTGGCAATAGTTTATTTGCTATGTATTTTCTTTCTTTCTTTTCTTCTTTTTTCCCTTTCTCCCTTCTATCCCTCCCTCCCTTTTCTCCCTCCCTCCCTTTTCTTCCCTCCCTTTTCCTCCCTCCCTCCCTTTTCCTTTTCCTCCCTCCATCCCTCCCTCCCTCTCTCCCTCTCTTTTCCTCCCTCCCTCCCTTTTCCTCCTTCCCACACTCTCTCCCTTTTCCTCCCTCCCCTTTTTCCTCCTCCCTCCCTTTTCCTTCCTTCCTTCCTTCCTTTCTTCCTTCCCTCCTTTTCTTTTTTTCTCCCTCTTCATCTCCAGCTTTCTTTCCTTATCATGCTACAGAAATTGAATTCAGTTGTGTGAGCTAAGTCAATATAATGAGCTCTATTCATGCCCAGCCTCTTGCTGCAGAAGTTTGGGTTTTAGATTTTTAGGAAGGCCAGGACTGGGTGCAGAAGACAAGAAGGAAGAGCCAAATGCAAGAGGCACTGCACAGGAAAGTAATTAGGACTTGGATAAAGCAATGGATTCAGAGAGGGAAGATCTCACAATTGGGTTAACTGTTAATGGCATCTAGCTTGTCAGAACTTGGGGGTCATGTGAATCTTTCTTTAAGGGGAACCACCCCTGTTTTCCAGCAGGTCCATGGAATCCTGACCTCAGAGAACAGCCATGGAGTCATATTCATGTTACAGTCCCTAGAATTGTTGTGATCCCAGCTCCTATTACAAGGCATTGATGGGGCGCATCCAGTGGCAGGGGTAGTTACATAGGAGATGTATGACAATCATTTTGGGCCTTGCCTTTTATGAGTTTGAGCTGATTTCAAAATGTTTTCTTCTTGCAGATGCCTTCTGGCTGTGTGGGAGAATAAAAAGTGGTCAGGGAGTCTGTATTCTAGACCTTAGGTTCTTACTCAACCAAACCAGCCTCTGGCTTATGTATCTGATTTATTGTATACATTGGACTTGAGTTGGCAGGTTAATTTATAAAGCTGCTTTCAACCCTAACATTATGTAGAGGATAAAAGACTAAACAGGAGTTAGGGAGTAGTTGGTGAAAGCAAAGGCAGAAAGTTGTTTACAAACCAGGAAATTCCGGACCTTGAGCTCTGTATTCCACAAATACATTAACATATCACTAAGTAGAAATTTTTCTCTATATATTTAATAATAGAAAATGAATTGAATACTATTGTTTGAAACCATCAATTTTGATTTTTAATCTGGTGACTTCTTGTTGGGAAAGTGACTGGAATCTATATGCTAAAGGGCAGTATTCAATATTATATCCATAATAGTAACTGGTTTATTGATTATATCCCAATAGAGATTTTAGTCATTGAAAGAAAAAGCATTAAATTACTTCTGAGATTGGCATGGTGGCACATATCTGCAATCCCAGTAATTAGGAGGCTGAGACAGGAGGGTTTCTGAGAATTTGAAGTTGGTCTGGACTATGTAACCTGCCTCAAACAAACAAACATAATGATAGCGAATTATAAGCAAAATCTCTTTGTATGAGTAGATCAAAGACCATATTATTTCCTGTAGTTTGAAACATTTATTGGTTAGAACATGTTGCAGTGATTGTCTCTTTTCTTGAATATTTTAGGACCAACAAGCAAGATGTAGATCTTAGCAGTTTTTTTTTTATTTGAATTTGTTTCCAAAGCCATGTTTCCCAAGGCCTTAAAAGCCATTGCGTAAATTACCAATAAAGTATAACATATGTAAACATAAAATCATATCCACAGTGACAGCACTTTAACCATATGGATGTTAGTCATAGTAAACTAGAGTTTTGTGATTCTTTTTTTTACAAGCTTTTCTTTGTCTAGATAGGCGGACTGTACTCCAATATTGACCATTTTCTTTTTCTTTAATGTATATTTTTAATATCTTTGAAAAATTGCATGTTTTTACTGGCTGTATTATCTTAATTATCATTTAGTATTTTCAACTAAAATTTTGTAAAAAAAATGAATAATGTAAAAAAAAGTAATAATGATCTGGTATGATTGATACCATTCTCATTTATATATCTTTAGCAGATTAATTTTTCCCACAATTCAATGTTCTGTTCATTTATTATCTTTAATATCACCTTGATTTAAAACTTATCTTACTATACATTTAAAACATATTGTAGCAGTATAGTAGTTACTAAAACCTTTTTTTTCTTTTGTTACAAAGAGATCCTATCATATGAAGCATTATTTTGCATTGCTTCTTTCTAGCCTCATTTATTTTATTTACAAATGTGCTGCTGATTCTTTATTTTTTGTTTTGTTTTATTTTTGGTTTTTTTGGCCTTCACCAAACTTAGGATTTTGTGGTTTGGTTGTAATATCTGTGAAAATTGAGTTTTAAATGACTTTTGCCTTCTGTTGTCATTAACTCTGCCTGATGAAAATTAAACGTTGACAGTCTAAGAAAAAATGACTTCACTATAAAACCATGTTTTAAAGAAGAGACAGATTTGTATTTTGTTGGTAGAGAATCATTTCTGAGCTATATTGTTAGGTGAATAAGAGACAGAAAAATATATGTTGTTTGTTTTGTCACATATATGTGTGTGTGCGTGCATACACACAGCCCTATAAAATACCACTTATGGAAGTGTGCATAAGCCTCTTGCAGCAAGCATTGCTTTGGGAGAAGACAGCCGGCCCTGGACCTTGGTGGTCAGAAGTAGGCATTGTATGTTCAGGTCCTTTGGTGTAGAGTTTTTTGTAAGTTTTTGGCTATTATCACCTCAAGAGTGACATGTTACAGTGTCAGCCTCAGGTTCATTGATCCAGGATTCTGTCTTTCCGGGGTGCTATTTTCCCCGTCAGACAGCAGTTGAGTGTGTCAGAGCAGAGGACTAATTCCCACGTGCCACTTGGACTTGCTTAATCTCCTCCTACAGTTCTTCCTCTAGAGACGCATCCAGAACATCAGAGCAAGTCCTCGAAGGTTGTGGGATCCTGGCATGGGATGATATGCGGGGTATACTACTTTCATCCAACCTTGTTTTTCCCTAGAAATACGGCCTACTCCTCCCTTTAGAAACTTTTCATGTGTCTCTCTGACTGTTCCTGCCTCTAGAAAACACTGAGTAGGAAGACCAGCTCTACTTGCCCTTGGGAATATGGGAGTGTTCAAAACAGGACAGCACTCAGGCTTTTCCTGGACACCCTAGGGCTTCCTTTCTCAGCCTTCTCAGGCCACCTAGGATCTTTATATACTTTCTGTAGGCAGCTAGACTGAGCTCATTTGCCTTCTCAGTCTCTTGTGGAACTTTTCACTCTGAAACTTTCACAGCCTCTTGTTCACAAAGACAGAGTTCATCACATTCTTCTTTCCTACCATCCTTGAGAATCTGACTTTCTCCTGGTGTGCAGTCATCTTCAGTTTGGAAGCGTTGAATAGCTAGGGCCCTCTTAGATGCTTTGTTCAATAATTAATGAAAAAACTCATAGCATGAATTCAAATTATTCACTTAAAACTTTTCCCAAACATTTGACTATTAAGAATAAAATTCAATCTTTGGATTTCAACTACAGATTTTTTTTTTTTTCCTTTATCAGTGTCTTTCTACTTTGGTCTGCTTTCATTGTGTTCTTTCATAGAAAATACAATTTATGCAGCCATGTTTTGGATTGCATGTTTTGGTAGGCAAAAAAAATGCAATACCCTCTTGGTTGGTTAATTTTGCTAATTCGATTGGAGGTAGAGTAGCTAAGGCATTATTGAGGTGTGTAGTTGGATGTTTCTGAGGACTTTTTTCAGAGACAATTCACTGAGAAAGACTTTCTCAGAGTGTGGACAGTACCATGCCTGGGTCATGCATTGAATATAAACGTAGGAGAAAGAAAGCCATTTGTTTTCTTTCTGACCTGCTCAGAAGGAGCAATCTCCAAAGCTTGAAGCTGCTGCTGTGGCCCTTTGACTTCCCTCCCAACTTCTTCCGTAGCTTCTTTCAGTGATTTGGTCACAGCAATGAGGAAAGGTAACTAACAGCATTGGCCCTCCTACTTGTGTTCACATCAATCTCAGGTGAGCTGTGGAGTGGTTAAACCCCTTGGACATTTCTGGTGCACAGCTTAATCAGTTTTCATTTTGCTTTTTTTTTTAATCCTGAATTTCATAAGCAGGCTTTTGGGAAGTAGAGGCAGGAAGATGGTGCAGTTGAGATCTGCTTGTGTTGCAGAAGGAGAGCCCCTGTCTTACAAAGAAAATGACTGGCTCTCTAGAATTGTCAGCAAAATGTTGCATATATGATCATTTTATGAGATGGAACTCCCTTTGATCTGAGACCTAAGAAAGGTGAGGCCCCATCTGTGTGACTTCCAGCTTCTTCTGACAAAATGTCCCTAGTTATCCCTTAGTTGCTTTGGGTCATCCATAGTCCATATCTATATTCTGGTCAGACATCCATGCTGAGCACATCTCCAGCAGTGTCTCCCCCCCACCCTCCCCGGTTTACCCTATCCTATCTTTTCTGACATTAGGCGAGCTTTTTAACTACTCTGCTATTGGATGAGTCAGGATCAAAGCAGGAGATGCCACTGGGTGAGACAGGGTGTCCAAGATGTCACTGATCCAAGAGCAGAAATTAGGGCAAAGGCCCACAGGATCTCTTTCTGGTAAGGAGATCCATTTTAGAAACACAGCCTTGACTTTACTGCTAGTGGACCAAGGAGGCATGGCAGAGTCTTTAATGGCACAAAGCTCACATGTTTGCTCATTTGGGTGTGAGCTTTTGGAGGTTACATCCTGTGGTCAGTTCACTTGTAACAGGTGACCCTGCATGGAGATGGTCAAGGTCTGATTTCCTGACTCCAAAGATTCACAAGTGTCCCAGGGCTTGTTACCTCTCTCCTGGAGATCTTCAAATCCACCAGCTAAGAACAGCCCCTAAACAGTGCTGCCATACAGACTGCGGGCATGAATTAATGCTAAAGATGGAAAGAAAAAAATTCATTGTGCTTAGAAAAATCATTACTTTAGAGTTTAAAAATAACACAACTTTGCAAGTTTCTGAGACAGACACAGAGGGAAGGGAGGGAGGAAATAAGTGGATTAAGAGAGTGAGAAAAAGATGGAGAAGCTGATAAGGTATAGCAGTAACAAGGACATGTTGGCAGCAGGGCAGTTAGTTGTAGCAGCACCGTGTCCCAAATGCCCATCACGTGTGATTGCAGATACTTCTAAAGTCTCGTTCTGCTTTTACTGTGAAAGTTACCAGCATGGAACAGATGCCTTTATTTGGACAAACCAGTCTTTGGAAATAATTGGCTGACTCCTGGAGACAATCTTCCACAGACAAAATTAGACAAGAGAAAATAAATTAAATCATATTTGTTCATAGCATTTTTCCTTCCTCACTCAGAAATGTAGCTATTGTAGTTTAATTTTGTCTGTTAATAATAGATGCTTTATTTCTATCACTATTAGCATAGTAGCCCTTTTCAGAAAGAACACTTATGATTTTAGTAGCTCGCCTTTCAAGTTGCAAGCTTTGCCTTTGTTCTAATCATTCCAGTTATAATGTTGAAATCCATAACTGTATAGTACTAGTAGGAAGGTCTCATATGCACAGCATCTGCATGTTGAAAGTCTCCTGAATCTGGTAGAAACCATGGTGCTATTGCAATTTAAATAGCATAGAAAGGTCATGGACCCTTTATATATTCAGCGAAAAGTTTGTGAAAATTCTAAGAGTCTTATTAGACCAAAGTAGCTCACTAGGTTGAATTGGGATACTATGGTATTTTATTAGGTGGGGTTCATTTGTTTGATTCTTTTAATTTTTGGATTACAACTATGTTCCAAGTACAATTATGAGTATGGTGTTTAAGGTAATGAGCAAAACAGATAAGACCCTTCTCCTAGTGTTCTGGTCTAAGTTTGAAGCCAGTAAGATGTGTTCACATAGTGTTAGATACAAGGAAGAATTAAGGAAACAAGGTTGCAGTGATAAGAGTGAAACTAATTCTGATGGTTTCAGCATGGAACTGATATCTGAGAAGCAAGATCTGAGCATGCCCAGTCTGTGAGCAGAGCCTTGAGGGCAGGGAAATCCAGCTTTGAGTAGGTGAAACATTGTATCAGTGATGTCCTTTCTTAGTTTCTTAGGAAGGAACTAACCACAGTGGATAAAGCAAGACTTACACTTAAAGCAGGGGGATAGGTGCTTTGCAAGTGTTATCTTTGATCTTCATATCATCCTGCTAAGTTAGGTTTTATTATCCTACTTTAAAGATAAAATCTGAAGTTTAGAGAGGTTAAGTGACTGTTCAAGGTCAGCTGATAAGTAAGTGAAGGATGTGAGTTTGGAGCCTAGTGAGAGTACAGTGGACTTCTGGTGGTTTTTCTTGTTGAGGTTAAATATGGCTTTTATAATGTTTTGTTTCTTGAAACTGCAGTTACATCTGCAACAAAGGAGTTTTTAAGAGTTTTCAATAATTTAAAAACGTGTCCAGTTTGCTGATTCATTGGTCATATTGCATTGTTGATATGACTAAATATAAGTTCAATATGGTCAGTCGCTTTCTGATGAATTTGTTCTTTGAGAATAACAGTGACAGTATTTTGAAATAATGCCTTGCCTTTTGAAAGAAAGGGGCTTGACTGCAGACCAGATAGTATTCAATGATCATTTTATGCCTTTTACATTCAGTTGGCACAGAAAAAAAAAACCCTTATGTATCTAGGTGGTGGAGTGTAGTACTCCAGTGTGAGGCCTGAAGGTGTGGAGACAATCAGATGGGGTTTCCTTCCTATAACTGTCAATATACTCAAAGAAAGGGGAAGTGTGTGCATAAACATTGTTGGTGTGCATTAATACCTTAAAGGTTGCTAGTTTTTTGTTTTATTTTTTTTCACTCTGGCAGATACCTACAAACAATTGAAAGGCAAGGAAGGCTTGTTTGGGCTCACTGTTGTAGATGTTTTTGATCAAGGGTTGATGGTCTCCTTTGCTGCTCCATCCTCTACTCCATTGAGTTTGGGTCTAAGTTTGAAGACAGCTGTGAGAAGCGTGAGAAGCTGGGAAAATCACAGTGATGGTTCCATGTGGAAGAGGAAGCTGCTCATGTCGTGGCTGTCAGGAAGCAGATAGGAGAGTGAGGCTGTGCTGGTCAGTTGCTGCTTTTTAGTTTTACATCCAGGCCACCATCTCATTGGATGCTGCTGTCCACATTTCAGTGCTGTCCCAGATGGCCAAACATCTCTGCTTTCCTTCCTGAGCTTCTAGACACATACCTTGCAGCATAATTAAGATCAGCCATCACAGATTGTATGCAAAAGCAGTTCTGAGTTCCGCATTCTGCTGTTCTGTGTGGGTGACTGCTGGCTTCGCGACCCAGAGGACTCACATATGGCCTGTGATTGTCTAGGACAAATGGGAAGAGGCCTGTGAATAGCATCTACAGGTGAAAGGTTGCCAGGTTTGGTAGTGATCACAGTGTTTTTACAATGTAAAGAGCACAGAAAGATCACAGGTCTTATGGTGTTCAGAGAAAACTTTGTGAAAATTCTAAGTCTAATTAGGCCACTGTGTCATTTCATTGGGTGGGGTTCATTTGTTTAATTATTGCAATTTTTGGCTTAATTTTTTTGCTAAGCAAGATTCCAAGTGTGGCTTGGTTATTAATTAATTAACTTCCTTATCCATTATCATTCTTATAGTGTTTTATACATGAATGTAGTGAGTTTATGATATTTTCATACCTTAATCCCCAATCCTATTCCCTCTCCTTCCAATTATACCCCTTCTTCTTCCCTGCTAGTCTCCTTCCTGTTTTCCTGTCTTTTCACATGAGTGGCCCATTGAATTTCGTCTGGGTCGCCTTTGATGACATGAAGTTTAGCACTTGCTAGAGCACGAATGGCTTTTAAGGCAAAAGCAGACAAGTCAACTCTCATAGAGTTTAGAGCTAAATTTGTAGCTGGCAAGATGTGCTCACACAGTTAGATACATGAAGAACTTTGGAAACAATGTTGCAAAAATGATGGGAGTGACTGGGTGAGGCTAACTCTGATGGTCAGGAATGTGGGGACTGAGATCTGAGGGTTGAGCAGGATCTTGCCATGTCCCCATCTATGTGCAGATGCCCAAGGGAAGGAGATAAAATTTTGAGGTGAAGATGCAATGTTTTGTCAGGGTTTATGCAGCAAAGGTATGTGCACTGAGGGCGCTGTTAAAGCAAAAATAGAAAACTGTTAAGTTGGTGCTGAGTTCTGGAGGGTCCTGAACGATGTGGGAGTAAGGACTGTATGGATTTGTGCCCCTATCTGGAGCTAAGTTATTGAGGAGGGGGGAAGACAACCTGAATCAACCAATGTCATGGAAGCATGTGAAACTGGGGTACTGATTTGTCCTTCCCTATGAGGTAGCACACCCCAAAGCACACTGTTCTAGGTGCTTGCTGCTGGAAGTTGGGTCGATTCTGCAGTTGCTAACTGAGGTGTACACTGAGCTCTGTTGCCTACTACTTCAGATTGAGTTCTTCAAGAGCTAAATTTCTAACTGATTCCTTTCCTGGACCAAATACTAAATGTACTTTTGTTAATTGTCAACAATTGGCCTTTGTACTGCGAAATGTTTTTATGAAGGGAAAGAAAAGTTAAACTTTGACCCAGTCCATGTTGATAGATAGCAAATGTTCAATTTTAGACACATTATTTACTAAATTCAGTTCAGTTCAGTTTTTGATACATTATTTACTGAACTGCAAAGCTACCCTAAATGTCCATGGGGCTCTCTAGAGAAGTGAGTGGAAGCAGTGAAGGATTCCTGGCAGTGATGGAGAAACCCCATCATTACAATCACACTTGATCTCTTCCAAGGTGCATTATGATGTGTGTAGTCTTTACATCCTATTAAATTTTTGAATGACAAACTGATCTAGATGTGATTTTCCAGGGCCAGCAGCTCTTCCTTTTAAAACCTTGTCTTGGACATCTACATAGAAGTGATGGGGGGGGTAAGATAAAAGCATTATAAATATGAGGTTAACTGAATTCATATAGAAGGTTCTCTTCAGTTATTGCATTTCTTAGAAAATAAATATATTGTGCATATGGTTAAGATTGATCAAGAAAGTATTCTGTATGCCAATGATTACATTCCCATCTGTGATTAAAGTTTTCTGTCTGCATCTGCCTTTCACATTATGTTTCTGTAACAAGAATCCTTTATATAGCAGAGTTCACTTTCTGTATTTTCTATTAACTGCAGCTTGAACTACTGCATGGATCGCAGATTTACACATGTGGTTTTCATTACTTCATACCATTGAGAAAAAGTAATATTTGTTTGGGAATGTATGTTTTCCACAATTTCCATGGTAATACAACATGTTGAGCCTTTTTAATAACACTCTTGTAGCACTACAAATTGTTTGAGGCATTGTGCACTTAGTGGAGCTTAGCTCTCAAACTTTTCTCAGTGCACTTTCCCCTCATAAAGAGGTTTTACAAATTTGAGGGCTGAGGATCTGAACAAAGCAATTATTCAAGACAGAGGGAATTTTGCTGTCATTTGCATTAATACAAACTTTCGTGTAGAATGTATACAAATATCTTAACATATATTACATAATGTTCATTGCTAGAATTCTTTTTTTTAATCACTAAATGTTGGAAGTGTATATAGTATGTTGGATATGTGAGGCATGAATATGTTACTCCAAAGATTAGCTTGCTTTCTTTCCCTTTTTTTTTTCCTCATCTGTTATGGATTGAGGTATAATGTTTCATATATAAGACACTTGGGGAAAAGGATCCTCCTGGGTCATTTTAGGTTTATGCTATGTATTGTTTGAGTTTGTATTTGTATACTATATTAAAGGTTAAGGATTTAAAAATATGTACATTTAAAACATTTGGCAACATTATCTTCCTGCTAGTGTTTCTTCCTTCCCTCTAGAGTAAGTGCTGTGGTTACAAGGGATGCTCTGGGTGATTTAAACAGTGAAGTGGTATAGTGAGGGATTGTTGCTAATTGAGAACTTTCTTTTTAAAGGGAGTTAATTCACATGGTAATTTTATGTGCCTCAAACCTAAATGCAGCATCTGGTTGTTGTTAAAAACTGACCTAAGTCTGCAAGAGTAGGGAGAAGGTACCAGCTTTAAGGAATCTTTCCCTGTATTTCTTCATTTGGTCAGTGTAGATATCTGTTGATGAGCTATGACCTACTCATGCAGGGACGTGATCCATTGCTATCAGTCTCTAATGTCTTTTTTGATAACAGCAGAAGCACAAAACATCTTTATGTATTGAGACTTAAAAAATCAATCTATTTGCTTCTGACTTTTCCCCAATAGTTGTCCAGCTTTTTTTTTTTTTTAATGTTGTTTTCCCTTGCCATGGAAGCATTGGAAATAACAGGTTTATTTTTTTAAAAAACTTAATATTTCTATTTAATATCTACATGTGTTTACTTCCAATCTCTCCCTTTCTGTATGCTCCTCCCTCACCCTAAGTATAAATATGTGTAATCTCTATGTAATATTATCTTGGTTATTTTCTGTTTGAAGTATTTCCTTTTTCATTAAATATTTCCAGTTCCCAGCTTAATGTCTCGAATGGTCCTTCCTGAGACATCTTCCAATTTCCAACTAAGAGCAACTGGAATTATATTTTTCCTATTAGTACATATTTATTTTTTCCCATAAAAAGGAAGCAACAACTGACTGAAACAAAGCAGAGTCATAGTGGGGCTTCTAAAGGGATAAGATACTAAATGGGGGGCTGGAAAGGTGGCTCAGGGGTTAAGCCTCTGCCTTGCAGGCGGAAGGTCCTGATTTCGGATCCTAGACCCCACGTATAGACGCTGGGCGGAAGGGGGGGGGCTGCGTTTCTGGTCCTGGTAGGGCGGAGCCTGTGAATCCCGGGGCAGAGTAAACGAGGAGGAGGTGGAGGCGTCCATGGTGGTTCCCGAATTCGCCCGTAGTTCTACACACACACACACACACACACACACACACACACACACACACACACACACACCTCACACACACTATTGTATAAATAATAAGAAAAAATTAAAAAAAAGAATATTTAAAGAAATTAAATGGAATTTGCTTGTTTTTGATGCCTCGAGAGCAGAGCTGCTTAAGTTTTTCTGTTCACAGCCCCTTTTACCTGAGAAATATTTAGACGACTTTGGGCATACAAGTATAGGAAATGGATGTGCAAGTCATATATCTATTGATAATAAATTATAAGAAAATTTAACTTAAAATAATTCTTTTATTTTTTGTATGTATAATTTTGCATTTTATTAAAGGTAAGGCAATTTTTAATGCAGTTTTTCATAAAAGTTAAATTTCAATGAATATTTGATACTGCAAGATACAAAGATTCTTCATTCTCTTTTAGAGTTGATTGATGCTTTGATTTTGTAGTCATCAATGCTAAGAATGTTGCTTCACATAAAACATTGTGCACAATGTCAGAAGTAGGGTTAAGATCATTTCAGAAATTGTAAATTCTGTCCTGATACTAATCCAAAATTCATTTAATGATTTTTTTTTAAATGAAAGTCAGGTCAGCAACTCAAATAACAATTTTTTAGAATCAAGTATTTTAAGACAATAGAGTCCAGGGATATATTGATTTAATACATGTTGAATGATAATAGTTAGGCTCTGTTAGTATCTCTTTGTTCACTCTAGCAAAACCATTATGTTTCTATAAGAGCAGGAAATTAGTTATATAAAGTAAAAACACTGCAGTTTAACATGCAATAGTCTAGAATCTGAGCTGAGGTGTCTCAGGTACAATGTGTAGAGGGCACATGTGTGTTCAGAGCCAAGTCTTTAGTAAAGGCATGTGATGAAGCATGGGAAAATGCCGCCAGAAACAAGACAATTCATGGCATGTTTGATATTTGAATTAATCATTGGCTGCAGCCTTTCATTGTTTCCCAATTCTTTCCAATCCCCATATTCGATTAAGTGATCCCATTTGGGATTGCAATCTACAGTTTACAAAGCCCGTGTACCACATATGTTCACCAATTTGAATTTCTTGGAATTGGTGTCAAAAGTAATAGCATCATCCACAGTAGCAGTCCTTGAGATTACTTTTCTGAATCTGTATCCTTTGCATTTACCGAGTCCTGCCTTTCTATAATCATGACTATTCTAAGCCTGTAGATTTCATAGAATCTAAGGATTAAATAACAGAACTGTTTTGTCGTTGTTGTTCACAATTGTGGCTATAATAGTAGTGGGTGAGTAATAGACACAAAATGAATTTTACAAATGGATGAAAGAATGAGTTCTGGTTTAGCATGCCTAGCAGGAAAAATGAGAACATTTAGGTTGCTCTCCTAGAAGAAGAACAATTCATTGATATGACTGAATAGTTTGCCCATAATTTTCTGAACTAAGATTTTTTTGTTTGTTTGTTTTGATACAGGGTCGTGTTTAGCACAGGCTGGCTTAGAACTCATTATATAGTTCCTTCTGCCCTCCCACTTAAGACAATTCTCCTGCCTCCTTAGTTTCCTGAGGCTGAGACTGCACACTGATGTTACCATGCCCAGCTTTGCCTAAGTTTTTTTTTTTAGTCAGTTACATAGAGTATTCTTCATAACTATAAATGGGCTTAAACTACTATAGCTAATAATGACAATATCAAAATCTCAGAATGATATTGATACTACTTGGTTTTGAAACAGAATTTAGCTTACAAAAGTCCATAAAATAAAATAAAAGCCCAAAAATGTCCCAAGAGTTTCTTAAGCCAACATAATGTCTGACAAGTGATGTATTTTTTTTTAATTGAAATGGGTATAACCTAAAATGTTCTCTTAAGGTAGAGATAAAAAGTATACCTTTTAAAACAATTGGAAAAAGAATTTTGGCATTCAGAATGTGTCCAGCTTTGAGTCAGATGATGAGAAAATATAGAATCTGTTAGAGCATTTTTTTTACAGAAAGATAGAGAGGGCTTGGAATTCTTCTGTAAAGTAGGAAAGTTTGTATCAGTTTCTTAAACAAACAAAAACAAACAAACAAAAGAGGCTGTCATAGTTTATATGTGAATAGATGGGCAGCATGCTGTAGACTGGTTGTGATGTATGCATTTTTTTTCCCTTTGTTGTTGTCAATAGAAAAGATTGATCTGTGGGCTGGTGAACATAATCTCTGTCCCAGTCAGAAAAGGAGAGGAAATTAGCAGAGCGATTGGTGGAGAATGATATCTGTCAAAAGAAACACTTGGAGAGCACTGAGTTTAGTAATAGGTGACTGCCGGAAAAAAGGGAACTTTGAATATTGTCAAGGTAAGGAACAGTCAAATATTTTGATTTTTGAAATTTGCACTTTGTACCGGAAAATCAATCTCTCATTTTCTTCAATATGTTAAAATTCTGAAGATTTCTCTCTTTTCCTTCTATAATGCCTGTTGATAAAGTTTGTTATGTATGTTCTAACCATTTATATTTGAAATCTTTGGGTATGGGCTGGATGGGGTCAATCTGCCATGGGAAGTCTGGGTCAATTGGGCAATAGGAAGTCTGTTTAACAGCTTTGATTTTAATGATATCAAATGATCAAGTACCGAAATATTGCCAGCCTCCTGTTACATTGCTGCTTGCTATGTTTTGTGATGCATCTGTTATAAACTGAAGCAAAAGTTATGCCACAATTTCCTGTGTTTATTTGAGGGTATGGTGTTTTCTTGTTCTCTTGACTAAATAAGCCAACAATTCCTTTTCAATTTATTGTTTCTTTGCTTTTTTTAACTGTTAGACGAATGTCATTTCCTAAGCTGATTTCATATCTGTAGACACATTTATAAAAGTGGTACCTAATTTTAGGAAAATACAAATTGTAGCTAAGTTTGTTGCTATTTGCAAGAGACTTATGAAGGCATGTTAAACTTCAAGCTCAGGGATACCCTGATTTACTGGTGGTGAATTGATGATCTCTCTGGCCAGCTCTGATCAGCAGAGTATGGACTTATGCAGAAACAGCAATCAATAACAGTAAACTGTAAGAAAGCATAATTGACAGCACAAATTACCATGCGATACTGGTTGTAGTGATTTGGAAGGGGCTTGAAGTTCTCTGAATGAGGTCTGACTTCATGGAAAGAGGGGTAGTGAAATATTTAGTTTCAGTGACCATTGTTTTTGGACATTACTCCTAGCATATACCCCACAGTCTCTGTTCCTGTGCAGTTCCTAATTTCTACAAAATAGTTTATGGCTTACTCTTCCTTCCTTCCTTCCTTCCTTCCTTCCTTCCTTCCTTCCTTCCTTCCTTCCTTCCTTCCTTCCTTCCCTTCCTTCCTTCCTCCCTTCCTTCCTTCCTCTCTCTTTCTCTCTCTCTTTCTCTCTTTCTCTCTCTCTTTCTCTCTCTCTTTTCTCTCTCTCTCTTTCTCTCTCTCTCTCTCTCTCTCTCTTTCTCTCGCTCTCTCTCTCTCTCTTTCTCTCTTTCTCTCTCTTTCTTTCTCTCTCTTTCTCTCTCTTTGGGCAAGTGAATTTTTTTTTAATTCTGTGAAAGATCACAGAAACTGAAGTAATTCTCTGTAGAATGATGCCTTTTTCTGGGGAGGCCTCACTTGTGATTTTGGTCCCCATGACTGTGCTTTTCCTTGGCTCCCTTCTTCATGTAGGGGTGCCCTTCCATGTGATGAGTGAGAAACCCCAATTCAAAAGAGTTGCAAATAATATAGCTGGATAATGAAGTCCAGATAAGGGCCAAATTTGCTTCTTTACTCCCTCCTAAATTCTTATGTCTTTTGGACCTAAAGATTAGTTTTGCTTTGTGAGAAGAATTCAAATTTTGATTATCAAAGTCCCATAGTCTTACATAGATTAAAAGATAGGTGTCAGCATCACAACTTATGTGAAACAAAGCAACTAAAACAAGTACAACCACCCTTGGATTTTGAATCATTTTCTTATTTTAGCATCAAAGAAGAAAGTTATAGTTTGTTTCACAATAGACTATAAGTCTTTTTTATGCCTTATTAAGTCTATAGGGGTTTACATGATTGCAAAAATCTCTAAAGTGAAAATTCAAAATTGGATAGAGTGTCATGTTTAAAAATTTGAGCATATGTTGTACATGGTTGAAAATGTCATTTCTGCTCACTTGTCCTATTGCAGTCACTATTCTTTCCGGGGCATGTGGAATGCATAGGCTGACATCTATGAGTGACTTGCAGGATGGAAGATTCATATTGAGAGAAAAGATGCACGGCAGGGTCGTGCTTCTTGATGCTCCTTATGACAGCAAAATACTGAACTTCCATGTCTCACGAATACACCATGTTCTTCTCCTCTTTCCCCTGTGTGTGTGTGTGTGTGTGTGTGTGTGTGTGTGTGTGCGTGCGCGCGCACGCTTTAGAGCTAATGGATGTTAGCAGAATGTTTATGTTGACCTGTTTTATGACTTTGGGTTTCCTTTATTGTCCTTGTTACATTGCAGTTATTCCTAGTTATTTCTTCCTCTTTGCAGTCTAGCAAGGAGCATATAGAAATATACAATTCAGAATCATGTTGGTCCAAGCATCAAAGAACAAAACTCACATGTTTAAATTCGCAAGCACCTGGAATCCATTTGGTTCCTGGAGCTGTGATTTGGAAGCCAGCCACAGAAAGAATTAGCAGCTGGAAAGCTGGTGCTGTGCCTGAGAATGGCCTGAGGAGGCACCAGAGAGTCTGGTCTGTGTATGGAGTTAGAGACAGGACAAGGAATCCAGTCAGGGTTAGTGGAAGCAAGAAATGTTAAATGTAAAATTCTGATGTTTTGTGATGGCACACATTTATAATCCCAACATCCAGGATGCTTAGGCAAAAAAATCAAGAGTTTAAGGCCAGCTCAATTACATGGTGTGCTTTAGGCTAAATTTCACCTCTTAGTCTTGAAAAAAGAATCTGGTGTCTTTAGTTTGCTTCCTCATATTTTGTTGTAGTGCTTGGTATGAACCCCAGAGTTTTGGGCATGCTGAGCTCCAACTGGACTACTGAATCATATCCTGGACTTGCAAAGCACAACCTACATATACACAATCCCCTAGAATGAATTTAGAAATGTTCTCTTGTAGTGAGTGTCACTTTGAGGATTGGGTAAGTTTGAGGATACTAGAAGTCATATCTGACCTTAGGAGCTTGTTCTCTCAAGCCATTATGGGAAATTATAAGATGGGGAGAATAGTTGTCCTATCAAAAGGAAGAATCTTTTGGTTTTCTAACTGATGCAAGTAAGACCATGAAAAGAGAAGAATGACAGGAAGGATGCTGCAGAGGGGTGTATGTTCCTTCATATGGGATGGGGTATTTATGTAGTTTGGAATTTTGCTTATTGAGTAAGTTGCAAGAGACATATTCTTGTTAATAAAAAGAATGGCTTTTAAAATACAACAGTGGTGATACTGTGTACACCTTTAAATGCTAGTAGCAAAATAGAGAAGCTTTATTCTTAAGTAAAATTGCCATTTTTATAGAGTCTGAAGTCATTTTTGGTTTTCTTGGTAATGTTCAAGAGGTCCGAGAGCATTAATGGGCTTTACCCCACATGGAGCTTTGAGCTCACTGTAGCGCAGCACACTGATCCCAGGTCAGTGTGATGCGTGAAATCAATTTATTTGAATCTCTTTGCCTCTATAGGAATTTGGCAGTGTGCCAGTTGTTTTCATTTAATGTTCTTTGTGTTGAACACAGACAAGCAGGCATGCTTTTGTATTCTCCTCTCTTTTGGTCTCTGTCTCTTTCAGCCAATATTTTGCTCTGTGGATTTGATTTGAAGGAAGAATACATTATGTATATGATGCTAATCATTGTTTAATATGTACATACATAAACCCATCACTATCTTTTGGGAGGCATTTTTTTGGTATTTCTGACCCTGAATGATGATGGTGAACAGTAGAAATATTTTAAAATTTTATTTAATAAGAATCTAGCTGGAATAAAATCAGCTGGATATAGATATTTCCTTATATTAACAGCAGTTATCCAAACTTGAAATAACCATACTAATTACACAGAGGTGAAATATTTCATTTGCAAATTGATGTCTCAAAATCATTTTTAGGAGCTACGTTTAGATCTGGAGATTTAACATTTAATGGTAAATCATTATAGTTATTGTTTTCCTTAACTCACCTTGATTTAGACAGGATTTTTCTTTTAAACTGGATTTGGTATATATGAATTTTTACAAAGTTCTTTTGATTTAGGTCAATTTTTTTTCTTTGTGAAAAAGAGTGATGTTCGGGAGCAGCACAGAAATTTTTATTGTCAATAAAGTCAAACCCCTGCCTGGCTGTGTTTGTATGCAGCAGGATTTGTTTCTGGGTCAGCTGTAGGAAGAGGTGGAAAAGGAAGCCCCAGAGAGTGAAAGCAGAATGTCTTGTTGATGCTCCAGGCAGTTCTTGCGGAAGTTGATATGCTGAAGCTTGGAGCAGAGGCTCCAGGGTCAGACTCCTAAACAGCAGCCCAGCTTCCTTGTTTAATTACCTGAAGAGCAAAACAGTCAGGCTGCCAGTGTGTGAAACCCCAATATCTCTGGCAGCCTCCTGGCGCTCTGACATCCTGCAGGGCCGGCCCTGTCTGTGGGTCAGCGGCAGGCTGGCTCAGGCCTGGGTTCCTTTCTTTCAAGCTGCATTGTGTGGAAGAGGGTTTGGCCAGTGAGGTTCCTGCCAATGTCATGGCCCCTGTTCATTCCTTTTGGTCTACACTAGCAGATAGGCTTGCTTTCCCTTTTTCCTTCTCTGGAAAGGGTTTAAACATTCGACTCTTTCATTTTAGACTTCTCGCCTTGCTGTGCAACAATCCATCTCATTCTGCCTCATAGTTTGCTCTTCTTTTTCAAATTCCTGCAATGCAGTATTCTGTATGTTCTGCTATTTTGAGGTCATAATCACTAGTAGTTCAATGTGAAACTTGTATTTCCAAGATTATACATTTATTTACTCTTACATGAAAGTACAAGACTCCTTTTTTTTTTTTTAAAGAAAGATGATAAAAAGATTGGTTTCTACCTTCCCTCAAAATCTGAAAGTCATCTTTGACATTTGCTTGGAACATGCCCTTTGATGAAGCTAGAAGTGGTGAGAAATACTATTTGGAAGGCAGCGTATCCAAATTTTAAGAGTACACAGGATAAATATGCTAAGGAAAATTTGGTGAGGAGCCATTTGGGAGATCCTCTGGTTACTGCAAGTCATTACCTTACCGAAAGAAGGTCCAATAGTTTCTTTGTCCACATGTGGGCCGATGTAGGTGGGGAACAGAGATGGTGGTGTTGCTTGCTCCACAGGGAAAGGAAAGCGCATGGGAGTGATTCCCTTTTCCCAACTACTCCATTCAAGTGTAATCTGAAGGGATCTACCCTTCAGGAGCACATGTGTAAACAGGAGTTATCCGCATGGTAGAGAGGGTAATATGCACATTACCTAGTGCAAAAACATGACTCCACAGAGTGAGTTCTGTGGATCTCCTTACCCCAAATGATAAAGGGGATGGGCTTTATAAGAAAGAGTTTAATGGAAATCATCCTAAAACCTGTTTATTCATAGTATATTTACAGAAATAATGCCAGTGCTTTTGTATTTGTTTAGCACTCTATCTCTAAGTATTTACTCATCTAAATAACTGGATTAGCCCAGTGTGCCTGATAGCAGAGCTAGCTTCTTGGAGATGTGTTCTGCGCATGCGTGTTTCATATCCTCAGGCCTGCAAGTGTTTGTTTATGTAGGAGTCTACTGTCTTTTTTTCAGAGTATTTCTCAGTACACACATGAAAGAAAGAAAACACATCAATATATTTTTAGCCACAGTGAACATTCCTAACTCCACAGTCAGACTCATCCTGCCCCCTTCAAACTCCCAACTTTCTGTTACTTTTGACCAACTGGAGCTTTGTTAAAGGCAAGCGGTATGAACTTCATTTTAAGTTCTGTCAGCTGAGAACATATGTGAGAAAAACGCAGAGGATTTGGAAAAATGAATGGGGATAGTTGAAGCTTGCAGGTAGCATGTGGAATTTAAAAACAAATGGTAAGAGAAAATGAAGTTGGTGTCTTGAGCTTAGTTTGTTCAGTAAGCATGGAGTAAAATAAAAAATTTTGTGGAAGATAAGACAATGGTTAGGAAAAAAGGGAATCATATTAGAGACCTGTTTGTTGTGTCAGTTTATTAACAGGGATGGAGAAAAGACATCATATTGTGACAATTGTGGCAATTGTGACAATTTTTCAAAAGTTTTAATAAGATATAGGTGTACGCAATTAAGAATAACTTTAATAAGTTGAAGTTGAGAGTATAAATTTGTATCCATGCATGAAAGTGAGCTGAGATCTGAGGATTTGGGGCACTAGTGTATTTCAGAGTACACAGCATTAAATTTATTCTGCCTGGTATTGTGTGGGGATGGGTATGAGTGATGCAGACCTGTGAGGTCATTATAAAACAATTTTAGGACTCAGTTTTATAACAACTCTGCAGTGTTGGGAATTATGTGAACAAATAAAGCAGTTTCGAAATGAAAATTTCTCATATAATTCATTACAACTAAAGGTTGTTTTCTAGTAAGTTAGAAATGGTGTATAAAAGTGGCAAATTAGTGTTTGTGCAGAGATTATAAGATTTTGCAATGTGGGAAATAGAAGTGCAAGTTTATTAGATGAAAGTTCTAAGGAAAAATAATAGGAAAAAAAATTCTCTGGGATTTTTTTATTGCTGTGTATTTGCTCCACCTGGTGGATTTTGTTGAAAGTGTTTAAATCTGTTAATGAAAAGAATACCCTTTAGATGGTTTCTCTAAAGATAAATCTTTTTGTTGCTGGGTAGAATAGTCCTTTGCAGGTCAAAACATTTATGCTTCTTGTTCGGTTCTGTCTTTGTATTTAAAGTAAGATATATTATATGCATTTTTTTGTTTTGAAGTGTAATATGTATTTTTTTAAGAAAACTTGGAAAACACAGAATAAAACAAACAATTATCACAAACTAATAATGTAGCCTATACTTCAGTTAGTACCCAGGCCCTTACTTACTGAAGGCGATACTTAATAAGCTCAATACACAGACAGGGGCACATGCACACGCACACGCACAAACACACACACACACACACACACACATCCCTGAAAGTAGAAGTGACGATTGTTGGGAGGAAGATGATCTTTAGTGGCAGAAGGAGGAGAGTTGAGCGAGGGCAGTATAGGAAGCAAATGTCAAAATTTATTGTATGCATAATGAAACTGTCAAAAAATGATCACATAAAATTTTACCACCCAGAACCATGGCAACATCAACATTAATATTGTTATTATTAATTATAATTTTTGAGAGAGGTAATGTGATGTGGGACTAGCTGTGTAGACCAAATCGGCCTAAAACTTAGGGCGATCCTCCAGCCTCTGGTGGCCATCATTCCTATTTCATTATTTTTAAGAATAGATGTTATCAGATGGGAACCTGTTTGCCTTTTTAAGATATTTACTTAAAGATATGTAGAATGTTTGCCATTCATATGATGATAGAGATGACAGTGATTGTAATTATTTTCGGACAAATGTTTCACCTTAGAATTCCCAAGCTCAACAAAACAAAACAAAAACGTTTATCAAGAAGGGCTTTCACTGAGCTGCTTGGCTACAGAGAAAAAGGTGGTTGAGATTAAAGGAACCTCCTGCATTCAGGGGGCAGCTCACAGGGGTGGTAAGATCTGTTATTTGCTAGGCTTACACAGATTGCTTTCTCTAGAAATCTTAGGGATTCCGTTGTGCTTTGATCATCTCACTGTTTTCCTTAGGTTATTCTTTCTTCCCTCCTTTAGATTCCTACAGCTCTGTAACAGAAGGTGAAGTTTTGAAAACAGTGTCTCCATATGCAAGGGATTTGGAGACCTTTTTATTGTCTTTAAAATTGTCATTCATAGTCCTCATTAGCATTTATTGTTGCAAGCCTACAAGCAGAAAATGTGAAATTGGTATGTCATGAATAGCCCCACAGAGCTCTGGAGCCCTCTGATTTTGCCTGCAGTGTGGTGTGGGCTGGGCTTTGAGGGAAAGCTGTCCAGATGGCTGCCTGCACGGAGCAGAGCTGCAGGGTTTTGTCTCTGGTGCTGAGAGGGGGGAAAGTTCACTGGAGCATACGCCATCACCCTTGTGCTTTAACAAAACTAACTTGCCATTAGTCAAGATGGGAAGGTGGTGACATGGAAACAAAGGTTTTCCATATAGTGTTACAGTCCTTGCCATGTGAAAGAGGTCTGGGTAGCTAGATGCCTTCAATATCTGGGTGGATTTTGTGGTTATACAACATGTGATGAGACTATAAATAGTAACTCACATGCAGATTCATATGCAAGTGTCTTCTTTGAAAGATAACTTTGTATTTCAAAGGAAAATGCTTTTGTTTGAGAAGGTGAAAGGTAATATAGCTAGCATTTAGCCTTGTGGATTAATGTGGGACTGTTTTATTTAAAAAATTAAGAAAAACACTTTTAAGTGCCTATAGAGGAAACTTTTATCCACACTAGTGGGTTTTAAGTTTACATTTAAATAAAATAATATCCTGTCAGGGTGAATATTCGAGCAGTTTTAGCAGCTCAGATATTTAAAAATATCACATTTGAAAAATCAAAGGCCGACTCTATGAAAGCATATTGCGATATTACGAAGACGTTGCTATCAGACACAATTAGTAATAATTACAGATATAGGGTTTCTTTACATATTTTTAAGATTTCACTTTGCACAAATACACATGCACCTACATGCTTACGTATGTTGATGATTTTTTTTTGTTTTCAGATGCAAATAATATTACATTTCAGCCAGAGTTCAAACCCAACTACGTGCTCAATGATTTTAAGTACTCTTTTGTTTCATGCACATGGAAGATGAAAAAAGAAATGTTTCAGAGACTGGCCTTACCAAGTTAGGAAGACATGATTATTTGACATGTTTAAAGCCTGGAAGTTTCAGATGTCAGTTTCATCTCTCCTCCTTGAGCAGTCAACTGATAGAGATGCAAAATACCAAACCCAGCTTAGCCAGACACACAGGTGAAGTATGGGGTGCAGCACACAGTTGTCTTCTACCACTTGCGCTGGTAGTGGTCTTTAAGGACAGCACAGCATGTTTTCCATGGGTTGGAGGGTGTCTTGTCCATCTAGTGGCAAATGATCCTAGCAGAACAGCTTTTCTGCTTCTGGAGTGTCTGTAAAGCTATCTGTTGACAAGCTTCCGCTCCAGCATGGTTCCTTTTATTCCACTGCATCTCATTGCTAGCACTTGGAGGGCACTAAAGAACCCTTTGACCCCTGATGTTTATACACCCTTCAAATTCTTAAGGTGGCAGTCACAACTCTGTTCTTCATTTCAGCAGGATTCTTGTGTCTTTTTCTGGAGGCCAGCTGTAAGCTGCAGAGGAGCACAGGCTTGCCAATCATTTTCCCCAAGAAAGTATTTGAGGGACAGAGTATGAACGTGTCTAGCTGCTTGCAGTAGACATTTCTAGAAAGGAGTTGAAAATGACAAATAACCTCTTCCCATGATGCGGTCCTTCAGTGAACTTGACAATTAATTTTCTGGGGCATTCATTTCTTTGTGGTCGGCCATATCTTGAATTATATAGACTAAAACACAAACCATTTGTTTTTCTTGCAGTGTATAATTGGATTTATCTTTGTTAGGAGACAATCTGTTGTGGCCTTTCTTTAATACAATCTCAGATGTCATTCTGTGGCAGACACAAATTAATGTACATTTTTATTGGGTGTTGTATCTATTTAATCGACTGTCAAAGCCAGGAGAAGTTAGGAAATCATCAAAAAGAGAGGTCCATCTCCCTTAGCCCAAGAGCTCACACATTAGGTAGGTTTGCCCTGTCAGTGGGATGCCTTTAGAAAACGCTAATAGCTTCCAGCTGGGTGGAAAATCAAAACCTTTGGGGTCTGACAAAACTAGCAGATTTGAATTTGAAAGCAGAGCTAATGCCTCCATTTTATTTTTTACCACTCGCCCATAAAACATTATTTTCCAATATGTCAGTCTCATTTGGTGGCCAGTGGTCTGAAATTGAAAGTGGAACAAGCAAGCGGGGAAATCTGGACATTAGTGAATCCGCCCTTTCAAGCTGGTGTGCCACTTTGTGGAGGGGTCTCCCTCTTAGAGCAGGGGAGGGGGTGTCCTAATGACCATTCATCAATGCTCGTTGGCTGATCATTGAGTGCCTTCTCATTCAGTTTATCAAGTCTTGCACGTAAAAAGTCAGAATAAACCTTATTCAGCTTTGTTAAAGCCAACTAGGAGTAAAATGCTCCATTTGAGCCCATTTCGCCCTTGTTTCTTCACTTTGTTAATGTGGTCCTGCTTAAATGAGTGCCTTTATTGGGTCGGTTAGAATATCTCAAACTATTAATTCTCTTGTATTGAATAGCTGGTGGCAGGCCAGAGCAGATGGGGTAGGAAAGTATTTGGTTGGGTGTATTGCTTTCAATTAGGATCAATGAGGTTCCAGATCCTTTGAATTAACTCACTTAATACCCACTGTGTGCAGTTACAGTGTATCACACCAGCCAGAGGAGAAACACAGAGGGAAGTTGAGGAGACCTGTGGAAAACCTCCAGCTCAAATTCTCCCTCCACTGATGTGGGGCTCTCTCAGGAACTACAGACAGCATCAGTAGTCTGCTAGGCCCTACGACTAAGTCAGATTTGAACAAAGGCAACATTTGTGCTGTAGGGCTGTTCTATCCTGGAAGTGAGTGAAAAATGCCTTAAGAGTAAGACACACACCATGATGCTTTTGAGTTGTTCTTGCTGTGAACCCCTTCAGGTGTTTTCCCTTTAGGAGCCCAGAATTTTGTTATTGGCTCAATTTTCCTATTCAGATATTGATGATTTGGGCAATTCTTTTATAAAAAAACTGCCCTGAAACATTGTCTTTGTTCTTAATTGAAAGTCATCCATTAAATGCTCCTGCTCTTCTGAGGAAATCCTTAATTGGCCATTAAGGTATCCTCTACTGTTTTACATATATTTTAATATTATAAAGTATCTATCGATGTATTGTTCTGGAAAGACTTTCACCGTGTATATTCTGGCGTTTTTTTGTTCACCATTCATCCACATAAATGCATCCATCATGTTATTGATTGTCTATTTTTATTATACAGTTTGGATGTTAGAGATCTTGGCTTCTTGTACCCTTTTTATTAAAGAGAAAGTTATTTCTGTCTAAGCAACTGTATCTATACATATCCAGGTTTCCCAGTTCAAGGAAGAATGCCAAATGGGCTGCAGCTCTGCTCGCCTCTGGGTTAAAGAATAAAGAAGGGAACAGGCTCCTTGAGAAAACGCTGAACTAGTCTCAGATGCACACATTCAGGCAGGCCCTTTCTGTAATCAGACTTCTAGGTGAGAATCTCCAGGGATCCAGGCTTTGTTGACGTGGATCAATTTAAAGTGGCAATTACTGTAGTCAGATAACAGCTTAAAAAGCCTTTTTACACATAGAAAAGATACATAATCACACAGCATATGGAAGTTCAATTTTCTGAGCTGTGGTTTAGGGACTTGCAGTGTACCGATATTAAGACCCAGTTTTAAAACTAGATATCATTCAGTTTTCTTAAAGTGTATTGCATTTTGTCATATGATTTTCTATTTTAGAAGTGATTCACCGTGCATATTGATGAAAGGTTGGGTTTCCCACTGTGAAAATGTTTTCTTTCTAACATAGGTATAGTATTAAAAAAAAAAAGTCAGTGGTATGTAGCACTGAGTGGGTTTTAAAAAAATACTTTGAAAAGCCCCCGAAATTGTGTAGATTTAGGATTCTGGATTCCATAAAGTCCCTTATAGCAGTGCTTAATTGATTATCACACTCAGGCCCTCTATAAAGCTTTATGTCATAAGAATGTTTGAGCCTGGTGCTTAACTGAACTGAAATCCATTACACACAACCTCATTACAAGTGACATCTAACTAAGATGAACAAAAAGATTGGCCTCATAAATAGGGCGCAGTATACTATTAGTGACAGGACAGAGTAATCATTATGAATTGTAGTCTTTTTACAAGTAGGCTTTGACAATGATGGATTTGGGAGGGGTTCACTAGCTGAAGCAGCGCTTCTTGGGTGCAATGTTTAGGGGCTGGAGAAGTTCTCAGTGATTGGTGCTGTTTATCAAAGATGATGTATTTTCAGTTTCTGCAGTGTGTGTGTGTGTGTGTGTGTGTGTGTGTGTGTGTGTGTGTGTGTTGTGGTCTGTGTGTGCTTGTGCTTCAAAACACTCTTGGGGAGAGGGGTAGGAGAAAGTGGGCAGAAGTCAGAATCATCCTGTTTTCATAGTATTTAGAATTTCCTGAAGGCAGCAAGTGTGTGTGTAAGGGGGAGGGGGGGAGAAACCAATGTGACAAGAGCTAAAAGCTTATGGAAACTGTAGAATAAGCAAAGGGCCCTGTTGATGATACCAAAAGAGCAAGAGTTAAAGGAGCTGCTCCCTCAGCTCACTGGGCAGCTGAGTCCCCAGCAGACTGTTTCAGTGCTTGTGGGTTGAGTGTGCAATGGAAAGGTAAAGCCTGGTGGGAAGTTAGAGCCTGGAGCATCTACCTTAGCCTGAGCCTGGTTGTTAAAACAAAACACAAAACAAACAAACAAAAAACAACACAGACAAACAAACAGCACAGACTTGGGAAAGGGTTAAATCACCAAGAGCTTTAGGGAAGAACAGTATTTTCCTTCTGCCTGGCATTTTTGTGTGTTTAGAAACAGGCATGCAAGGCAGGCAGGCAGGTTTGAGTTTCTCCTACAAGGCAAGGATGCTTTACAAAGGACTAAAGAGGGACCGCTGAGAAGAAAATAGCCAGCTTTAGATAAAGCACTGTAACAAAGGCTTCTAGTTTTATATATCATGGTATCCATTAAAGCTTAATAGGGAAGAGCCCATTGAATGGGGCCTGGGTGTGTGTTACTTATGGGCGGGATAAACATTTAAGGGTGTGCAGAAAAAAAGAAATCAGAATTCAGAAGGGCATGATTGTTCAGCTTTTGAAAAGGGTCTAAGAGGAAGATTTTGTTTTTATCTCCCATGGATCTCTGTACCAGATAGAGGGGAGTGAGCTGCAAATGTTTGGATCCAGGCAGCATGGGATCCCAGGGGGTTAAAAGCACTCCAGAAAAAGCAGAGTGCTTGGATTCCGCTGGAAAAAAAAAAAAAAAGTGTTCTATTTTACCCATTCTCCAGGGAAGCTGACGAGAATGATTCTGACACTTTGTTCTGGACGATAAGTTGGGACAGTGCACAGAGTCTTATTAGGCATTTTCAGATTGGGATTTCCAGTTCAATAAACAAACTTGGAGGCTTGTGCCTGTTTGTTTCCAAATGCACTCCTCAGGACTGCCTGTTAGAAGGAGCCACTGAAGGAAGCCTGTGGTTGTAAGTTATCCGGGATGGTGGTGACCAGACACATAGGGCCATCTCTTGGCAGCATAAGGGTTAACTTTGAACAGGGATGGGGGTGGTGGTGAATGAATTATTTAGCATTTAGCTTGGCTTTCTGCATTTCACTTTCTGCGTTTTGGTTCTCTTGGAACTCCAGGAGGGAGGCAGAGTTCCGTTAGGGGAGGCAGGAGTTGTGGCACTTCACACACAGGCGCACGCTCGCGCGCGCGCGCGCACACACACACACACACACACACACACACACACACACACACACCCCTGTCATTGTGCTGCCTGAAGAGACAGGGCTGGGTTCAAGGCCACATGTGCGCCTGTCATCCTCCACATTTCTGCTCCAAGTGCAATCCGGAGTGTCAGCTCTCCATCTGTCTCTGCCTGGCAGGCGCACGCGCCCAGCACCCTGCCTCGGGCCATGCCGCCCCAGCCCCTCTGACGGCCCTCCTCTCCACCACCCCACACATTCCAGAACAGGAGGCATGAGCCCACAGCTCGCTGGTTCTTAGGACAGAGCCGCTTGCTGTGTGGCACGCTGGATTCCAGGATGCCTGGTGAGTGAGCTCTGTGCTGTGCGATTCTCTCTTCTTTGACTGGGGAGGAAGCTTTACTTTTTAAATGCATGGAAAATGCCTGCTGCCCCGGGCTGCTGTATTGGATGAGGGTAGGAGGAACCTGGGGGAGGGGGTTGGGTGGGTGACAGAGATGTGATTGGAAGGCGACAAAAAGCCATCAAAATCTTGATGTAGGGGTATCTGGTGCGGAATCCTTTACCGTAAAAATTGAGAGGTGTGCTTCTGAAGCTGACAAGAGGGGGACTCCATGGATGTATTTGCCTAAGCAGTTTATAGAGGGAATGTTAGTTAGCTTGACAAGTACTGTTTCTCCTCTGTTTTTCTGAACTGTCATCTGATAGCTGTGTCCCGGAAATTTCATCTGTGGAGAGAATTTTCAGATTATGCAGAAGCCTGGGAATAAGGTCTTTAGAGATGCTATCTGTGCTAGAGAAAGTGAAGAAGCTTTGAAACTGTAAGGAATTTTCAGTCTCACCCGATCATAGTCCTGGGAAGTTATCAGGCAAATCATTGAAATCTGGTGATTTAAAAGCAGAAGAGTGCTGAATTCATGACATGGCTGTGGCCCTGGACATTGAGTCGGTGACAATTTCCTTGGAAAAATATTATCTTTGGAACCTAGAGTGTTTCTGTGATTGTTGCCAGGGAAGGCTCTGCTTATGAAGGAGCCTGACCGGAGAAAGGGTTGTTTCTGCTGCTCCTTAGGAACCATGGGGATAGTCTGGTGTGGACCAAGCCGGCTGTCTTCACATGTAAACGGGGCAGGCAGAGACCCTCCAGCTGGCTGATTCGTGCACATTGTTTGGGTAGGGCAGGCAGAAGAAGCTGCATTTTGCACACCTCCCAGATGGTGTTTTGAAACATTATCTGCCAGTTTTCTCCAACCACAGTTGTGTGTAGGTATCGCCAGTTGTTTGAAGAATGTTCTCTCCTTTAGGATATCTCAGAGCCATGCGTGTTGTTATTGATATATGGGCAAAAAGAATGTATTTGGGGTAGAATGGCACTTTTTTCTTTAATTCGTTGGATGAGGAACGCACACATGCTGAAAATGTGGGGATAATCAATTTACAAGGAAGACAATGCTGAGGTCTTTGAAAGGTCATATTAACTCCTTAAACCCTAGTCTTGATTTATATGCACCATGTACTAAAGAGGAAATATACCCTGGATGTATGGATGTATATAACATGGAATTGATGTGAAAGTGTTTGTGTTTATTTCACAAAACTCCAGCAGCCTACTGGAGCTCAGTTTCTAGTCGATTTTATGACACCGTTCAGATGTTCTTTGTTTTTATGTCCTTAATAAATACGCAATAAAAATCTATCAGCATCTTCAAGAACCCATGTTATTTTGGTGAAACAAAGCATGAGTATAAACAGAGTCACTTGTGACTGATCATAGGCGAGTGAGGCTAGTAAAGGCCTTTGCTGCTCCTTGTTCATAACATAATTTCAAAGTAAATCTTGGAAATCTTCATGCATCTTATTTTAAATGCACCAAACTTAGCTTTGGAATTACTCTTAAGTTTGTTTTAGCATTTAGTCATCAGTATCTGGTTGGTTCTATGTCAGTGGTCTGAAGTATGGGTATTCTCTCTGTCTCTGCCTGTCTCTGCCTTTCTCTTTGTCTCTCTTCTGTGTGGACAACCTTGTGCTTGGATGCAGAGTATGCACCAACAGCTGTGACTGAGGATGTACCAGAATGGCGACACTTGAGTAGATCTGACACTTGGCTATTTTTGACACCCATCTGTACTTTCTGAATTCTATTATCAGATGGACTATCTCTTAATATGTTTTTGGCATATTTTAGTCCATACATATATATCTATGTTGATGGATATTCTAAGCCATCTTAGAGTACCTTTATATTTTAAATAAGACATCATGGGCAGAAGATTAAGGGAAGAATATGTTTTTACAATCCGATATTATCAGTAATTTTTTATTTGCTTACACATACACACATCAGCTTTTTAATTTATTCATTAGTTCAAATGTCAGAACCAGTTGTTCAGAGTTGTTATAGCAATTCTCAGATCTATGATTTTTTTCATAAAATTGAAGTTCCCTGGAAACACGTGTGCAGAAACTAAACACATTCATTCAGACACTGATCGTTGGGTAGGTAATGAAAATGTCTATAGTTTAGCATTTTCTATAATTGTTTCAGCTAAAATGACAGTCCCTTCCAACTTTTTAAAGCTGTGGGTAGCATATTGTTACAAAAGGAGCCATGAAGAGATTATGCATGCTTCCAAAAACATAGATTAAACTTTGAAAAATCATTTAACTCACTCTTGAGGAAATGTGAGGAAAACTGCCTGTCACTTTGTCACAAGGTGACCCTTGTGTTTAAGAGAAGGAAATGTTTTCTGAGAGAAGACTGGGGGATCTTGGATACTGTATTGTTTCAGCAGAAAGTGACTCTCGTGTTTTCTGACACATTGATATTCTTTTCAATTCTTGTATGATGCTATCAAATAATATCTGGTGACCTCCAGAGTGTTTCCAGGACTGTTTCCTTAAAAGGACAACAAGTGAGCACAGTCTCCCTTGTCCAGAAAGGCGGTTCTTTTAGAAGATGGCTAGCATTAGGTCAGACCACCCTTTCTCAGTGGTCCTGTACGCCAGATGTGCCTGGAACTTTTTTTTTTTAAAGTTCAAGTTTCCAAAAGAGGGGGAAAAAAGTTTGTTTTCAAAATCTGGTTTTACTTAAGACATCTCCATCCTGGAGTGCATTTCATAAATTGCCCACATATTTTTCCTAGCAGAGAACTTAACTGGCTGTAATTTTTAACACATGGCCACATCATGTGATATTTTCAAAACACTTACACATAGCTTTAAGAAGGTCCCTGCAGGAATGATCCATCCTCTCACAGTCGGCCCATTTTTTAACAGCATATCTGCATTTTCCATTTAGTAGAGCTATATATTATTAGCTTACATTTTTGGGTAGTAAAACAGTGCATTGCTGATTGTAAAGCATGGACTTTATTATCTGCTGAAAATTGATTTGGCATTTATAGCCACTGTGTACTAGACTGTTTTTCTGTTTTTAACATCAATGCTTGCAAGCGATGATTTGTGTTAAAAAAAAAAAAAAGAAGAAAAAAGAGAAATGGAATTGCCATGGACAGACAACTGTTAGTGTCCCTGGTAACTGAACATTTGTGTAATGCACCTGGTTATAGATGTGTGTTTTACTAGGTGCAGGTAAAGGCTGTTATGCAAGAATTAAAACATTGCATCCCCTCACTGATGCTCTCTGTTTTTCCTTGCAAGTTCGTTTGTTAGGCTGACTCTTGGCTGTTTTACATAATCCTCCTGCCAGAATCAAAAGAAAAGTACAAGAGCTGAAAATATCTAATTATAAATATAGATTATGTAGATAATACTTCTTTGCAGCCGAAGTGTAGCAAGTTCAACTCTTCTGATTCATACCTTCTCTTCCTTTCTTTTTAAATTCTTTTCTATTGATATTTCCATGAATTTGGCCTTTTAGTTTTCCATATTTTAAATAACTTGAAAATTGTTGCAGTCTATCTTTCATCTATACAGTTAATAAATATTCTATTATCCACTGAAAGATGTTCTTAATCATTTTTATACTTTTGAGGGAGAGAGAGAGGTGTTGGTGGTAACTTCTAAAGGTCGTATAGATACTTAAATGAGGTAGGAGGAAGAAGATTAAGAGCTCCAGGTCATTCTCAGTTTGTGTAGTGAGTCCCAGAACCCTGACCACATAAACCTTGTCTCAGAAACAAAAACAAAACAAAGCAAATGAAAAAAAAAAAAGCCACAGAAACCTAATTGTTTATTTTTATTTCCTGAATAAACATTTGCTTAGTGGGCATTGTGTAGTCTAGAAATGGCCATTAACCCTCTTATCACAGTACTGATAATTGATATTTGCAAAGAAGATGCTGTAATTATAATAGTCTGAGCCACTTTCTGAGTCATCTCTGGAGCTGGAAGGTTTATCCTGCAAGCACTTTGGCTTACAGATGTTCAGCTGGAGACTCATACAAAAGGATTTAGTCAGTTCCAGTCGGTCCTTATCATGCAGTCCATACATGCTAGATTTGCTGGAAATCATGTTCATCTGTTACTGTCAGTCTTCATTTGTGGTCCATCCTCCTCAGGCCTAGGTCATACTCATCATTTGCTTTCTTTCCTCCTCCTTCAGGATTGTAGAGCTTTGTCAGAGAAAATCCTGTGATGTTGGGCCATACTCTGTATATGGCAAAAGTGTGCCTGTAAAATTAACTTTATGATGGTTTGGGGACCAGAGAGTTAGATTTGGTTAATCCCCAGAATACGAAACAGAATAAAAACGTGTGTGCGACAACTGAAAGTTTCTGTCACAGAGCAGTTCAGGGAAGTGACATTTGTAGATAGCTCAGACTGTGTCCCACCAGATAAGTAGGGTCGAGTCTTTCCATGCCCTGAGAGATTGCCCTGAGAGATTTACATTCTTGGGTATTAGGCAGAGGAATAACTGCATCTTGGGAATGGGAGCCCTGCGAAGACGAAGTGTAATGCTACCTGGGTTAAGATTCAAAGCCACACGGGAAGGAAGGCAGTGGGCTGTGCTTGTTGGAACACTTACCTGTGTCCTGACTGAGCCTCAAATAAGACACCTGAACCATTTTTGAGTTTTTACTCAGGTATCAAAAACAGGATATTCATTTTTTGTTTTTGCTGCATTTCAATTTCTGTGTGACAGTGGCCGTGGTATTTCTGGAAAGTGATTTGTTGGTGTAGCTGCAGTTCTTGGGTTGCAAGCTTCAGCTCCTGGAGAGAACCAGTAACTTAAATGACTCATAACTTGAGAACAATAGGATGTCACACCTGACCAAGAAGCGGTTTGATCGCTCTGTTTTTCTCAAACAGCTGTTTGCATTAATTAATATTAATGTAAATGTACTTTCTGAGAATGTCTGGCTTAATTATGTTTTGCAACCTATGGAGTTGCAATCAAAGGAATTCAAGCAGCCCTCTTCATCTCAAAGGGAGCATGTAAGCTGTCGTCTCCAAACAGAAAAATCTCTGGTGGAAGACAAAGAGCAGCCTTTGATTGAAAGCCTGTCTGTGTCAGGCCTGAGGCCTACAGGCCCTGCATACACTTTCTAATTTTCATTATACCTCAGCAAGTTGTTTCTGTTGCCAAATGATCTATTTGAAATCTGAACATCACATACAGAAAGAAGCCCCTTGCCCCAAGACAAGTACATGAAGTTAAATGGCAGAGATGGGAATCTCTGGTCACCTGCTTAACTTGGATTCCTCATCTTCTATTGCTTGATTGATTGGCTGATTGGTTGATTGGTTTTGTGTGTGTGTATGTGTGTGTGTGTGTGTGTGTGTGTGTGTGTGTGTGTGTGTGTGTGTGTGATTGCATGTGTGGAGGCTAGAGGATAAATTTCATGAGCTGATTTCATTCCCTCCTTCTACTTGTGGGTTCCAGAGAGTAAACACTGGTCCTTAGACTTACAATTGTACAAGAAGCACTTTTCCTAGCTAAGCATTCTCTCTGGCCTCCTTGTTCCCTTTCGAAAGGGAATAGATTTACACTTCAGGACAGGAAGAATCATGATAATGGGGGAAGCAGTATCTTTGAAGACCAATGTTGGAATTGAAGTTTAGTAGCAAAGAAAGTAGAGTTTCTTTTCTCCTTTCCCTCTCTCACTTCTCTTCCTCTTCATTTTCATTTTTTAAGGCAGAGTCTGACATTGCTCTGGTTAGTCTAGAATTCCTCATCTCCATTCTGTCTCCCATTCTCCAAATGCTGGGATTATAGGTATGGTTTGACAGTTTGCACTACCAAGAATGATGTTTAGTAGAGCATGTTAGGGTGTTAGTTGCTGTCTGTGCTTTCCTCTTCCTCTTGAAAATATAGTGGAATAGTAAGGTATCAGGTACATTTTCTTAGTTGGCCAAGGCTGTACTTATTTGTAATCCCAGAACTGGGGAGACTGAGGCAGGAGGCTGATAAGTTTGAGGTCAGCCTAGGTTACACAGTAAAACACTGTCTTAAAAGAAAAAAACGAAACAAATAACTTGTAAATTTGCTCTCAGACATTACTGCCCAGGTCAAATAAAGCAGCTCCATTTTTAAATTGTTAGAAAGTGGTGCTCTGGTCATCCACTGTCAGTGAGCTCAAATGGGTGATTTTCTGTGTTTTGGACTAGTGGAAAATTGGGAAGCAAATGGCATATTCGGCACATTTGAGACAAAATTGTTTAAAGTTGTGTGGTTTAAAAAAAATCAGGTTGTTTGGTGGTGAGACTGCTGGGCTCCACGACTCTACCCTTGGTGCTCCAGGGCATGTGGGCAGCACAGGGTACGGGTGCTTTGGGAAACAGGCACTTCCCACACCCCCTGCCTTCTGCAAACCAAATCAATCCACCCCACCCTCCACCCCTAACAAACCCCAAAGCCGTTAATTTTCTTCTAAGTTGTGGGAAGCTTTCTTGAGAAGCTTCAAGTGTTCCCCATATTTCATATTTAAAGGTTAAGTGATAAGTTGGTACGAATGGCCTGAGCTGCTTGATTCAAGGGATTCTTTCTGTCCCTCATGGTCTCTTGGCATATACTGAATATTTATGTTCATGCAAAAAGAATAATTTTTGAAGGTTCCTGTGAGAATGAGACCAGTCATTTGGCATTTGATTTTGTAACTAGGCAAAAGATCTTTAGCAGAAAGGGATATTGAAGGAAGGTATGTCTTTGTTATGGCTTTAAGGAGGGTTTATGGCATTCCTTACGGTCTAGAATGGCTTTGATAGGGGGTACTACATTATTTGGAACGTTGAGAAAAATTTTACTTTTGAATAAACCAGTATCTTACATTGAACTTTGTGTAATTTCATTTCATTATCTTTCACGGGACTTGTTTGGTGTGTTGATCCTCAGGTTTTTCTAAGGAAAATGTGGAACTGAATTTGATGTTCTCAGGCTAACAGTTTGTGTTGTCTTCTGTTTGGAATGCTTAGTATAAGCTTCAAAACAGGGAAGGGGAAGGAAGGCCTTGTTTCTTTTTATAAATTTTTTTATTATTTATTATTTATTCAATTGTATGTGTATGCGTGTGTGCACGTGTGTGTGTGCGTGTGTATGTGTGTGTGTGCGTGTAGAACCACGAACAAATTCGGGAACCACCATGGATGCTTCCACCTCCTCCTTGTTTACTCTGCCCCGGGATTCACAGGCTCTGCCCTACCAGGACCAGAAACACAGGCCGTCCCCGCTTCTGCCCGGCATCTATACATGGGGTCTAGGATCCGAACTCGGGACCTTCTGCCTGCAAGGCAGAGGCTTAACCCTTGAGCTACCTCTCCAGCCCCGGAAGGCCTTGTTTCTGATAGTATCCCTCTCATGGGTGATATGACAATATTTGTCGAGCCCCATCTGAAGTTGGACGAGAGCTCCAGAGATGCTCACAACCCTCCTAACACATATTTTCTACTCTTTCGGTACCACTTCTTTATTACTCACCACTGTACACTCCAGAGACAAATATCTTAAATGTATCAAAGATGATTTTTGCCCTTAGAAAACTCTCTCCCAACTTTGCATATTCGTCTATGTTTCCTAGACTATTCCTAAGAATTGTTTTATAAGATATTGAGAGGAGTAGACACTTGAGGTTTGTCTGCCACATATCATGGCTTATTTACTAAACTTATGAAGGGGCTAAAAAATGGACAAATGTAGGTGTGATCTGGCTGTCAAACTTGAGCTGTGTTTCTGGATGCCACTGAAAGGAAGTGTGTGCTCCGCTTGGCACTGTGCTGTATCAGGAAATAATGGTTTCTTTATTTTCATCTTTATCTATACTTTGTTTCTGTGTTCTGGATGTAAAACATTTGGCACCATGTTAGTATTCATGAACCTTTCTAAAAACTTCTTTTAGAACTGAACTGTTTTGGAGTGTTTTCCAGAGAGCAAAAGAATTTGGTTTCTTTAAGCCCCAAATTGTTCTGTTTACTTACTTAAGCTTCATGCTTATTAATCTGCCATTGGCAACAGTCATGGATTTGTATTTAGCTATTTCTTTTTGGTGCAAAGCATGTCTTCTTGCCTTTTAACTTTGTGGCGGGTTTACATTATGTACAGTTAGTATACTATATTTTATGAGGCCATCTATCAAAACCACAGAGCACTACGTATATCAATTCCTCAGTGGTGTGACCATGAGCAAGTCCTTTCAGTGCCTGGATTCATCTCATTCTCACTCTTAAGAGTAAAAAAGAAGATAGGCATGGTGACATGCACCTGCAGTCCAATACTTTGGAGTTGGCTGTGGGAGGATCAGGAGTTATGGTTACACCATGAGTTTGAGAGATGCAAGAGACACTGTGTCCAAGAAGCACAATACATGGACAGAGTGTTGTTAAAGGTTATTCCATGGTCTCTAAACTTTAAAATAGGAGGAAGCGTTTGACTAACACCAGACAATCAGATTGTTGTACTTGATGAATTTTGTCTGCTTTACATGGGACTTTCAGTCTCCTTCTGTCAGCTGCCCGCTACTTCCCTGTTTTAGTAGCTACCTTTAATCCATTCCAGTCTCCGTCTACCTTGAAAACCAAATACTCAACTTACACTGGTGAGATGGACTGTAAGAACAATTAGCGAGATCCTGAGATATCTATGCAAGTTTTCAGTTTGACTAGATGGCAGTTTTTACTTGTGACACCAACAGTGTAGGTCTCTCAGAGATTTGCTCTCTTCCGTGTTAATTTTCCTTTCTGGATATATGATATTCCTAGAGAGCTACTTGCTTCATTTCAGTTCTGTGTCATTCCAAGATTCAGACTCCTTTCTGTTTAAAGTAGAGACACTTTACTTTAAGATCTTGATTTCTGACTTTCAGTAATTCCATTCAGTCATTCCACAGGTTACCTGTGAACTAGAATCCAGGTAATCAGCAGATGTTTAGTTAATGAGGGAACCAGTGGATGGCACTGGCAGGGATTTGCAGAGATTTCAAAGGAAAGAAATCATTCCCAAAGCATAGTAATTAATGAGGAAAAAATTAATTTTTTACAATTTTTTTAAAAAAATATTATTTATTATTTATTCAATTGTGTATGTATGCGTATGTGTGCGCATGTGTGCATGTATGTGTGTGTATGTATGTGTGTGTGTGTGTAGAACCATGGACAAATTCAGGAACCACCATGGACCCCTTTCACCACCTCCTTGTTTACTCTGCCCAGGGATTCACAGGCTCTGCCCTACCAGGACCAGAAAAGCAGGCTGCCCCCGCTTCCGCCCCATGTCTATACGTGGGATTTAGGATCCGAACTCAGGACCTTCCGCCTGTAAGGCAGAGGGTTAACCCCTGAGCCACCTCTACAAAATTTTTTATAAGTGGTATGAATCAAGCATCTCTTCTGGAGATAGAAAAAGAGCCCATGCATGCTTTTGCCTTATAATTTTATTGGTGGTTAGTTGCATATCAGTTATACTATATGGTACATCTAATAAATGATCATGATTGTAATCATTCTAAGCATAATGCAGTTGTAATACTTAACTAGCACGTAAGATGGGGTGGAGAACAGTTTATGAGTGGTACTTGAACACATTCAGGTGGAAACTAGAAGTCCTGGTGTACTGTTAGACAGGAGGGTGACTATGGCCAACCAGAATGTACTGCATATTTCACAATGAAGGATTTCTGATGCTTTTGCCATAAAGAGATGATAAATACTTGAGTTATATATGTTTTTCCTGATACAAATAGTGCAGAGTATATGCATATATCAAAACAACATGTGGCACTATATAGGTATGTGTAGATTTTTTTGGTATATTTGTTAACAAAAAACCATAGTAAAAACAAAAAGCCTTCAACAATAAGAAGCTTTGCTCATGTAATTACTGAAGTCAGAAACAAGAGAAGAGTTTTTGATAAAATAGGTATAATGTGCTTTAGAAACAAGTCTTCCTCTGCCTGATTATTTTCACATAGTTAGCCATCTTTCATTCTTGTCACCAGTTGGAGGATGGGTCTAATTTCTCAGGCTTCCGCCAGGCATACCAAATATGATCCTTGCAAGAGACAAATATTAACAAAATATTTTTATCTTTTTAGTTGCACCGGAAATTCAGCCAACAGTTTTCCCATATCAATAATCATGGATGAGTTGCAATCTGAGAAGCTGGTAAAATTTATCTTTAGTTGAGAGATACTGCTAGGATAATTAATTCAGTGATATGTATACACACACACACACACACACACACACACACACACACTTGGTTTCTTATTTTGAAGCTTTCATTAAATATTGTTGCCCTTTAAATTTGTCCCAAAATTTGCATTGGAGCATTGCAAGGCACAAGGTAAGAGTTTGGAGTATCAGAGGATACCCTTGTGTTGAGGAAATAATCTTGCTCATTTGGCAGGGATTTTGAATTTCTTTTAGTTCATACTTCTTAAATGTTCTTAGGTTAGTTTAGCTTCTTCACTGAGTATCTTCTTATTAGGATGTTACTGATATTCTGTACAGATTAATGACATTGCCTCAGAAACATAGGAGATGATGGTGGAGATATGGTCTCAAAGTAGGTTCTCTGGACCAACAGCTGGTGAGTGGAATTCAAACATCAGAGGGAGCTCTGGGACAAAGCTCTGATCCTAGACTTGATAAAAGAAGGGAAGGAAAGAGGAAGGGAGTGACGGAGGGAGGGAAGGAGGAAGGGAGAAAAGAAGGAAGGAAAGAATATATGAATTCTGGAATAGAGTAATACATCAGTGAAACAGCTTTTACAGTATTCTTGGGCATATGACAACAGGTGTGATAAATTAAAATATTTTTGTCTCTTTGTGTATTCTTGGGAGATACTCCTTATTTGGATGCAAGAATAATCCAGTTTAAATCCTAAATAAATGAAAACCGAGGCACTTTATTGGTTTTTAAAATTTGCATATTAGGAAAATAATGCCTGAAACCTTGCAAATAATGTCCTTTTTCTGAGCCTTGGTCTCTGGTGGCAGACAGCCAACATGGCAGGGATCATAAAGAGAAGAATGCTCAAGTGTTGGATGTTTGTGTGTTCCAGTAACTTGGAAGCAGTGTAGCACATCAAACCAGTTAGTTACCGTTCTGACTAATCATCCTTTTGTGAAGTTACCAGTGCCATTCAGAGAATATTGAGGTAGACTGCAGTGTCACAGTACAAATCAAGGATCTTCAGATATCCTAAACTTTTCTTCTTGTTCACTGTTTATTATCAGCAAGTGTTTAGCATAATTAGAAAGTTGTTTCCTCAGCCGCGCCTGGAGATTTATTTTCCGTGTCTCCCGAATCTTCTGTTTTCTCTTTTGTGCTGGGTAGGCCTTCAGTACGCGCAGTCTGACACGCTTTGTGGCCTTTGCCTCCTGTGATAAAATAGATTGAAATGATTCCTGGCACCATCTGCTAAAGAAGAGCAGCCCTGGAGGACTGTGTGTGCAGGGAAAGTGACTGAATGCTAAGAAATGTGGAAGTCTAGGGACGCAGGCAAGGGATTTTTTTTTTAAAGAGCATGAACATTAATACATCTTCTTGAGGTTTGATGGGACATGTACTGCCTACTGCCCCATCTGGCGCTTATGATAGCATGGCATATTAGCATGCTTCAAGTTCATAATGTATTCAGGAGGAGGAAACGTCCCTTGCATACCAATTGAGGCATCTTCTCTTACAGAACTGCTTTTGAATTTCAATGATGTTTATATCTTCCAAGCTGTGTCTGAACAGAGCATTTCCGCTCTAAGGAATAACATGAGTGAGTGAGAGAGAGAGAGAGAGAGCGCATGGATGCATGTATACACATACATGTGTTTGTGTATGAGTGCATATGTGGTGTGTGCACACATTTTGCCACCTATTTTTCCTCCATTTTTTAATCTTTTCTTCTTGATGAAAATTTAAGTGGATTTTAGTATATATAAATTGTTTTTTTTCTCTTTTGAAACCTAATGATAATTTATTATGTATGGCACTTAATCAGTTTGCCCTTGAAATCATTTCATGAAAGTTACCTATAGGAGATGAATGTCCTCTTACAGACTAGACACTTTTTGAGGATGAGTTCTGTATCTAATTGTATATGTGTCACCAGAGTACGAGAGCTCAATCACCCGTTTAATAAATATTTATGTTTTCACCTTATATTCTGAGAGTTACACTGTTAGAGGTGCTGAGGATTTAGTTAAATGTGAGCAAGACTTTGGAGTCCTTCTTCTCAAGGCGTTTGGATGTGGGTTGGAAGAAGACAAAATATAAACAAAGAAACTAACATACAAGACAATTTCAAAGGAGCATAAGGATAGCCAGTTAATCCAACAAGGCTGGAGAATCGCCTAGGTGGGTTGTTTACATTGGGTTGCCAAGGAAGTGATGTTTTGCTTAAGCCGGAGTGCCCGAGATATTTAGTGGCTGAAATTCTCAAGTGTAGTACCCTTGATGGGAGCCGGATGGACATTTAGGAAGGTAGGGACGCCTCAGCCAAGCTTAGGGGCCAGTTCAAAGTCTTTTCTCAGACTGTCTAGAGGCCATCAGGGGGTTCGGTTAGGAAATCATGGGATCAAACTTGCCATTTAAAGGATAAATTGAACTGCTCTGGTTCTTGTTCTTGGGTACCTCTATATTGAAGGAATGAGATGAGCCTTAGGTTCATGGATGTGTCCTGTTGAATTGCATTAGCCTGGGTTATCTATTTATTGAGAGGGGTCTCATGTAATTCAGGCTGGCCTCAAACTCACTGCGTATTGGAGGCTGTCCCTGAACAGACAATCCTCCCTATTCCATCTCTCACATTCTGGGATTATAGTCATGTGCCACCATGCCCAGTCAGCATGTATTTTAAAGTCAGAAAAGTCTTGAAATGTGTTTTATGGTTGAGTTTCATCCATTATTTTAACTTTTTGTCTCATGACTTGAAAAGTAAAATACTCAAAACCATGGTATTATAGAATTCATGAGACAGTTCACTAGGAGACCTAGCACAGTGTCCAGCTCCTAGTTGATAATTGATCCTTCACTGACACTCATTGTAATAATTAAAATATGTCTTGAGGAATACTTAAGCAGTTCTTGATGTCTTAATGGAAATCTTTTTCTTACACTCTTCAGTTATTGTTTGAGCAAAAACTTGTTAAAATATATCTGTAGTCTGCTGCAATTAATCTAAAATTACCCAGGAATGAAACTAAAGGAATTTTATAATTAAAATTCATGTCCAGTGCTGCTAATTAGATGCAAGCTCTTGTCTAAAATGTATGTCAACGAATTTGAAACTTTTGTAATTTTTATACTCTACTGTCTGTCTGCATTTTATTATTTTATCTGTTTCTTCCCTTGAATACACTTTTTTAGTATTTGAGAAGCCAAACTATCTTTTAGATCACAGTAAAAATTGTGGTTATAAAAAAGATACTATAAAGATTTTAAATGAAGATATTAACTAATTGCTAATTACTTGCATAATTATCAATGATAAGTCTTAGAAAAAATTTTAGTGTGATTTATCTATTTAACTAAAAGGGACAAAAATTGTTTTCATGTTCTATGAAATAATGTTTAGTTGTCAGACTTTCTACAGCAGGATTTGGGGATTGGAGATAGACACAGATGTTCAGATTACTGTTGTCTAATGTGGCTGAATATGTAAGACTGGTTGACTTATTAATGCATGTGTTTTATGAGAGTTTTTCTCTTATGTTGGTAGATTATTTTTTGCTCTTTTCTTCCCCAATATTCAGAGAAACAAGTAACAAATAAGGAATGTGCAGGAGGAGGCGGCTGTGTGGGTAATTCATACAAGTTTTGTCAGCATGTAGGAGATTCTTGAAATGTTTCTTAGTGTCCAGTAGCATTGTACCAAGCTATTAACATCTGCTTTTTGTGTGAGAGAAGTCACATCTATTGCTGTATTCTTGTTGGAATGTAATAAAAAGTAGAGAAAAAGTACAAGACTGGGAAGTGGGAATCCCAGTTGAGAGTAACACAGATGACTGCTGACTCGAAAGATTTCTCATTTTCCTTAGTTAAGTGCCAGCTGGATTCTCAACCACAGTGTCTTTGAGAAGAGAGAGGGCTACAAGGTCTTGGGATAACTCAGGGAATTTGGTTATTGAGCAACCTGAGGGAGACTTTGGCACCTCCTCATAGATAGTCTCTCTAGTGCTCTGTGTCTTCACTGATAAAGATACACCATGCTAGTTGTTTTCTTGAGAGAAAAGACAAACCAGGATGACCAACGGGATGGATATTCCTGTCTGAGCTGAGTCCACCAGGATGAAGGCCTCTGGCAGAACTCAGATGGTGTGGTGCCAGCAGGTTCACGTGAGAGTTTCTTCTTGTGATATTTCAAAGCAAATTGCTAGGTTTCTTCTCATACATTAAGAGCAGAGATCATATTGCTAAATGTCCAGCTTTGATTACTTTCTGTTTCAGCTACTGGGCAACTGTGGCCTTCTCTGTCATCATCTCTCCTATTTTTCAGTTTCCATGAGTGGAGAGAGTCAGTTCTGTGACATTCACTCCATGCTTGTTTTCTGGGAGACTTTTCGAGAATTACTACAGTGTTCATGTAAAATGAGCATATCCCATCAAAAGACCAGACTGAGTAGTCCATTATGGTTCTTTATTCTTTCTTTTTTACCTGTTGTCTTTTTTATTTATTTTCTGAGGCAGACCCTCACTGTGGTATTCTAAAGTAACCTAGAACTCACCATCCTTCCTAACTCACCCGCTAAGTGCTGGGACCATTTAGCTGGATTCTTGTCTTTCTCCTGTTTTCCTTCTCACAGCAGGCTGAGGGTATACTCTTCTGGGAAAATGAAATGCATGGCAAGCTTTAATCATTCTAAAATCCTATTACAAGCTCAAGAGTGTTAATAAGGATATCAGACTTTCCCCAATTTAAGATTTAAAGACAGTAAGGACTTAGATGTCATGTATTGATTCATGGTTTTTGAGGTCAAAGAAGTCCTGGAAGGGCAGAAAGATCTGTACAGAATGCTCACTTAAGCAGTCAAGACTCATTGTAAATGTTTACATTGGAAGTTAATTGCTTATTGAAAATAGATCATTTGATTTGGTTCATTTGGTGAGCTAAACACAGTTTGGCAGCATTGTTAGAGCAGCATATTGAAGACACAGGGTGCTCTGTTTTCTGGGACCTTCTTCATGATCTGTGCAATGAGGCCTTTTTGGCTTTTCTTTTTGTGCTGGGGATTGAACCCAGGGCCTCCTGCCTGCTAAGCACATGTTCTATGATTGAGGTGCAGCTCCAGCTGAGTTTTCACTTGAAAGAGTTGTATGTGGGCGGCTTTCCTTAAAGGACTGCGGAGCTGTTCAGGCCCCGCTTCTGGGCTTGTATCTTCATGAGCAGCTTGACTCATTTAGGCAGGTGTGCAGCAGATGTTGCAGGATGTGTTGAGGAGATCCAGTGGGAGTGGTACTGTGACATCCTTTGTCCTAAGATGACCCGGGAGGCAGCCTGGGAGCTGATTTGTGAGGTGGACTCATTCATTTTTAAGGGCGTAGTGTAGAGCGTTTTCATTTTGTTTCATTTTGCTTTGACATATAATGTGGGTGATGGATGTCTGAGAAAAACACTTGTAACTCAATTGTGTCAGCTCTGTAACTTATACTTTTATTAGTACTTATTGCACTCTTAATGCTTGTGAAGGCTATAACTTTTCGAAGCCTCTAGGATGAGTGAAAACAGACGTCCTTTATAAGAGACGTCTTTGTCCTTATAAAGACTTTCAGCCTAATGAATATAGGGCAACTGGAAGAAGACAGAAAAAAAGTCACAGACTAAAATTATCAGTGAATTTGTGCTGTATTCATAATTATTTTTAAAGAGAATAGCAAAGTAAGGAGAGTCCTGGAAGCTCTTGGGCAGGGACTTCAGAGTGTAGTTTTCATTTGGTTGGTTACAAGGAGCCTCTTTGAAAAGGGACATTGAAGTAGAGATTTGGTGAGGGAAGAGGCCGGGTAGCTGCATGGGAAAAAGGCATCAGCTGCAGGAATGCAGCATTGGCTGCATGTAACAAGAATGCTTAAGGAACAGGAAGGAGGCCAGCTGGGTAATACAGTGTGGGGCTGGAGGAGCCAGCTGGGGTGGTGATCATGGGATTTCATTAGGCCATCAGAAAGACTTTGCTTTGAAACAGGAAAACGTCATCTCTAGTGTCCTGCCAGCTTCTTGGTTGTGTGCTCTTCTTTTTTGCACATATAGCTGTGTGTGCATGCGGTATGTGTGGGTACATGTGCATGCATATTTGCATGTGTTGAGTCATCTGTGTTTGTGGATATGTGCTTACGTGTGTGTGTGTGTGTGTGTGTGTGTGTGTGTGTGTGTGTGTGATATAGAGTGTTTTCCTCAGTTGCTCTCTTTATTTACTGAGTCAGATTATCTCACAAAACCCAGAGTTTTCCAATTTGGCTGGTCTAGCTAGCAAGCTTGCTGTGGGTATCTTCCGTTTCTACCTCCTGCTGACTGGCATTCCAGGTGGGCCACTGTGCCTGTCCCATTTTACATGGGCTCTGGGGTTCCAAACTGTGTTCCTCATACTTGCACAGCAGGCACTTTTCCCACTGAGACATTCTGCAAGCCTGGTCATGTATACCTTCATTCTTTCTTTTATGATGTCATAACAACTGTGATGTCATCTCACTGTTAAATCCTCACGGTACCTCATAATTATTTATATTACTTTTTGTTCCATGAACACTGTCACAGATTATTATTTTACAATCATCTTATCTATTTTGTTTTGTGTTTTCTGAGTCTTTTTTTTAACCTGAATATTAGTGTTAATTAAGGCTACATGATCTTTTACTTTAAGGTTCTGACCATCATCCTAGGCTGTTTTTAAACTTCGACAGTACTTTCCTATTAAAAAACAGCATTTTAAATAATAAATGAATAATCGAGCTGTAGTAATTTGAAAAAAATCTTTGCAAAATTGTATGTTTGTGTTAAGAGACATTGTTTCTAGCTCATGGTGAGCTCTGATATGGATAGAATCTGTTTCCACGTTCATCATAACAAAGGGTATACAGAATGAGGACTGTTGAGTTAGTTTCTCTAATAATGCTAACGCTGGTTATATTAGTATCAGTTACTCTAATCTCTTTCATTCCATCATATATGAGACACAAGACATTTTTTTTTTGTCTCTCCAAGGCAGTGGCAATCTGAAATGATGCAGGAGTGGACATATGGGCTGGAAAGGATGAAATATTTGTGTTCCTGTGAGAATACAGCTAGTGGTGTAAACTTCCTGTTCTACACAGACACACTAATTAATTATCCACATAATTTCCTTGTTCCCATTTAACTTTTTTGGCTTCCATGAGGTTGTTGCATTATTTCACAGTTGACTCGGTTGCTGTGGCTACCCAGATACCATCTCAAAATGTAAATGGGCTTATAATTTATTATTTTCGTTTTTGAGGCATCTGTGTGTAGTATAGATTGATTTACAGCTTGTGATCGATCCTCTTGCCTCTGTCCCCTGAATGGTGGGATCACAGATGAACACCAAAGACTGATATTGCTATGAAACACATCTGAGTACTGAGTCTAGGAAGGACATTGAGTACTACAGTACTCAAAGCTGGGAAACCATAGTCTCAGTACTCTAGAACTAGAGTCTACTAAAAAAGCCGAGGCAGAGGTTGCCATACAGATTAGGGAGAAATTCCAAGAGGGACTGAGAGCCCAGATCTGCTGGAATTGATTTTTTTAAATCATCATGAAAGTGGAGATGACATGATACAGATTCACTGCTAGGCTGTCACAGGGCAGAAGGCTGCGGCTGAGTCAAGGATGCGGCTGGCATCTGAGCCTGGCACTTCCAGGGTGGTCATCATCAATGGAAATAAAGTCATCAGGAATACTGGTTCTTGCAGAAGGATCTCACACACAGGGTGAATTTGATTTCCCTAGACTAATAGGAGCCATCCTGCGGACAGCTGGATATGTGGGAGTAATTCCGGGTGAGGGATTGAAGCCAGGGATACAAATGAAAGTGGAAAAATTAAATTTTACATATCTACAAATGAGTAGGCAATTTTGAGAAAATAGAAGACACATTACTTAACAACGTATTATGAAAGCTTTGAATGCTATTATAATTAAGTTATAATTTGTTTTCATGGCACACACACTCTCATTTTGGAATTAGATTTTATATTTTCAAAATTTATCCCCCCTTCTGTGTTTTCCCTCCACTTCCTTCTTTTTTTTGTTGAGACAGGGTCTCATGTAGCCCCGACTGACCTTGAATTCAGTATATAGATGAAGCTGACTTTGAACACCTGATCCACCCACTTCTGCCTCCAGAGTGTAGCTATTTCAGGCGTGCACCCCCAGGTGAAAAAAATCCCCTGTTTTTCAGATATTTATATTTCTCTTCACTGCCATCACCTTGCTTCTGTCATAGGCAGGAACACCTGTTCCTTCCTTTCCAAACACCCTACCTTGGCCCTTCATTTCAGCACTTCTTTCCTTCCTTCTGTTGTATGTAGCTTCTTCATAGTGGAAGAAGTTAGCTCCTGAGTATCTTTGCTTAAACATTGCAGTTTCCAGAGGGAAGGGAGTAAATACAAGGAGAAACAACTTGGCCTTGCTTGGGCCTCAAGCTTCTAGACTGAACCCTTGGGAAGATTGTCTTGAGTTCAAGACCATCCTGGCCTACGTAATAACTCCAAGCTAGCCTGGAACTCTTCTTCCTCCCCCATCCCCTCCCTAGGAAAAAGACAACTTAGCCTTTGCATTCAACAAACCAGGTGCAGTCCCCACATCTGTCCTCTTCTACTTTGTATTTAATGAGACCACAGGGACTGTGTGATACATGTGGGCCTCTCATAAACACATGCTTGACAGGGTTGACAGTAATGGTGACACCCTATCTAATCTTAAGAGCTTTCTCTGTGCACACATGACCAACATTGGGGCCCTTCCAGGGGACTGAGTTTACGCTTTTAAGTAGCCCCCCCCTCCTGGCCCTGCACACTTTTTACCTTCTCTTGGGAGAGACAGTGGACTCATGCCCTCTTGGCTTGGTAAGCCATTTTATTCTCAAAGATCCTTCATCTGGCACCAGCCTCTCTACCACAGTCTTTATGTGAGAACTCTCAGGGTGCTTTCCATTCATAAAATGTAGACACTACCAGCTATCACTAACAAGCTTCGTATAAGGAAGTGACTTGATTGTGGCCTGTACTCTGCTGCTGCTTCTCCCATATCACTACCATATCTTTCTGTATAGTGAGTAAACCAGAGTAGTGGTAGAGGATTAACATTAGCTTATGTTAGTTTATTTCAGCTCCTTATTGAGAACTCTTGAGCATGTGCACTGTTTACTCTGAGGATTGATTGAGTTTTATTCTGTCTGTCCATCCATCTGTCCATGCATCCATTACTCCATCCACCCATGTGGGTTATTCCTGATTCCTCTTACAGAGAGCAAGACTTTACAGTTGTGTAAACCAAGCTAAACATTATCTTACAATTGTCTTTTAAAGTTAAATAAAAGAATGCAGATATTGAAAAGATAAAGACTAATTTAGAAACTTTGAAACAAATTCAACTTAAGTTTTTATGATCATAATTATTTGAAAAGTATTATTTTAATGCCAGCTTTCCAAAACTTGGAAGAAAACATGGTTAGAATTTTGTGTAACATCTTAACTATGTGTGTGTTGCTATAAATTTTTTTCTGTCTTTGTATTTTATAATATATAAGATAATCTTAATGTTACATTTCTACTTATAGTTTAAGAATATTATTTCCTAAAACTTTTTATAAAGCGTCCTCTTATTTTAAATCTTTTGAAATAATAAAGTTTTGATATTTTAAAAAATCACAGCTTTATCAGTATATTAAATATTATGAATTCAATGCCATCTAGGGGTATAGGTTTGTTTCTTTGCCAAATAATAAATTGTAAGACGGGAAAAGCGTCGAGAATGTATGTATTTATTTTAAAATGGGGAAGAGCAGGGCCAGCAGGAAATCTGTAGATTCTAGCTGGGAATCCAGACAGCTGTGGGAGGATGGAGAGAAGCAGGGAGAGATTGTTTAGACTTTGGAAATAAACAAGCAAAGAAAAGAGAGGAAAGGAAAAGTTTTTCAGCTTAGAGCTCCCACAGCAAGAGGCTTACAGCCTACTCGACGGACCCACTGAGACCCTATTCCTGCCTGCTCTTGCTGAGAAAGAGACCAGAGGTCTCTGGCAAGCATAGGAACTGCCACTGTTGGGAAGGAAGCGTCCATAGTAGATGCTTCCTAGAATTCAGACTCCCCCCTAGTGTTACCAAGGAAATGAGTGGGGCTTATGAGATCCCCAATAAAGTGATTTTATACACACAACACACACACATAATGTGGCTACTTTTGAAGACAGGGTCTCACATAGCCCAAGCTGGCCTCTAATAGACTATGGCACAAGTGCTGTTCTTGAATATCAGATCTTACTGCCTTCAATACACCTGCTCAATCATTTTGAGAAGGGATTTCCCAAACAGAGTTTGGAGACTCTTGAGGATATCTCAGCTAATCTTAGAAAATGGATGCTGGTTTTCTTAAAATAATTTTTAAATCGAATAAAATTAACTTTTTGGAGAAAATTTTTTTCTTTGAGGAGATAGGCTGCTCTGTAATCATGTTGGCAAAGAGGTCTGAGAAACACATGCAGATTCCTTAGAATGTCCAGCTGTCCATACCTATCCTGTCAATTTTATAACACAAATTATGTTTCCTTGTGAAGGAAGTAGAACCTGGAAACTCTAAGGTCCCCATGGATACAAGTAATAGAGGAATAGGGGGTAAGAAATATCCGGTAACTCACAGGACAGAATCCAAACACAGCTCACATTGTTGAATAATGAACTGGGAATGCTTTGTTTATTCAGTCAGTGTGTGCTTACCATTTCCTTTGTTAGTGTATCAGTCATGTCCAGATCCTGAAACTGGACATATCAGTGGCTATTTATTAGGGCTTGCATATATTTCAAGCTCAAAGTACTTTGTATTAACATTCTTATTTAATTATAGACCCATTCCTACAAATGCAGTAATTGAAATACATGATGCTAAATTTGCAAATAGGTATATACAAAGTAGAGCCAAAAGAAGGGAATGGGTCAGCTCTCTGATTGGAATTGCATGGGGTAATTAGGAAAAACTTCATGGTCAAAGCGATGCTTGTTCTGTTTCTTGATGGATGTTTGAAAGGCATGGAATGGTAAGAACATGAATTAACTTGGCTGGAGTGTACAGATTAAGAAAGTGAAACAAGTAAACATCTATCTTACAGATGGAAGTAGTAGAAAGAAAAGCTTTTATTTATTTATTTATTTATTTATTTATTTATTTATTTTTTATTTCTTCTACTCATACAATGTTGATAAGTACCCCAGTCACCTCCCTCCCTCTACCCTTCCCTGGATCCCCTTGCTCCCTTCTCCTTTTCCCCTTCTTTCCCCCCCTCCGTCTCTTTCTCCCAGTGCCCCCCCCCCATTCCTGGAGCTTCCTTTAGTATGCATGACAAACTTCCCTCTGAGTCCTCCTGTCTGATGAGGTGTAGGGACTCAGTAGCATTGCCTAGAACTTTTTTGTGTTCCCCTTTAGTATAGGAATACTACTGTGGCTGTTAATCCCTTGCCTCTGAGGATCATAGTGCCTGTGATCCATGCTAGACTTTGGGGGTTCAATGATATGTTGGTCATTGCACAGGTCATGCAAAGTCCTATTAGGATTACTTCAGGCCCTAACTTGTATGGAGTATCTTGTATAAGAAAGAAAAACTTTTTAATCAGAAGAATCATGTTGATGGTTTATTTAATTGGCATAATGCTAGTTTATTGTTATCATTATTTACTTATTTATTGATTGAGACAATGTCTTATATAATCCTGACTTGCCTCAAGCTTGCTGATCATCCTTTGTATGCCTCTCAAGTACCAGAATTATAGGCTTGTGACCCCATAGACACTAGTATTGAGGACTGAATCTAAGGCTTCACACATACACATTGTGATATATCTCAGTCCCATTTATTTATTTATTTATTTATTTATTTATTTATTTAAAGTTTTTATTTATTTTTGAAATTTGATCATGATGTGTAGCCCAGGCTGGCCTGGAACACTCTGTATGTGGAGCAGGCTGGTATCAAACACATGATCGTCTTGCCCTGGCTTTTGAGTATTGACTGTTGCCATGGCACGAGTCCATGCTGCGGGATTTAAATATTGACTCTTAGAGCAACATGGAAACCATGAGCAGGGGAAGGCACCTGAAGGTGCGGGGCTCCAGCAACACCAAATAAATAACACAAGGAGGGTTTAGTGGTTTCCTTGTGTATATATTCAGGGTCTGATGAACAGTTGTCTGATCACCCAGAATGGGAGTGTGAACTTCCCGGACCATTCAGCAGATGACTACAGAGACAGCAGATTGCAGCTGGGCCATGGTTTGTGAGCAGAGACATGTCTATTGGCATTGTGATTCTAAGTCACCAGGCATAGTAGACTCTTGAAGTAGGAGGATCACATATCTTTCAAAGTTAGAGAAGTCTTTGGAAAGAATACTGGGCAGTGCCAGGTTATAAGAAGTGAGGGAGAGAAGGACCTGTTTATAGAGGTTTAGAGATAGTCATTAAGGAATTGGGGGCCAGAGAGACAGAGATATAACATCTTACTATGAACTGCTCACAGAAGGGATGGCATTCTAAAGGATGTAGGATGCCTTTTATATTTCCAAAGGAAGGATAGCCATGCATAACTTTGTTCTTTTTTGCAATTAGCTTCTGGTTTGTACCAAATCGAGTAGACCCTGTGTGTTCTGTTCTTTTACATGGTGACATTTAGGCTGAGAAAAGTTTTGCTTTTCTTTTTTATTATTCTATTTATTTATCATTTACAAACAGTCTAACTGTGTAGCCCATGCGGGCCTGGAATGCCTTCTCAGTGCTGGGATTACCCTGCGAACCTCCATGCAGGCTGCTAATTCTAGCTCCAGTCATCTTCCTGACTTCTTCCCTTTCATTTTGCCCAGTTTCCACCAGTCTTTCTCAAGGTGTGTTCCCGACTCGTGTCTCTTTCACTCTGTTGCTGGCTTAGGTGCTTCCCTGTTTCTCTTCTTGCTGACTTTATAACCACATCTCTTATGCTATACCCCCAAAACCCCAACTTGTCCTGTGGAGTGCACATTCTCTTCCTGTTTTTTTTTTTTTTTTTTTTCCTGTTCTTCTGTCAGAGAGCATGGAGCACAACCCAAGCCCTCAGGAGGGAGGGAAACTGAAGTCCAGATGTTGAGTTTTGTAAGTGCAGTAAGAGCAGAGGTGAAAAAATCCTGTCAGGAGACCCTTAGCAAAACAAAAAATACAAACAAGGCTGATCAGTTATAGAAGAGAGAGGGGAAATGATCCCTCATAAATAGATATCCTATAAGTATTGGATTATGATTATTTGAATGTGTAGGAACTTGCCTAGAGCTTTGTGATCATGGTCCTTCCTTGGGTGTTGAAAGCCCCATGTCAGGACTATAGCCAGTGGTCCTTTGAGTTAAGGCAGAGGAGGATTTTGACTATATATGCAGCTGGGACTGGCCATGTAGGGCAGGAGCCAGACAAACATATGTTCCTTTACTTAGTGGGTTGGCATTGCTCTTTGCCTTTCTTTCTTCCCCTTTTATACCAGTGGTTTCTCAGGGCAGTGTTCAATTGTGGAAAAAAGTTACATCTTTATGCACTGTTGAGACTTTTTTTTTCAGATCCTTTTGGGGATTCTGATCTACTCACTCCTTTTATTCTTTTAGCCAGGAGGCCTAAGAGTTCTAGATTTCTTAGGGATGAAAATAAAAGATGCAAATTTGAAAAGAAAGCAGGTAAAGAGTGCAAGAGTGCACATAATGTATGTGAAATCATAATTCTGTTTAGTTTCAGCCCAGGTAATATTATGGACCATAGAAAAATCAGCCCTTTTCTTGTTAGTGCAAGATTGTTCAAGTAAGTTATTCTCCTTCAGAGAAAGGAGATGAAGACTGTAATCTATGAAGAAGTTTATCAGATCTCAGGAAATTTACTGGGGCATCTTAAACCAATTATGTGTGTGTGTGTGTGTGTGTGTGTGTGTGTGTGTGTGTGTGTTTCTGGGATCTAATCCACAGTATATTCATGCTTGCAGTTCACAATGTATGCATGTATACAAGGACTCTAGTTGCACGTGACATCACCAGCCCTTCTTAAAAGTCTATTTTGCTGAAAGGTTTCATTTAGTTGCTGAGACTGGCCTCAGACTTGCTGTGCTGCCTCAGTCTCTTGAATACCTGGGATTACAGGCCTGCGCCACCACAGCAGGCAGACGGGAGCAGGGAACGGTGCCCAGTGGTTCTGCTTTACTCTCCCAGAGAGCATTAGCTCTTTTTATCTCTCAAGGAATGTGGTCATTCACAATCATAGCTTACTTCCCCAGGCAGTGTCATTCCTGTTCCTGAATCCCTTTGTTGCTTAGGAAGTAATGTTGTGATGATCCTATGGGTGGTAACTTGGGAGGGAGAGATCCCAATTCAGCTGTTAGTAACACGTTAGTAACAGGAGAGCCTGTGACTGAGAGCCACTTCCTATGCTTCTGTAATTATCTGACAAAAGAGTATCAAAAGAATTGTTGTCTTTTTTTTTTTTTCCACTTCGTTGATGAATTTTATTCTTTGGCATTTTCATATATGTACATTGATATTCTGATTACTTTCTCACTAGGTTATGTTAAACTCCTCCTCCCCCCACCAACTCCTGTTCCTATAAGTCTCCCTGCCATATTCGGACCCTTTTGTTTTTTTTCATGTCCCACTTGGTTTACCTATGACCTTTGTGTGTTCCTGGGCTTGGAGTCTAGTTGACTCTCCTGTGGGTGTATGACTAGATATTTCAATTTATTACTTATTCGTTGTTCATCAGTATCTTGTAGGATCCCTTAGTTCACAGTTGACAACTGGCCAGGTAGGTCCCAATAGACTTAGTGTCAGTAACCACCTCTGTCATGGGCTGAGGTTGTCATGGGCTGAGGTTGTCATAGGCTGAGGTTGTCATGGGCTGAGGTTGTCATGGGCTGAGGCTGTCATGGGCTGAGGCTGTCATGGGTGAGGCTGTCATGGGCTGAGGTTGTCATGGGTTGAGGTTGTCATGGGCTGAGGTTGTCATGGGCTGAGGTTGTCATGGGTTGAGGTTGTCATGGGCTGAGGTTGTCATGGGCTGTTGGTTGTTGTGGCCCTGTTGTTTCCAGAAGATGGTGTCTCACAACCTCTTTCACTGTCTCTTAGCGCTAACGTTCTTTCTCCCTTTTCTTCTGCAAAGTCCCCTGAACCTCGAGGGATAGTATATATGCAATGCTGAGGATTAAATCCTCAAGAAGATTATGTTCTTGAAAATGACCCATGGATCTCTAAGATAATATCATTTATATTCACAATGCTCTTTGTAGTTGTCCATCAATGTTTGCTTTGACTGTTTTCCCTATTAAAATTTTTTATAAGCTCTGAGAAGACATCTCTGGTCTCTATGAAATATAAATGATTCCTAGTAAGTGGATGGGAACTTAGACCGTCATCATAATTTAATAATATATTTACTCACATTTCAACTATAAACACAGATGAGGCTACACAAAGGACTTATTAATGTGGAATTTATTTGTGTGTTCACTGGGGACCTAGCTCTGGAACTTGAGGTGGCATGTGAATTGTAAACATGTGTCATTCAAATATAACTAGCCAGAAGATTATGGTTCTAGGTTCTCTAGTGGTCTGACATTAAAAGGTGTGCTTGATTTTAAGATGTTTTGAGCCAAGTAAAAGAGGTGAAAGAAGACTGACTGATATGTCTTGGATAGGGAGATATTTCCTCAGTAAATACAACTTGAGCTTCCCTATCTTTAGGGAATATTTATTAGCAATTAATTAATTAGGGTGCCTCCTCAGAATTACCTTATTAATTAAATTAAGGTCATGAACCTCCATGAAAAACTGCATTATGCAAAATATGTTCTGGGCCAGAGATTCTATTAAGAAATGATAAATATGGGGCTAGATACAGCTGAGCAGTAAAGTTCCATTTGGCGTTCACAAGGGCCTGAGCTCAATTCCCAGAACTTGAGGGAAAGGGGTACAAGGAATATGAAACTGAAAATCCTCAGACTTTGTGTATTTGATTTCCTTATGTGGTACCATATTAAACCAAAGAGAAATAACCCTGGAGACCCAGGCTTTCCATTCTTCAATGCTATGTAAATATCCTTGCTTCCCTACCTGTATGTCAGTATGATTCTAGATAACAGGTTCACTAATGCAACCTCCAGACTGTGCATACTTGTCTTTGGGAAACTGTTTAGAAGGATCAGTGTTTAGTGAAGCAGTGGAGAGCTATCTAACATTGTTTTTGGCTCTTAATATTTGTTTTGTTTGTGAGGCTCTTGCTGTACTGCCTAGCCCTCCTTCAAACTCAAGACCCTGCAGAGCTGTGTTTTGCCAATGGACTCCATGGATGATTAGTAAAGAAATTAGACTTCTGTTTGGGGATTTTATTCTCATGGTGCTCTAGTAATCTGGGGATTCCCTCTGGAGCACTCCGGGTCTTATCCCCTGTGCCTGTTACTGCATGTGGACATGTTTGTTGTTAAAACAACATTCATTCTTTTATGCCATAAATATTGTTGGATTGGAATACTTTTTTTTAAAGGAGGGTCTCATGTAGCTCAAGTCTGTCTGAGACTCATTAAGTAGTCGAAGACCACCTTGAATCCTAGATCTCCCCTCCTCTATTTCCCAGGTCTTGGAATTATAGCCAGGTGTCCCAGGCACCTGTTTTAAGTGTTTGATCTTCAAGGTTTCACATGCTAGATATGTGAAACCCTTGTCCTTGGACCCTACCCGATCCCTTTAGGTTGTTGTAAATCTCAACTTCTTCACTCTGGAGCTGAAAACCCAGGTACACAAGCTCCCTTAGTGTTCATCACAGGTAGCCAGGCATGGCAGCCTATAATCCCAATACTCTGAAGGTGGAGGCAGGAGAATCAGGAGTTCAAGGACAGCCTGGGCTACACAACCCATCTGAAAATATGTGAAATTGGAACTTCTCATTAAAGCTTATGGGTTTGATCTCCTTACAAGCACACACTCTTAAGCCAAGAATTCTCCTTTGATTACATGAGTCCTTATTTTATAAACACTTTTATTCCTAGGAGAACTAGGTGTGCTGTACTTTGTTTTAAGGCCCATGCTGGCTTTGCATGTCAATAACCAAGAAAACAAACTAACCAAAACAACAATAACAGCAACAAGGACAACAAAAATCTGCTGCTATAAAGCATCACACAGTACACCAATTGGTCTTGGATGGAAAGATGTTTTGAGGAAAAAATGATACTTTAGATTTTAACCACAGAGTCAAAATAAAACTGCAGCAATAGCAAACTCCTAGCAAGCAGCAGAAATAGGTTGTTGCACTTACCTTTCTTTCTCAGACACAAGTTAAGGTGAGAAAAGAAGAGAGTGTGTTTGGTTCTAGAGGAGAGGTATAGTCCATTATGGTCAATGAGGCATGGCGAGTGGCAGAAACTGGAGGCAGCAGGTTCTGTTCACGTCATTCATCCCAGAGACAGAAAGAGCAAGAACTAACTAAAAGAGCTTCCTCAAGGCCTGCCCCATGCGTCAGGACCTTCCCAAATATTATCATCAGCTAAGAATCCAAACACAGGAGCCCGTGAGGGCAACTCATTCAAACCATGACAAGTTTTTCACAATGAGCTTTGACAGTATGTCTGAAAACTACTCTCTTTGGGGAACTCTTCTTAGTAACCTGATGTACATACTTCCCAGACTCTTAATTATGTATCCATCTGTTTATAAATATTGTTTTCTAGAAAACGAACCAGAATCCTGTGAATCATGTACCTTGGTAATTTCTTTCCTCAAGTGAAAGTGTCTTAAAGATTTTTCCATGTACATATACGTGCTACTGCATTCCATTGTGCACTGTATTAGAATTTAAACTGTTGGATGGCCATTGTCCCTTATTTAGGTTACTTCTTTTGAACAATACAACCTCAGAAGCCACCAAAATCACACATTAGCTAGAATCTTATCTTGTTGCCTATCTTCTTATCATTAACACTGTTGATTACTTGATTCCTTGATATTGTATATTCGGAAAAATTTCTAAAAATGTGATTGACATAGTAAAAGATATGCATGTGTAACTCAGAGGCAATTTATACTTATAGTCCTGATGTTTTACAGGCAAATCATTATTTTAAAGAAGTATTTTAAAGGGGCAGTTTTTGCTAGAACTAATAATCACAATTAGAAATATGTTATTCTATTATATGTAAAAGATTATGTTTACATAAATAAAGCATACTAGTGAGGCTAAGATTTTTTCTTCTTATAGAATTGAATGTCATTTATGTTTCTTTTTGCTCTTTTCTTTTTTGAGGTATTGTTTTACTGTGCACCTAAGTTGACTTCCAACTAACCATGGAGCCCAGGCTGCTCTGAAACTTCTCATTTGCTGAGGCTATAAGCATGCACCACAGTCATTTATAACCATGCTGTGGTCATTTATGATTCTTTGTGCATCTGTTTCTTGCATGTTAAGTTATCAGTCACGTTACAAAGCAAACCACTTCTTCCTGATTTGCTTTTTGCATTTATTTTGCTTGTGGTGCATTTTTTTTCTATTCAAATTTTTTATAAGTAATATTATTGGCTTTGACTTTTAAAGACTAATGGTTAGAATCACTTCATCCTAAGACTGAATTCATGTATATATACATACTATATATATATATATATATATATATATATATACATATATATATACACATATATATGCCTTTATAGATCTCTATATCTGTTTATCTATAGACTAATAGATATGGGATTACAGGTATATATGGCTGATGTTTTTAAATTTGTATTACCATTTTTATTCATTTGCTAAGTACATGAATTTGGACAGAGAAGCCGAGGAGTCCTACTTTGTCACTGTCCACCTCATTCCTTTGAGACAGGGTTTTCACTTAAACTTGAGGTTGTGTTGGAGGCCCCAAGACTCAGTGATTGTTCTGTCTCTGTCTTCCCCATAGAGCCGGGGTTGCAGGTGCATGCAGCCACGCTCAGCTTTTTGGATGGCTGCCGGGGTCTGAGCTCAGATCCTCATGCATACTCAGCCAAGCCATCACTCCAGTCCTTGCCAAGCTCTTCTCATGGTCCAAGGATTATGAACTGATTTTTGCCAGATTCACATTTTGAAAGTACTTGGCCAGAAGTGGTGAGGGATTTGGACAGGGGATTTGAGATGGAGAAAACAGCACAGTTGTCAGCAGATTCTGAAGGTCCTATCCGGGGTGAACTCGGTCCAGGGAAATGCAATATAGACTATTGGGATGGGTTCGGCTGTGTAGAAGAGTGATGGAGGAGAAATCCCTGGACGACTATGGCCTTTGATGCTTGCTCAGCTGGTTGCAGAATGGTTTCAAGTCCAGAACTAGAATAGAAGGAGGTACAGATTCCTAAAGAAGTTGGATTTGGTTTTAAATAAACTTGTCAATAGCATATCCAGAGAGTTTTGTTAAGCAAATGATGAGATCCATGGGTTTGACCCTCAGGAGAGTCCTTCCTTATTGCATGAAGAACACCTGGGGGTGGAGGTGGGGCAGTTGAAAAGGTAAGTTTGCGAGGAAGGCCTGGGTCCCAGACAGGCCATTGAACACTCAGAGGAGGCTAGGAAGTGACCCAGTAGATCAAAGAGGATGAAAGGACTCCAGCTATCTAGCAGCCATAAGAGAGATCTTTTTCTCTCTCCCTCTCCCTCTCTTTCTTTCTCTTTTTCTGTTTCTTTCTCCTTTTTCTCTCTTTCTCTTTCTGTCTTTCTCTTTCTCTCTCTGTCATCCTTTTTTTTTTTTTTTTTTTTTTTTTTAAGAGGCCGGTGTAGCAGTTAGCCTGCTACATGGTGGCTGATAAGGTCACCATGAAACAGCTTAAGGGAACGAGGGATTTATTCTCTTAGGATTCCTGGTTACAGTTTTTAGTCCATGTTAGCAGGAGAACTCATATCAACACCGAGCCCAGGGAACTGGCCACATAATATCCACATAACAACTGAGAAAGGGACAATCCCTACTTGCCAGACCAGCATGTCTGGTCAAGTATACACAAGGATGTCCACTTTTTCACATAGTTCCCACCATTTTATACACCGGCCCTGGGGATTAGTCCCACCCACCATGGGCTGGGCCTTCCCCATCAACTAGACAATCTCCTGCAGGTTTGCTCTGGGCTTAACTCAGCTACTAATTCTCTACAAATGTGCCCAGAGCTTGAAACCTCAACCATCAAGGTGACACCTGTACCTAACTGACTCTCGACAGCCTGTGGCTGTGGAAGCCGTAGGGTGACTTAGGGTTCCCTCTCCTTTGCTTTGCTTTGCTTTGCTTTGATTTGCTTTGCTTTGGGGTTTCCCAGGCTCTGCCTTCCAGGGCCAGTAGTGCTGGCCTCTGTCACCAAACTCAGGTCTTCCTCTCAGGGCAAAAGCCTAACCCCTGAGCCATCTCTCCAGCCCGTTTTTTTTTTTTTTCTTTTGGGTAATTGTCTTTTTGTAGTTTTGGGGAACACCATGCACTAGATGATCCTTCTGTCCCTGGAGTAGTAGCCCAGCATTTCTGATTTTGAGACAGTCTTCCTGTGTGGTTCAGAGTGGTTCTCAAACTCAGGCTCCCACCTGCGCCTCTGGAGCTCTGGAGTTGTAGGTATGTCCCAGTAGCTCCACTAAGCTGTCTTTTCATGATTTTCCAAGAATGATGTTCGTAGAAGTCGTGTTCTATTGAAATGAATTATAAACCAGAGAATGGTTTTCAATCAAAACTTGTTATTTCTGTCACCTGAGAAAATGAAATCCCCTTTAAGCAGAATAAAACCTTCCATGGTCTTCATCTGCTCTTAAATAGTGTTTTTAAAAACAAAAAGTTCTTATTTCCAGTTTATTCATGTCAGGTATTCATAATGTAACAAATTTTGCCATGCAGAGCTCTGTAGGTATGTCAGGAGGCTGAAGTAACTGAACAAATATTACATAATTTTGATAAGACCTATGAAGCCCCAAAGAGTCAGGTTTGAGGGCTCATAGAGTTCAGGAACACAGGGGTGTGGGAGAGATCAAGGGCGCCTTCCTGGAGTGAAGGGCTTTGACTTCTCCAGGTAGAGAGACAGGCCTTGAATTCAGGTGAGGTTTACAGCTGACTAAACCAATGAGGTGTGAGAGGAGATGTGAGAGGTAAGCAGAGATAAAATCCTCTAGGCTGCAGGCCATTTGAAGGGCTTTGCGTTGCTTTTAAGAGTGAAGAGAGACTAGTGAAACATTTAAACAGGGAGGTACCCATCATCGGTATGTAAAGTGGTGTGTGTGTGTGTGTGTGTGTGTGTGTGTGTATAGCAGGATCTCTGTTACCATATAACCCATACTTAGCTTGGATGTCTCAGTCCTCCTGCTTTAGCTTCTTGGAGTGCTGGGATGACAGATGCAAGCTACTATATCAGACAGAATGTCTTGATTGAACTCTCCTTTTTGTTTACTTTTCTTGTTCTTGCTGTTTGAAGCAATAACTAAGCTTTGTAGATGGTGCCATGAGTTTTTGTTTCTGTGTGCTTGGATTTTTTTTTTTTTCTTTTTTCTTTTTAAATAGATCTTCCTATGTGGTTCTGGCTAGCCTGGGACTCCCTATGTTTACCAGACTGACATTGAATTTGTGACAGTCATTCAGCTTCTGCCTCTACCCTGCTGGGGCTACAGGCATGCATTACCAAAATCACCTTTTTGTTTGTTTTGTTTTAAATATATTTTGAGTGTAACACTGTGTAGCCTGGGGTGGCCTTGGACTTGAATATAACCTGGCCTGTTCTGGGATAGCCTGGGATAGGATACCTGCTCTTCCATCTTCTAAATGCTGGGATTATGGGTGTCCACCAGTGTTCTGGTCCTAATATTTTTATTTGTTTGTTTATTTTTGTAGTACTGGTGATCCAACCCTGGTGTTTTACCTATTTGAGTGCTTCAACTGACCAAGGTTCGCAGTCATGTATTTCTTTGTGTGTGTGTGTGACCAAGATCCCCAGTCCTGTGTTTCTTTGTGTGTGTGTGCCTGTGGAGGTCCAAGGATGACTTCAGGAATCATCCTGGGTTGCTTCTTCTGCCTTCTTTTTTGCTTCCCTCTGGGATTTCCCAGGCTCTACCTTAAAGTGCAGGCTGCCTCCATTTCTGCCAGTGTTTTTTTGTGGGATCCCAAACCCAAACTCAGGTCATTCTGCTTGCAAGGCAGAGTCTTAGCCCCTGAACCATCATCTCTCCTGTGTTTTTGTTTTGGAATTGCTTTCTTCTATTGCCCAGGTTGGCTCTGAGCTCCTGGACTCAAATGAGCCTACTAGTCTTAGCCTCCCGAGGCAAGTACCCTGCTTGGCTGGATTATTTTTAAGTGAATGCGAAACAACAAAAATGAGCCAGGCTGACCCATAATACCGCCTATTTGAGAGGCTGAAGCAGGAGTGTCATAAATATCACCACAAATACACAGGTCTCCCAAAAAAGGGAATAGAAGTTAGTGTCTTTTGGAACCAAAGAAAGTCCTAATTTAAGGTTCTTCTCAAAGGCATTAGTGAAAACATCAGATGATTTTAGATGCTAGCTGATAACTTTTTTTTATCTTGAGTTTGGTGGGGTGTTAATGGCCTGTTAGAATGATACATCACAAAAGACTTTCCTGGTGTTACTTTTAGGATGGTAGGTTAGACAAAGCTGGGCAATGAATGACTAGTAAGAGTGCTAAAGATAGTCCAAGATAATTTGGCTCCAGATCAGTCCAACCTTCCAGGTTCTAATCAGTTCTAATCAGTTGGCCTTATAGAATTTGAAGTATAGGTGTGGCTTTATCTTTAGGAATTTCAGTTCCCAGAAGTTCAAGGCTAACTTGGTAGTCTTAGTGAGACTCTATCTCAAAATATGTAATATTATTTTAATAATTTAAAAAAAAGATCTGCTCATGAGACTTAGTGATGGAATACTTGCCTGCATGTACGAAGTCCTAGTTTCACTCCCTGAGTATTGAGAAAAAAAGGTTAGTTTGCATTTGACTAGATCTTCTGGATCATTCCATCTGTTGTACACTAGTGGACTGCAGTTTGGTGATGAGGTGTAAAGACAGGAACTCTTCAAAACATTCACATAAAAGAGGACGGTAGCTTTCATGAAAGTGGGAGAATGGAGTGAAGAAGTCCATTTGAAGTGGCGGGATAATTTTATGGTGGCAGATATGGGTGGGAGAGGCACTTAGTATGTTTCATGTGTGTTACCAACTAACATGAGCACATCCTGTCTTTTTCCCAAGTGATTTCACATGGGCTTGAACTCTGCTTTTTTGTACAAGCTCTGTGTACTTGAGAAAAAAATTTAAAATAAATATCTCATGAATTCTTCTCCTCTTGCATCTATTTCTATCTTGGAAGTGATTCAGTGCACATCTTTCTTGGATTGTTGGTTTCTGCCCCTTTGCCTGGCCTTCTGTCTTTTCTTTTCTGTTCCCTTCCCTCCTTCAATTTTGCCCATTCCTATGCGTTCATTCATTCATCTAGCCATCCATTCATCCATTCGGTTTGTGCATGGATGTGAGAGAAAGCAGCACATGCTACTGTGCATGTGAAGGTCAGAAAACAGCTTTCAAGAATTGGCTCTGTCTCCCCCTTGCTGAGATGGGGTCTTTCATGTAGTTTTTGCAGCAGCATACGCCAGGGTAGCTAGCCCTCTAGCTTCTGGACAATTCTTCTCTTCTGCCTGCCATCTTGTTGTAGGCATTCTGCAATTACAGATGTGAACCACTGTATCTGACTTTTTTTGTGGCATCCGGGCATTAAACTCAGGTCTTCAGGCTTGCACTGCAAACACTTTCACCTGCTGATGTTTGCTTGTTTTCTTGGTAGCCCAGGCTGGTCTGAAATTCACTATGGAAGCTAGATTGGCTTCAAACTTCTGATCTTCTTGTCCCAGCCTCCCAATTTCTGGGATTACAGTCACCTCACCATGCCAGGGCCCTGCTCCAAGTATACTTGCAATGCATGGAGTATACCTGCAATCCATGCTCCAAGTATACATACTTGCTTTCCCATTGCATGCACTAGGAAACTTACCAACATACTCACCCTTCCCTTTCCATTCACTTGAACTCAAGAAAACTCATTTAAGACCCTGCTCTGTGCTCCACTGTGGTTTGCAGATGCATACCCAGCACACCTCCTGATTTCCTGCTTTGATGTGCTGACCACTGTCCCAGTGACTGACGTGACTGGCCTCGGGCCTCTGTTGCTGCTTTTCTGTCAAAGCTCTCATAGCCTTTTCTTGCCACCTTCCTTTTTTTATTTTTGATAACTCACTAAATAATATTTAATATGACCATTCCTGAAATTTTGACATAAAATTTCTGAGTGAGGTACATATTTAATCAACCATACATGAGCTGGGTTACATTGGGCTGTGCCGTGGAGGTCAACAACACTAGAATCTCAGTGGTGCAACCCAGTGAAAGTTCATTTCTTCTTCATGTAGAGCTCGGCACATCTGGGCAGCTCTTCACAGCTGTCCCTCAAGTCTACCACAAGCAGCACAAGCAGCTTCTATCTATCACCCTATTACCTTGTCTTGCCACCTTCCTTAGCCTTGGCAAAACCATTTTTGGAGTAAAACCGACCAGCACTTAAAAGGACTGAATCCTTATTTGATGATTCCTTTTCCATGTTCTGGACTGTTCTGTACTTTGGCAGCAAAGAGTCACATAGATGCTTATATCTACATTATGGGATTTGTAATGTTCATGTTTGCTTTTGTTTTTTGCCTTAGTGAGTGTTGCTTTTCTGTTATTTGGGCCATTTTTTTTTTTTCTGGCTAAATATGTTGGGCTTTGTTTCTGAGACAGAATCTTGTGATGTAATCTAGTTATCCTTGAACTCTTGATCCTCCAGTATCTATCTCTGCCTTTGCCTCCTCAGTGTTGGGGTTACCGCTGTGTCCATCAATCTTGGTGTGGTATTTTTGTCATAGTCTATTAGTGGACATTTGCTGATTACATGTGACAGGAATTTTACACTTCTCAATCTTTTTTCCCCCTTTCATGTGTATGTGTTTATGGAGTGTGTACATGGGTATATGTGAGTTTCTGCATGGGTGGGGGAGAGAGAAGAGGGAGAGAGAGAGAAAGAGAGAGAGAGAGAGAGAGAGAGAGAGAGAGAGAGAGAGAGAGCGAGAGAGAGAGAGAGAGTTGGCCAGGAAGTGATATTTAGGACTCATCCTCAATTGCTTTTCAACCTAATTGTTTTGAGCCTGGGTCTCTAATTAAACTCAGAATACACCATTAAGGTTAGTTTGGCTAGCCCACTTTCTCTGGGGATTCCTGGGCTCTGTCTTCTGGGAGCTGGAATTGCAGGTTGGCTACCATGCCCATCAGACATTTTATGTGAGATCTAGGGCACTGGTTTCTAGTCCTTTTGCTTGCCTGGCAAGGATTTCAGTGATTCTCAGCCCTATACTTCTCATTCTTAAATAGGAGACTCTTAAATAGGAGACTTTTTTACGTAAAATCTTAAAAAAAAAAAAGATGGCAAAAGGTAAAGCAGATGAACATAAAATTAACTACTCAGGTCGAAACGGGGAAGTCAGACCCCAGACCTCTTGGCACCCACCTGGAGCTTCCAGGAACTGCTTCTAAGAAGGGATTAGAATAAGGAGCAAATAGCACTGGATCAAAGACATCAACTGGTGTGCAAAGGAAGATTTGTCTTTGGGACTCCTATTTGGTATCTACCAAAATTCCTAAAACCACTAGTTCTTTCCTTCAAGAAGTTACTAGTTACTGTAGTCGGAATCACCATTTGGGTACTTGTTGGTGACTAGAGTGCTTCCTGTTGGCCTGGTGGTCCTACTCATCTATGTGTCAAAGCAAGCAGGTTGGGTTAGGTTTTCTCTGCTTTATTGTTCAACGTTTTTATTACTCCCAGTGTGTCTTCTCCTCAGCATCTGTCCTGTCTTCTTCCTCCGCCTTTGTCCTGCTCTAGGTAACCACAGGTCCCTCGGAAGTCCGTGGCTACCTTAGAAGGTCTAGGTTTGCTTGCTTTGTTCATTCCTTATTCACTCACCAGTCTGCATAAGGCGCCTGCTGTGTCATGAGCAAGTTTTCATAGATGGTGGACAGGCGCCCGCAGCCACAGCTGCTGAGCAGCCAGTGTCACTGGTGTGGCTGGAAGAAAACTTGAGTGTTATTTCATTTTAATTGAAGTTTAAATATTCACATATGGCTACTGGCTACTGCACTGGAAAGAGTAACTAATGACAGCTCTGGATATGCATTAATGAAGGTGGCCTGTATTTCCAATTTCTAAGTTATAAATAAGGTAACATTAAGCTTCAGATAACAGTGTACTTTCAAAAAGACAGGGTCAGGAGTCGATTCTAGCTTTCACCTTAGGCAAACTGTTCAATTCCTGTGGGCATCAGTTTCTTTTTTATATAGTGAAAGATGTAAAATTATTTTTATTATAAAGTTATATAAAGCTTGCATAATCTCACACCCTGCTTTTAGTGGACTTGAGTAAAAAGGAATTGCTTGGGTGTTGAAACTTTTCTTGCTGTGACGATGTGCCTGATACAGAAGGAAGAGTTTATCTTGGTTCGTAGTTTAAGGGTATAGTCCATCTTGTTAGAGAGGACATGGTAGCAGAAATGTGAGGTAGCTGGTCATATCCTGCACTGAGGAAATTTAGAGAGATGAATGTTGATACTCAGCCCATTCCACTTGTCTGTTCAGTGTTGGTCCCTAGCCCATGGGATGATACTGCCTATATATGTAGGGTGGGTCTACCCATTTGAACTCAGTCTAGAAACTTCCTCAAATAGTCCCAGAACTATGTCTCCAAGGGGAATCTAGATGGTGTACTATTAACCATTCTGATTGGTTTTTAGGGTATTTTTTTAGTTGTAAGATTAGGATATGCTCATTGCAGAACAGAGAAAGAACTTGTTGAATGTGGGAAATGTGTATTTTTTGTTCATAAAATGCTTTTTTTGATTAGCATGTGTATATTTAGGTCATATATGCACACACTGAATTACAAAGACTTTTATAGTATGCTAAAAGACCTTAGAAGTCGTTTTTGTTGAGATATAATTGAAAATTGGAAAAGTAGATAATTTGCTGCTGCTTTGTTAGGTTTGTCTTTGGTGGTTTAAGGTTTTCAGCACAGAAAAAAATTTGCTTTTTATTTTTTTTTCACACAATTGAAAATTATCTGGTAAGGACAAGCTGTTATTATACCCACAAATTGGAAGAACACACAACACTCGGCCTGGAAATCTACAATAGAGGTAGAGGATCTCAACACCCTGACAGAATGCAGTGTAGAGCAGTAGAAGAGCAGTGAAGTGGACTGCAATGGCCAGCCCTAGTGCAGAGTACCAGAGACTCAGCAATGCTCACCCAAATCAGATCAACCCAATCTATCCTTCTTAAGGCTTTGAGAGCCTCACAGAAAAGGGGGTGGTGAGATTATAAGAACCTGAAGATGGGAAGGTTCACCTCTGGACAAGACATCCCACTCAAGGCAGGACTGCTGCATCTAGGAACTCACTGCAGTGAGACTTGTTCTTAATAGACACGCATAAAGTTTTTTACCTTTAGTTATTTTGTGTGTGTGTGTGTGCATGTGTGTGTGTGTCCCTGTGAAGGACCAAGAACAGCTTTGGGAATCATCCTGGATTCCTTCTACCTCCTTCTTGCTTCATTCTGGGATTTTCCAGGGTCTGTCCACCAGAGCCAGAAGTACAGGTTGCCTTCATTTCCGCGTGATGTTTTTCCATGGGACCTGGGATCCAAACTCAGGACCTTCTGCTTGGGAGGCAGAGTCTTAACCCTTGAGTCATCTTTCCAGTCCCATGACATAATCTTATATGTTGATTTAAAATGTCACTTTTTTTGGAGTAACTTTTGTGTATCAAGCACTGTGCTGTGGGCTTTAGATCTGGAAGCATCTTTGTTCTTAATGGTGTGACTCATGACAACAAGAAGGATATAGACAGTGTAGTATGAGAATGTGGCTGAGTCTGGCCACAGGGAGATGAAGGAGATGTAAGCTACGGTTTCTGTGCTAAAGCACAACAGCAGCTTACTTGAAGGAATGATGGATGACATCAGGCAATGGAGGGATGAGGAACTTTCTAGGGAAAGCATGCTGTGTGTGTGGAGGCGACACGCAGCAGGGCTGGAGATGAGGGTAAAGAGGATTGGAAATGAAGAGGACTGCAGCTTGACAGTTGCTAATTCAGTGAAGGAAGGCTTGTAGGCAGAAAGACTGTGCTGTGTGGAATAAGAGAAAGGAAAGCAGAGATGGTGGGAATAATGCCCGCTGTGGGTGGCAGTTCCCATCTTCAATTTCAATGCTTGGAGTCTGAAGTAGGAAGATTGAAAAGGAGCAGAAACCCAGCACTAGGCAAGTGTGAGAACCAAGCCAGTATGGATTATAGTGAGATTCTATCTATACACACACACACACACACACACACACACACACACACACACACACATTTGATTTCTGAGTACCAGGAGTTCAAAACCAATCCTGGGTACATAGTGAGTTCATGACTTTATCGAGGTACATAAACCCCTGTTTCCCAGGAGCAAAAAAGTTAGGCACAGTAGTTCACATCACTAATCTCAGTATTTGAGAGGCTGAGGCAGGAGAAACACCATCAATCTGAGGTCAGCCTGGGCTTCATAAAATGATCCTGTCTCAAAAGAGTCTCTGCTGGAAAGGAAAATTCTAATAATGCACATTGAGGGAGAATTGGACATTGGAAGATTTATTTTATAACCAAACCACTGATGCAGGTTTAGTAATAAGGACTGAAAATATGTATTTGAATACAGGAGATATTTTAATGTTTATGAGAGGACAAAAATGCCATTCTTCTGGATCTAGAGAGGTATGTGAGCAGAGCAATTACCATCCCCATTTTCAAAATATTTCAGTTAGGATTACTCATCAGGTCTGAGTTCTCTGTGAGTGCCTGCATTTCTTGAAGACCCTTTCAGTCCACCATGTTTAATGCTATAGATAAGAAAAGTAGACAGACAAGAAAAGTAGAAGTGAGGCTAAATGTAGCAGCTTCTGTCATAAGAGGCAAGGATCCTCCTGCCACTTTTGTTTAGAGAGTAAGTAAGTTTATCCCAGAACCTCTTCCTTAGGTATCTTTTTACTCTAGTGCTGGATCACACCACCCTCTGAAACCTGCTGCGATAAGCAGGATCATAGCCAGAATCCTGCAAAGCAAGGAGAGTAGTGGAAGGGTGGGTACCAGACAAACTCCAGCAAAGAGCAACAGGTCAAGTAATACTAAGTAGCAGCTCTGTAACCTTTGTTTGTAGCACTGACTAAACCAGTGTGTGCATTTATCCTGTTATAATGGGAACTCTCCTGAAAGTGATTTGTTTTTATATTTTGCTTGTTTTCTTCTCCCTACCTCCCAAGTTCTGGCACAAAGTGGTATGCCAACATAGCTGACAAAGCGCTACTTTTTAAAGTATTTACTTATAAGAGAGACAGAGACAGAGAACACATGCTGTTATGGACAGGTGAAGTTCAGAGAACAACTTTCCTTCCCTCATGTGGACGTCCTGGAATTGAACTCAGGTCCCCAGCATGTGCCTTAACACACTGAGCTTTCTTGCCAACCTAACAAAGTGGTTTTTGTTTGTTTGTTTGTTTTAGCTTATTTTTCTAGGAGAGTTTCAGCTTGGTCTTGAGTTCATGATCCTCCTGTCTTAGCCTTTCTGAGTCCTGGGAATATAATCCTTTTCCTGGTGACCAGCTCCAGAACCTTAGGGTCAGAGAAAAGACAAGATAAGATTGATGTTTCAGAAACAATATTCACAAAACACCTGCTTTTCCTTGTCTGTATTTATTGCCATAACTACTGAATACCTCAGAGTGAGTAATTTATAAAAAAACTACTCTGTTTCTCACAGGGTTGAGAAGCCAAACCAAGGTTGTGTAACTTTTAGTCCCCGATGAGACTCCATTTACATCTCCAAGATGTTGAGTTTTGTGTCCAAAGGTGATGGAAGGGTAAAAGGAGATCTCTTTAGCCCATTTCTCTCACTTTCTTCTGAGTTTTCTTTCTTTCTTTTTTTTTTTTTTTTCAAAATTTGTACCACAAAATTTGTACCAGGATTTATGTCACTGGGCAAATGTGTACCCCTCAGATACAGACCCACCACTTACTTTTAAATTTTAAGAAGGTAGCTCCCTAAATTGCCCAGGCTGGCCTCAGGCCTCTCATCCTTCTGTCCCAGCCTCCCAAGTAGTTGAGATTCCAGCCCTCAGGCCTCTTATAATAAACTGATCCGATCCCTAAGGGCAGAGCCTTAATCCTTCACCTCTTAATAGAATTGGAGATTCTGACTTGGTGGCCTCCATCTGTAATCCCAGTACTCTGGAGGCTGGTGTGGAATGATCACCTTCAATTCAAAATCTGTCTCATGTCCCTAAATTAGTATCTATACTTTAGCATTGACTCGTTCATGTTCATTCATCCCTTGCTGGACTTTCCACTCAATGGAATGAAGCTGAGTGGCAGCCGTGACCTGCAGCTGTTGTCGGTCATGTTGTCAGTCATGTGATTGGGGCAGAAAGAATGGACAAGCCGTGGGGTACTGTGCTGCTCAGCTGTAATGCGGCAGACTAAGTGAACTAAATTCTTTTTGTTGTTTTGAGACAGACACTGGGGCTCTGGCTGGCTTCATGTAGACTAGACTGGCCACTGTCTCTCAATGTTCATCTGCTTCCCTGGTGTTGGGAATGCAGGAGTGCTGTGGACCTATGGTGGTGTGTGCCTATAGTCTCAGCACTCAGGAGCTGGAGGCAGGGGGGCCAAGAGTCAAGGTCATGTTACATCCTCAGTAACCAAAGGTCAGTTTGGGCTATCTAAGACTTATCTTTAAAAAAGGAAGCATTTCTGATTCATGATATTTCAGTTTATAGTTTATCCAGACATAATTCCTTCAGACACCAGAAAGCAGCCATCCTTAAATTACATTCTAACTGTATAGAATTACATGCTATTGAAGGTATGTGGTCATCTTTTGCCATGAGATTAAGGTGGGTTATCTTTGACCTGGCTATAATGCAGAGAATGGAGTTGGAACAGAAATGCAACCACCCTTCCTTCAAGAACTATAGCTTCACAGTTTATTAAGTAAACTGGTTCCAATTTTTCTTCTCTTAGTGACATGGCCCAAATGATTTTGGAGAATAAAGTCCTGATTTTTATAGTTTATTATGCATGGAGGTCATCAGCAGAAGTTGAGTGAACTGACCACACCATATTTATAGGAGGACTCAAGAGAGGAGCACGCTTTCTACCTTGTCACTCTTATCTACTTTCCTTGGGAATGGTCCCACCCAATATAAACTGGTACTTCTCACATCGATTAGATAATAATAATTAGGTTTTCTCAGGACTTACTTTACTTAAATAATTCTCCATATATGTGCCTACAGGCTCAATTCTCACTTGTCAAGTTGACATCTAAAACTAACTGCTGCATCTTATAAAGGAGAATGTTTTGTTAAACAAAAATAGTGCATTGAGTTGGCTGCCGTTTCAACATAGATATACACTGAGCATATATTACATTCATACCAGCATCGTGCAGACAGACTGAGGAAAGGGGCAGAAGCTATTGATGTGATTGATGCCTGGAGTGATGGAGAGACACCAGAAAAATTAATGTGTGCTCTTTAATGAACAATGATAAACATATAGAAAGGAACAGGCCATTCTAGATGAAGAAAACCACAGTATGAGGAATGAAGCACCAGGAGTGGCTCCATCCATCCCAAATACTGACAGGCAGAAGACTTAAGGATTAATAAGAGACGGGTCAGGTTAGGAAGGTGCAGGTGAACAGAGCTGATGCTCGTTGGTGCATTGTGAGCACAGGGATTTGTTGGGTTTTAGATATATCATCTCACTTAATCCTCAGCACTATGAGGGAAGAGGGACCGAGGCTCAGGATAACTAATTTATAGAAGGACTTACTCATAATGGTTGAAAGAATTAACTTTAAAAATAAAACATGCTTCATTTGCATTTTAGTTTTTTTTTCTGTTGCTGTGATAAAATTCCCTGTCCAAAAAGCAGCTAAAGGGAGAGTTTATTTTTGCTCCATCATGGTGGGCAAATCAAGGCAGTAGGAGATTGAAGCAGCTGGTTAGATTGTGTCCACAATCATGTTGCTCCCTCCTATTCAGCCCAGGACCCAAAACCCAGGAAACAGGGCCATCCACTTTCAGGTTGCGCCTTCCCACGCCCATGCGTGCAGCCAAGACAGTGGCTCACAGGGATGCCTAGAAGCTGGCTTGAATGCAGAGAATCCTCGCAGGTGTGCCCATCTTCATAACTCAGAAGTTCCTCTAACATGCCTAATATCCTCTCTTCCCTCCACCCAACATTCCATATTGCCTGAAAGGTTAGCACTCAACTTCTATTTCAGGATTACAAAAGGGTTCTGAATAGAAATGGGCGTTACCAGGACAACTTCCCAGTGAAATGACATAATGGGGTAGCGGCTGGCTAGAAAGTGGAAACAGCCATCTCCATTCCTGTAGTCTACAGACAGTTATTTGGAGCATCTTGCCTCTGGATATTGGAGTCACTCAGTGACATAGCTCTCAGAACTGTATTTGCCATCTTTTCCAGTGAAATAAACATGAAGATTCTATACCCAGTTTCATTCTTCCCTTGGCTTTCCTCTCAGTTCACTTATCTTTCAGTAGAATCTGGGTTCAGCTGTGCTTTAACTCTCCTTAATTGTTACCTTCTAGCTAACCTTTCCTCAATGAGTAGCTCTGGACTAATTGCCTAGGCAGTTGCTCACAATCCATGGCATTTGGGAGACTTCGGTCATGACAGAAACTGTGAACTCTGATAGAAAAATGCATAGTCCTTACCTAAATGGAACTTCTTCTCTTTTTATACTAGTCATCTCCAGAGTGACATGTAAAAGAACAAGTAGGAAATCTATCTTTCATATTTAAAATACACCTGGAACTATTTGACTGACTTAGATAAGTACCAAGACAGATTAGACCATACCTTTTCATTTTACTTAAAAAAGGGATGAAATAGAAAACATACCATCTCTAGAGAGCCTTGATATTGAAGTGGTGTAGGTTATATTCCACATTTTCTTCTGTGTTCTGCCATCTTTGGTACATGTGTGCTGGATATTTGCCAAGTGAGAAATGTGTTCCTGCATGGAAAGAAGATTGTCTTGCTTGGAAGTAGTGGGAACCCTCTAGAAGTTTTCTTCAGTCACACTGATCTTCCCTTCCTGACCAGCTTCTCCCTCCCTCCCTCCCTCCCTTCCTCCCTCCCTTTCTCCCTTCCTCCCTTCCTCCATCTCTTCCTCCCTCCCTCCCTTCTTTCCTTCTTTTCTTTTCCTCCCTCCCTTCCTTCCCTCCCTCCCTCTCTCCTTCTCCCCTTTTTCTTATTATTCTGTGATTCTCTTTTAAGAAACACCAGAATTGTCCACCAGCAACTAAAAAACAGAAACTATGTCTCTAAACGGTGTGATTTTCACAAATTTGAAAATAAAATCACGTGATATGGGAGAGCTTCGTGTGGGTTTAAGCGCATCCTCTGATTTGCAGTGGAGAGAGATGCTTCTGTGGCAAAGTCGTTGCTCTTATGCTGTTTGCTGCACAAATCTCAAGAATATATATTTCAAAAAGAATTTTTTAAAAACTTATCCAAAACAAATGCAACATAGCTCAGCATACTTGAAACATGTTTTCTGAATTTATCTTAAATCTCTGTGCTCCAGGGGGTTTTTGTGTGTGCATAGATTAGGCCTGGCCGGTAATTTCTCCATCTCTCTCTCTCCCCTGGATGGATGGCACTGAGCAGTACAGAATAGGTTACATATGGTCCCACTTTGTCTCAGTTTGTAGGACTTCTGGGTTGAAATCCCATTTGATCAGAGGGAAGCCATCCGTCACAGAAATTTAGTTAAAAACCCTCTATATATACACACAGGGATACATATATATGGTTAAGAACCATCTATTTTTGTTTGATCTGGTTGTATTGTGCCACAAGGTGGCTGGGCATTGCCATTCCTAAAGTACTGGTGACATTTTAGCAATAAAAAATAGGAAACAAAGCCACCCACCTATGTTGATGATGGCAACATGAACCAAGGCTTTTGTTCCAAACACTTCCAAATGAAAATAGTATCTCAAGTGAAGATAAAGGTAGAAATACACAGAAATGATCTTCATTAGAAACATAAATCATTTTGAGCTTTGTACTCCCTTTTTCCTTAGTGTGGACTGCTTGAGAAGAAACAAGAATGGGATGAAAGTAGTCAGAAAGCTCGGGTGGGTACTCTCCCTACCAAGTGAACCATGGGGTCTGGGCCCCGAGCTCTCTCTCCTTAGCTGCTGGGTTAGCAGAGCGTGAGGGCTGTCTGCCCTGGTGCCTTTCCCCTTGTTATTCTTCTTCCTTCCACTGCTCTGTTGATTTTTTTTTTCAATGCCTCCCTTTCCCCTCCCCCTGGCCTCTCCCTTTCCCTCTGTCTGCAGCCACGCGCTCCCAGTCTGTGTATCTGGCCTGCCTTCCCTCCCGGTTCCCTGTGAGTGTTAGCAGAACGAAAGCCAGATGGACCAGCAAATTCCCACTGTTATCTCCCAGCCTACTCTGGCAAAACTCCCTCGCTGCCTCCTCTCTTGGCATTGACAGAACTATTTGCCTTTATTTAGGGAGCTGTACTTGCAGCCGTACCTCTTCCCTCAGCTGCAGCATAAGCAGGAAGCTATTTATTCCCTTCTTGCTGAGGTTGGTTGAGGTGAGGAGAAAGTGTGAGGAATTTATTGAGAAGCAGTTTGAAGCCTGCCTGACTTGGGGAGTTTTCTTACATGAGTGACTCTTGCTCCTTTCCTAGGAACCAACAAAGTTTGAACAATGAGTCAGTCAGTGTCACTACTATCCTTCCACTCGGGACGCTGGGACTGTTGCTGCCACAGAGATTATTACTCAGCCGGCAGGAGATGATGAAATAGACAGTGCAATGCTGTTGACTAGCTCACAAGACAGATGCACTTATTGGAATGCTGGTCATTTGATCTTTTTGTTACATCTTCGTTAATGTGGTGTCATCATTTCAGGTTTTAAAAATGTTTGGGGGGCGGGCAGTGAGATTTTTCAGTGAGAAAAGGCAGTTGCTATGGAAACCTGGTGACCTCAGTTCAATCCCAGGAGTCAGCAAAAGTAAAAGGAGAGAACTGGTATCCAAAAGTTGTCCGCTGCGCGCGCACACACACACACACACACACACACACACATACACACACACACACACACACACACACACACACACACACACACACAATTTTTAAGACACATTTTTAAAGTTTTTAAAAGAGCTCTACTTAATAAGTTGTTTTTTTATGATTAAACTTCCATTTTAGTAAATTGCTTCTGTTTTTGAGACAGTGTTGGTAGGAGCCCTCTTTGGTTTGGAATTCTGTATAGACCAGGTCAACCTCATGCTCGTACCAGGTTTCCATTCTTTGCCTCCTAAGTGCTAGGATCACTGCTTCCGTGTGTGTTTAGTGCTTGTCTGTTTGAGACAGGGTCTTGTCCAGTGCAGGCTGACCTTGAATGTACTGCTTTCCTCTGCTATGCAGCTGGGAATAGTCTTGAACTCTTTTCTGCTTCTTCTGCCTCCATTTCCCAATTGTTTGGGTAACAGGCATGTGTCCCCATTCCCAGCCTAGGAAATTGCTTTGAAGAAAAGTCATTCAGAATTTATATTTTCTTTTAAATTGTGATTTTAAATAGTTTATGAGCCCATTTTAAAATGGTTTTAAATTTAATTTATTAAATATTTGTGTGTGTGTATGAGAGGGAAGAGAGGAGAGGGAGAGAGAGAGAGAGAGAGAGAGAGAGAGAGAGAGTCCTGTGTGTCCCTGATGAGAATCAAGGGGAACATCTCATATTTGCCCATCTCCCATCTCATGCTTATTGGAGATCTATTACTTTGATAAGTAGATTGACTCAGAAAAATAGTTGGAAATTTCAAAGGAAAAGTATACTTGGAGTCTAGTGTGGTTATTCATGTCCATAATCCTAGTGCTCCAGAAGTTGAGGCAGGAGGATTGATATGACTTTGAGGCCAGGCTGGGTTAGGTAAAGAATTCTGGCTCATTCTGGGCAACAGAGTGAAACTATCTCAGAACACCAAAAAGAAAGTGTCCTCAGGAGAAAACAGTTCCACTTTATGCTTGTCTGCTGCTGGTAACCAGGGGTTTCTCATGCCCACGCTATTGCTCTCATTAGTTTTCTGCTTGTGAGTTCCACATTGTCATGCTAAGATTATTTCTTGGCATATTAGTTTTGTGATTTTAACAAGACAGAGTGTAAACTTCTCACATTCTAAGGAAATAATAGCTTAAGTTCATTGTGAGGCATAGCATTAAGTAGTGATTTTTAAAACAGGGTGAGTAAAATTTCAGGGAAGAGAGATTGGGGGACATCACCAGTTTTATTTAATAGAGCAGAAAACTAAGCAAGGGACAGGAAGACAGGTGTTGTAGAAATCTGTCTCAGAGAGACTTCCCTGCATGGTCGCAGACTGTGGCCTCTGTTGTTCCCAAGCTGTCAGGATAGGTTCTTTATCATCCTTCTTCCTTATCTGCTTCCTACTTCTTGCTAATGTTGGCTTCAGCTCCAGTGAAGTTGTACTGGCGTATATAACACTACCAAGGCAGCATCTGTCCAAGCCAGAAATAACAATAGGATATTATACAGCCTGCTTACAAACGAGGTCCCACCATCTGTGCTACACCTTCTTAAGTGGAGCTTGGATGATAAAATCCTGCTCTAAACTTCCATACATAAGCATATTTTATTGATAGAAGATGTCGGATTTCTTCTGTTTGGGTGATTTTGGAAGTGATAAACCCCACTTGATAAACTGGGGTACTTAAGGATTGAAATAACGTGTTCCTGGTGGCATCCCCAGATCGAACTGAGAAGCACTCCACAATGCCAGACTCACCTGTGGATGTGAAGACGCAATCTAGGCTGACTCCTCCCACCATGCCTCCTCCGCCAACCACCCAAGGAGCCCCGAGAACCAGCTCCTTTACACCAACGACATGTAAGTTTCCACTTCGGGATCTAGGGTTTCGGTTTTGAAGTTTTAAGTTGAAATTTTCTCCATACATATAAAAATATGTCAAAAGAAAGTAAAATCCAACACCGATGTATTATGCAGAACTAAAGCACAAAGAGTAAAATCTTATTTACCAGTGAATAGTTATTGAGCCTAAATAAGGGTGGTATTTTATGTACCATTTGTATGATGGCTGATAGTTTGATACCTTTCCATTATGGCTTCAATGTTTTGTCATCTGCTGTGACTTTATAGCCAATGAAAAATATTATATTTGTTCCCTAGCTTTAGCTTTTACCTCTATTTTTTTTATATTTATTGAATTGTGTGTGTGTGTGTGTGTGTGTGTGTGTGTATGTATGTATGTATGTATGTATGTATGTAGAACCACGGGCGAATTCGGGAACCACTGTGGACCTCCTCCACCATGGACTGCCTCCACCTCCTCCTTGTTTACTCTGCCCCAGGATTCACAGGCCCCACCCTACCAGGACCAGAAACGCAGGCTGCCCCCACTTCCGCCTGGTGTCTATACGTGGGGTCTAGGATCCAAACTCAGGACCTTCCACCTGCAAGGCAGAGGCTTAACCCCTGAGCCACCTCTCCAGCCCCAGCTTTTACCTCTATAACAGTACATTTTGCTGTAGAGTTCTTTACCTTGGTTTGTTCAGTTTAGAATGTAGAAAACATGCTATCAGTATTTCTAATTCCTTTTCGTTTGCTTTCTTCTATTTCAAATCATTATAAACAAGACCCCTTGCTTCTAGATGTTTAGAAAAATCATAGCACCAGAGAACCTTTCTAAAATCAGTAGCATCATCCTTGTGGTGAGCCTGTGAGGCTTTTATAAACCCTTCCTTCTCACACTCTGCTCTGGCCCTGTGTCAGTAAAAAAATGCACTTTTTTCTGTACCATCTGAAAGAAGCACAATCCGCCCCCAGCAGAAGATCAACTTCCCATTTTTTTCTGGTTATCTCAGTAGAAGCACTTGTAAAGTTGGTTTTAATCTGTCTCAAGGTTCTGGCTGAAATTCTCTTCAACAGTTTATGAAATGTAGATATGTTTATAGATATAGTGATATAGATATAGATAAAGTTACGGATAATATTATTTATGGACTTTGCACCAGAAAATCCATATAAGTGAGAAATAAGCAACAGGTGACTGTAAGTGTATACATAGTGGGTGTTTATACAGCTTACACTGCCATTTGAAAGACCTTTTCAAATGTGTAAGGAGCAGAGCATTGTGATGTGCCAACTTGTAATCCTGTCATCCTATATTTGGTTTGTTATCCAGTGTCACAGTGAGAGGCAGATGTCGCCTGTGACATAGCCTGGTGAGCTAATGCCTCTTGACAGAATACTTTGTTCCTCACGGGGATAAAAGAACATTTAATTCTTTGCTATTTTTGAGACAAGGTAGCTGGGCGGACCTACAACTCATCATGTGGTTGAGGATGAACTTTAATTCCCCATCCTACTGCCTTCACCCTCCCCAAGGGCTGGGACTGCATGCATATGTCCTCATACCTGGTTTCTGTACTCCTTCTAAGAATTATTGTCTTGATGTTCAAAGAAATTTTACTGGAAGTAAATTTACTGAATTACTACCAGCCCATGTTCTGGGTTAGATTGAGTTGTCTTCATTCAATATCTGGAAATAGCTCCTTGATCAATACCAAATCCATTTTGACTTGTCATATAAAAAATTTACATTTTCACCCTAAATAAGTGGCTAAGAAATAGGAGGGGGGGGGACAGAAAATAGCCTTCTAATTGGGTGGTAAAAGGTTAAAACTTGAAAGTCCTCTTCGAATAAACACAGCTGTCAGTTGTGTGTACAAAACATGATTAAAAATGTTCAGTGATAAATTTAGTCTCCACCAAATGTACACTTTCTCTAGGAGAGCAGTTTAGGAAGGAATAGCCCTGCCACACTGATGTAAGCCTGTGACAAAAGGCTGACATCCAAAGCTGTTTGTTCTGCACTTGAAACATTTCAGGTGGTTGGCATATGTGCGCAAGGGGCAGGGCTGTCTCTGTGCAGCAGCCCCCATTTATTATCAGCTTCTGTAGGGAATGCTATCCCCTCAGTTCCAGGAGGAGACCCAGTGAGTGACAGAGGACCAGATTCTGGTGACCCTGTGAAGTCCAAGCATTTTGTGAAATGGTCCCACAGCTTTGAAATGACACAACCACTAGATCTCAAGGGAAGGAGGTTTGGTGGCAGCTTCCTTATGTGTTTTCTCTGTAAATTTATTTACGTAATTTTCCCCCTTTCTCCTTTGGTGTTCTTGACAGTAACGAATGGCACAAGCCATTCGCCTACAGCCTTGAATGGTGCCCCCTCACCGCCCAACGGCTTTAGCAACGGTCCTTCCTCTTCTTCCTCCTCTTCTCTGGCAAATCAACAGCTGCCCCCAGCCTGTGGTGCCAGGCAGCTCAGCAAGTTGAAACGGTTTCTTACTACCCTGCAGCAGTTTGGCAATGATATCTCACCAGAGATTGGAGAAAGGGTCCGCACCCTCGTACTTGGACTGGTGGTAAGCAAACAGAAATCAACTCGCCTTTATGGGTTTGTGTGGGCGGTGGGTGTAGAGAGGTCAGAAGCATAAACCCCAGCCTGGAGGCAGTTTTGTCGCAATGAGTTCTACCTCTGGAGATGTTGTGCAAATCTCTTTAATTCTATAGTAACAAATTTTCCAGTTCTATGTTATGTATGAACCCTTCCCTTGGTTTCTTTTACTGTTTGACCTATAAAGAAAACAGGTGTACAAATGAATTATCCTGGCCATAAGTGCTTCTGTATATGCACAAACGTGTGTGTGTGTTCACACGACCATATTTTACATGCATATATGTATATGTATGTATATGTATGTATATATCCATGTGTGTCTGTGTGCAGTAGTTTATTTCAAAACGCAAAGTCTCCTGGTGAGTTAATGGATTTCAACACTGACAAAGTGGTTTTGTTATGTTAATGACTCTCTTAATCTAATTGGGTGCTCATTTTAATGTGTTGCTGTAGGGCTTTCTACTATTGGCTTAGATGAACAAGAATTCACAACAGTAACACATCCTTTCATGTACTTTCATTTGAAGGCTAATGGCATTAATTTTACTATATTAGCTGTTTTTAACTGCACTGTTTACTGGTGTTACAAGTATATCCACATTGGCACTCTACTGCCCAATCTTTAATCCTTCTCTAAAGCTGCCTCTGCTTTTTGTTTGTTTGTTTGTTTGTTTTGTTTTGTTTTATTTTAGGGATTGAACCCAACTTACACAAGCTAGGCAAGTGTTCTACCCCTAAGCTACAACTCAGACAGTAAACCTTTGTTTATCTTCATTCTATAGCACCTAGTAATAATTGCTTATGAAATTTTAAAGATACTTTTGCTGTGTATCCTAAGCTGTCTTCAGTTTGATCCCCCTGCCTCAGCTTCCTGAGTGCTGGAATTATAGGTGTACATCAGCACTGCTGAAGTTAATTTTGTTCTATATTTCATTGTGTTATTTTACTTAAATCTTAAGCCAGTTCTTTACCATCAATAGAATTACTTGAGCCATTAATGTGGAAGCAGAGTTGATGTGTCGGCCCATCATACCACATTCTGTGCGTTATCAGACTGGATGTGAGAACATAGATCCTTGCCGTCAAGTCACTTTTACATGTATTGTGATTTTCCACTCAAGTGAGGGGGTTCTATAGTTCTTAGGATGGCAGTGTCCCCTCTAGCTGTGTCATGTAGATCAACAAAGAGCCACCTGAATAGCCCTTCTCTCCAGGCCTACAAGGATGCTATCACAGGCAACACAGAACCAGAAGATAGACCCACCACACACAAAAATCTATGTTTGACAGAGATTTCGAAGTTTAAATTTAAGCTACTAGCTCTCCTTCCTTCTCACTCTAAGGAAGAAGACTGTCATGTGTTCCCAGCCTGCCGGCTCTCCCTTGTCCTGCAGGAAAGGAAGGTGACTGTGACTGTCCCCTAGATATGTGGTCATTCATTTTTTCTTGACCTTCATGACCAGGATTTACTTAATAGGCCTTTCCACAAGTAAGGAAGTTAAAGAACTGAAAAGTAAATCCAAAGCAATAAATATATCAAGTAAGTGGTAACTATGTTATTAGTAAAGAAAATGTGTTTTGAGCTGGGTGTGGTGGTGTACATTTCTAATACCAGCACTGGGAGCTGAGGCAGGAGAATGGAGTTGGGTGGTCAGCCTGGACTATATAGTAACACTGTTCCTCAGTCTTTTTCCTCCCTCCCTCCCTTCCTCCCTCCCTCTCTCCCTCCCTCCCTCCCTCCCTTCCTCCCTCCCTCCTTTCCTCCTTCCCTCCCTCCCTCCTTCCTTCCTTCCTTCCTTCCTTCCTTCCTTCCTTCCTTCCTTCCTTCCTCCCTCCCTCCCTCCCTCCCTCCCTCCCTCCCTCCCTCCCTTAAAAATCTTTGTAAATTTTAATTTTTTGGTAAAAGAAGCTCTTTAATTAAAATACAGAAAAATCTTATGTCCTTAAATAGATTTTTCTAGTTAATAATTGACCTACTTTTAAGTGAAATACTTTTTAAAGCTTATTCAAAGTTTACCTGAAATCTTTATAGAAAAAAAGAAGGGGAAAATCATGCACTTATGCTACCTTACAGAAAAATAGGAAGTGAGTATTGTCAGATGAGTCAGTCAGCAGGGATCCAACTTTCACTTTCTGTCTTTCTTTTTTTTTCATTGTTTTGTTTTCTTTGAAGCAAGGTTTTAGAAAGTAGCCCAGGCTAGCCTGGAACTCCCTGTAGAGTGAATGATGCTTTTGAACTCTTAATCCTCTACCTTAGCTTTCTAATTGCTGGGATCACAGGGATACAGGTGTTAGCTATCTTGTTCTTGCTGAGACATCAGGACATTTGTTTTATTCATTTGACCTCAAAGATTTAATTCGTAGGATTATCTTTTGAGTTTTTAAACCATATTTTATACATGGAGAAAGTGAAGTATGTCAATGTTCAGAAGACCACCCAGCTGTATGCCAGGACTTGGATTTGTCCTTGGATGCTAAAGCATTAGGTCAGTGTTAGGGTCTGGGAAAAGGCCCAGTGGGTAACAGTGCTTGTCAGGCAAGCATGAGGTCCTGATTTCACATCTCTGGAGCCACATAAAAACCTCACATTCAGTGCTAACATCTGTATTCCTTGGGGCTCCTGATGATAGAAGGGAGATGGAGATGGGAGAACCCCTGGGAGCTTCCAGGCCAGCCAGTCTGATATTTATGGTGGAAAAGAAACAAAGACACCCTCTCTCAAAAGAGGTAGAGGGTGAGAACAGACACTGGAGGTTGTCCTCTGACCTCCATGTGCATGCTGTGACATGTATGTACCCACGGTCACATGTGCAACTTCATGTGCACGTAAAGAAGAGTTATCATAGAAGGTAAAGTAAATGGTCCCCATCCTGTATTGTTTCAGGTAGTAAGTTGGCATTTATTTTTGTTTCCTGTGAAGTTGGCACCCTTGTTCTCTGTCATGAAGGGATGGAGGGAGCCAGCAGTGTTCTGGT